>JBAIZL010000008.1:47956910-48039410 GCA_036971475.1 Prosapia bicincta | reverse complement strand
ATCCAGACCATACATAATTGATAAACCAATTTTGGAGAGTTTATACTTATTTTAAATAGTAGTCGGCGGGAATAGGCTTGTTTTGGGCCTGGCCCTACGAGCGGGAAATATACACGTAACTCAGGGAGTTTAGCACGGTTTAACAAGCGGGGTGTTTGGCAGATGTTGGTTTGTTTATAGATAAGTTTTTAAACAACAAAATTTTGGTATTCTGCGAGAAGGGATATCAAATAAAAGTAGGGTGGGACGTTGCAGAATTGGCGCCCGAACGGTAGGGGCTTTGAACAGGTTCCCTATATCAAGAATAAATAGTTAAATTATAGAAATAAATCGAGATTGTTTAAATAAGTGAAGTCAGAATGTTTTAAATAATGCAATTAAATTTTTAAATAATAATATAAATTGAAGGAATCCAAGAGCGTACAAATAAAAATAAAATAAATAAATAACTGAATTTGAATAAAGATTTAAACGAAAGAGCGGGTAGGAACCATCAGGCCTAAAGCAAATCAAATAGAAAGGAATCAGCGGATAAATAATTAATTGAATAAAAAATAAATATTAAATCAAAATGTCTAGATCCGAGATGGATAAATTGATGCCCTTTTTCAAGGCAAAAGAAGAAAAAGATAAAGAAGAGCGAGAGAAAGAGAAGGCGGAAGAGAAACGATTGAGAGAGGAAGAGAGACAATTGAGAGAGAAAGAGAAGGGGGAAGCAAAACAAAGAGAGAAGGAGAGAGAAGGCAAAGAAAAACGATGGAGAGAGGAAGAGAAACAATTGAGAGAGAAAGAGAAGGCGGAAGCGGAACAAAGAAAGAAGAAGAGAGAAGACAAAGAAAACAAAGAGAGAAGGAGAGAAGGAGAGAAAAGACAAAGAAAAACAAAGAGAGAAGGAGAGAGAAGATAAAGAAAAACGATGGAGAGAGGAAGAGAAACAATTGAGAGAGAAAGAGAAGGCGGAAGAGAAAATGGAAAGACGACAGTTATGGGAGGCTTTCCAGTTAAAATTCGATGACTACCAAAAAGAAACTGAGACTAAGACAAATCACATATACGAAAGGTTGAACGAACATGAGACGGAAATAGAAAGACTAAGAACTAAAACGGAAACAAAAACGACTAAATTAAATGAAAAAGTACAGAATATCCAGGAGGAGATTAAAACAGTGAAACAACAAGTTGCAAAAGTAAAGCAAACAGCTGGAGCAGGAATAGTAACACAAGTTTGCTTACCAAGGGTAATAGACAGGAACGGGGAGGCTACGTACCGTAGAATTGATTTCTGGGGGAATGAGAAAGAAGATCCAATGACATTCCTAGGGGAAATAGAAGACCTATTTTCCGAGATAGACAATACTACGGACGAGACTGCCAAATTAAGGATAGTAGAGCGATATTTGAAAGGGGCAGCAGATGCATGGTGGAAAGCCATCAAGAACAACACAGAAACTTATTCTGAATTCAAGCATGAATTCACGGAGCATTTCTGGAGTTATCGCCAGCAGGATAGGATACGCAGACAAATAAATCAAGGGCGCTACCATAATAATGGACCATACTCTATGGCAGAGTATTTTATTATGATGGCAAACAGGGCGAAAAACTTAGACCCGATAATCCCAGAGAACCATCTGATTTTCATGTTGATGAAACATTTTGGGAGTAACGTTCAGCTAGCTAGTGTGGGGAACCCCACAAGTAATATCAAACAAGCAATTGTTTTCCTACAACAGCTAGACAGCGTTACTGACAATGGAAATGGTAATGGGAACGCTCAAAGAAGTCAACAGAGGCAGGTTGCTCCAAACCAACAACCTAACCCTAACCCAATTTCCCATGGTGATACCACAAAATACCAAAATACCAAGTATCCTAAAAACCCTCATCCTAAATCGCCTATCCCCGGACCAAGCGACCAGAAGCCAAAAAACTAAATATGATTATCTCTGGCAACAATCAGGGAGATACGTTAACCAGGTTAGAGATCCGAGGCAATAAAAAGTCAAAAATAATTCAGACCAAAGGAAAAGCCGGTTTACCATCATAATAAGATTAGCCTAGGCGGTTTTTCCATGTCTATTAGGGACATTCCATATTTCTCTCAGCATCATGGTCTATTTCATAACTTAAAATTGTTTACTGACTAGAATGACAGTTCTATCCCACTCCGTGGGTTACGCTTCAACGGCACTCGAAACTACTTTCTCCCGCACTTGCCACATTTATAATCTTCGGTTCATTTATTAAACCCTTTATTAATTACATTTTTTTATTAAATAAATTTGATAATAATTTTTTTTTTACATATTTGACTTTTATTGGATTTTTAAAATTTTCTTAAGCTTTGGTGGTTTTTCTATTTTATTTTTATTTATATCGTTTTTAATTTTTTTTTTATAAATACCAAAAATCAATTAAACTTTAATTTTTTATGTTATAAGAAAAAACTAATTCTTTCCTAGTTGCAGTATTTCGTGAACAATATCAACCCATTGGACTGGCTTTGTTTACTCATCCTGATAGTAAGCCTGTCTTGCCCGCTACTGTGTGTAGCAGCTGTTATTTATTTATTCATTTAATAATAATTTAACCTTACGTTCTGCCTTACCTCTGTGTATGATATGATACAACACCAAGTTTAATTAAAAGAGGGATGTATCTGCGACCGCTTCGAATATCCATTCAACAATTGCCACCTATATAGTGAGTAGGATGCGATGCAATAGCAGAAGAAATTTTCCAAAATAAAACGCCTTCAGCATGGGAGCTACAGTCCTCAGTGCTCGGGATATATATATATATATATATATATATATATATATATATATATATATACCCGATGATTCGGCATGCCCGATGATTTAGACAAAACCCGTCTTTGAAAGTTAACTCGCATAAATACCAAGTAAGATTCTTGTTTAAGTACATATAGTGATAGTAATAAGTGAAGACAAGAAAACAGTGTTGCAAAGCTACAAATATTATATATATATATATATATATATATATATATATATATAAATATATATATATATATATATATATATATATATATATAAATATAAATATATATATATTGTGAGTGTGTGTGTGTTGCGGCGGGCAATATTCTCTTGGAATACATGCCGCAAAAAGATAAAATTTAAAACATAAAGAGTCTAAATTTCTTTTAAGTAAAACAAACCGAGCCACCGTAAGAAGGGTTAGAAACTTAAATTTAAGGCCGTTTGCAAGGGGAAGATGGTCAAAATTGACCTAGAGGTACCATCGACATTTCCAGAGATAAAGCAAGACGAGAAAAATCAATAATAAAGAACAATAAAATTTCATCAGAAGCACCCTTAAAGAGTTATACGGCTTGATCGAAAAAGTGGATTGAATCGATCTGTTTATCAATTTTGCGAGCCGTTAAGCTCTTGTACAAAAGAGGTGCGCGCGCCGATCAGGCGACAGCGATAAAACATCCCTATTGGTTGTCAACTCGTGGGAACGGACTGCAAGGTGGGGGAGTTTCCCTGTTTGAGCAAAAGCCAAGCGTCCTGAAGCCCCAGCTAAACCAGGACTCTCGAAGGGTAAGGACGTTGTCGGGCGTGGCTCCGGTAAAACAATGAACAGTAGTTTTGTTACCGTTAATAGTTCAAAAACTATGAGTGGCTAGGGAAAGTTCGTTTCGTTGAGATGTCGTGACGCTGTAGTTTCGTGAGAGGGGCCCTTTCGCATTTCAAGATCGCGGCGAAAGAGGTTTCCCCATAAATTTCCATCAAATTATGTGCGAGCGTCGTTAAATGTGTGTGATGCAGCCTTACTAGAAAGACAAGGCGATGTGAACAGTGTAACCTAGCAAACAGTTTTAAAAGAGTGAGTCTAAATTTCTAACAAAATTAAACAAAATTTAACTAACTTGATAAACGTTTTAAAAAATTTTTCTATTTCTTTTCTGTGTTAAAAAATGCCCAAGAACTGTGGTAAAAGAAGGGCTTAAAGCTAAAATTTTATTAGTAACTGCTAAAATTTAAAAGAGTTGCGAAAGTCATCGAAGAAGGAAGATGGGAGATTTTCGAACAAAGGGTGAAGCAAGCTGATCTACCTGAGGCGTACCAGACACACAAAGGGATGGAGGATTTCAAAGATGGCGGCAACGCGTGGGAAGTCATCCAAGTATACCTACGTGGGAACGATGCAACATCCAAGCCGGACCTCCCCCACCTCCCGCTGGAGAACAAAGGGCGAGACGGAGAAGAGAAGGAGAAAAGGCAAGCCGTGCTTCGTGGTGGATTTTCAGGTCAGATCTATATTTGTCTTCCCTTTGCAAATTAAAAATTTTAATTTGAAGAATTTTTTCTTAATTGGGAAAATGTTATAAAATTTAAATAAATTTTCAAACCATTAACAGTAAACTTTGAATTTTATAAGTAAATGCTGGTGGCTTTGTTTTAAAGAGTGGGGGGTTTCAAGATGGCGATGCCATAAAAGCAGAAATTATGTTGTATTTCATGAATGTAAGGGAAATAGAAATTTTAGGTTAGAACTTATGTAAAGGGAAAGGGTTTTAGATAAACAAATCAAATAAAGGGTTTTAAATTATTTAAAGAGTTAAAATCTTATGAAGGTGTAAAGAATTTAAATAAAAGATGTGTTGAAATAAAGTTAAATATAATTTGCTAAAAGTAAATATCCAAGATGGCGGACAAAAGGCCATTGTTTACAACAGCTGATTGGAAGGCTATGCTTTAGTTTCAGGTACTCCTATAAACAGGAGTGTTATTTCATATAATTAAATTAAACTAAATTGTTATTTTATTTAGAAGGAGTCATTACGACATTTTTCCATATGAAACAAATTGACATAAATTGTTCTCATATAAAATAAACAAGGGTTATAACAAATTGAAGCTTTTTAATGTAAACTTTTGATTTTATTTAGAAAAGGGTGAAATTATATATGTGTATTAAATAAATTAAATCAAACCAAGGTTTGGGCAAAAATAAAGGGTTATGATTTTGATATGTGTAGATTTTAAATATTTTAAAAGGTGCAACAAAAGGGTTAAGTTAAACAAGAGATTTTAAATTTGTAAGTGGGTCTAGCTAACCAAAACAATATGTTAATATAAGTTTTCTTTTTTGAATTATAAGTATATATATATATTGTTTATTTCATGATTTATATGTATATAAAATAATATCTTGGTGGTAGGGTAACTTAGAAAGAAAAAAGAAATTTTTGCAAATTGGTTTAAATATAAATTATATAAAATAAAGGCAAATGGGCTAGTAGCCATTTAGCAAAGGTTATTCAAGATTTATTAAATATCAATTTCCTTCAGAAATTGCATTGATAAATTTTAAATAAATTTTAATTAAACTTCAGTATGTATAATTTTCATGAAGAAAGGGTTAATTCAAATGATAACCGAAGGGTTACATATTTTACATTAAAAGGGTTTAACTATGATTAAAAAAGTTGTAAACAAAACTCAGTATTTATAATTTTCATGAAGAAAGGGTTAATTCAAATGATAACCTAAGGGTTACATATTTTACATTAAAAGGGTTTAACTATGATTAAAAAAGTTGTAAACAAAACTCAGTATTTATAATTTTCATGAAGAAAGGGTTAATTCAAATGAGAACCAAAGGGTTTTTTATTTTATATAAAAAGGTTTAAATAAATTTTAAAATTTGTAAATTTCTTTGTAAATGATCAAGGATCAGTTTAAAATGGTGTAACTAGGTTTTAGTAAATATTAATAAATTTTATTATGTGGATTTTCATGCTGAAAGGGTTAATCAAATAGTAATCAAAGGGTTAAATATTTTCTAGTGAAAGGGTTAAGTGAATTTAAATAAATTTGTAGATTTTGTAAATGAGTGAAGATATGTTTGAAAAAGGTTTTAAATAGGTTTCAGTAAACTTCTTAATTAAAATATGTATTTAAATATTATAATTTCAATTGGGAAGGTGTTTGAATTTATTCAGCAGATGTTTTAACAATTTTTATAAATTATGATTTGTTGTTCAGTAAATATTTTGATAATCTTGTAGGAGATATGGCTATATGTTTTATATGTAATTTTTGTTTCAGTATGTACTTCGTAATTGGTTTTTATATAATCTGATATAATTTATGAAATTGTTTTTAGGTTGTTTGGTAAAATTGATTGAAACTTTACCTGCTAAAGTAAATAGAAATTGAATTTTAAAAAAGGTCATTTAAAATTGATAAAGATATAGAGAAAATTTTATCATTTACATGGCTATGTAAAATATGGCCATAAATAAAATAGTGTGTGTAGAAAGTTTAACTAATTGAACAAAATGTGAAAAGTAGGGATCTTTCGGAGTGTGTTGAAAAGTAAGGCTTTGCTTGAATCCAAAAGGTTAAAGCGAATATTTATAATTTGTAACAATTAAATTTTCAGTAAAAAGTTAAGTAAACAAAACCAACTATTGACGTTTAAAATTGCAAGGTTGAGAACCTGGGATACTGAAATAAAATTAGGACAAGCAGTAAAGGGTTGTTAAAACGTCACTTAAGAGAAAAGAGAATTTTTTAATTTGAAGATAAGAACAAGAATTTCAGGTAGTAAGGGGTTATATTTTCGACAAGTAAGATTGACCGTTAAGTAGAGCAAAGTTTTACGCTTTGGTATACTCCGATTGAAAGAAAATTAAAATCGTAAATTCCTAATTTAAATTTTAATGTCAACTAAAATAAACAGAGTATGGTTTCTTAACTGTGTAAGAACCAACACAAAGGATATTTTTAAGTCAAATAAATTGCAGACTGTGCATTGTAAAATTAAATTTTAAATTTTTTAAAATAAAAAAATAAAGATTTTTTAACTAACTTGCAAACAAACTGAGTATTATTTTAAACAAATTTCTTACACTCTCCTACAGCTGATATGGTCATTTCGCCGTTTAGATGTCTTTCAAAAGAACCCATCCCCCGGGATGACTTACCCGTTAAGGGTAGAATCCGCAGCAAGTTAGGTTTTTTCTTTTTTAAGTCCAGTGACTTGTTCTCTGGCAGATTTTGGCGAGCATTGCACAGCGTTCGTGGTTTTGGCTGCGAGCGGCTCGTTTCAAAATTCTTGCTCTGCAAATGGGCGTTTGGTGGGCGGACTTGCGCGCGCGTGCTGGTCAACGGTAGGGTTGACGGCGCCGCGTAGGTGGTGGCCCGGTCCGTTGCAGTGTGTGTAGTTTGAGTTTTGAGTTTTACTAAATAATATAGCAGAGAGAGATCGGACGTATTCTAGAAGGATGGGAGATTGAAAGGATTGATGGAAAATGGAGTTGAAAACAAACCTCAAAGATTTTGACTGGCAAGCTTGAAGGCAGTTGGTAGACCTCGGATACGAGACTGCCCACAGGACAGGTGTAAGTAAAAATACCACGAAGAGGCATAAGTTAGAAAAGGGACTGGTTTTTCAGAGGGATAATTGAGACTGAGACCAGAATGGAGTTGCTAAACTTGGCATGGATACCTTAACATTACTAAAGGCGGAAGGATCTTTTTGAGAACAGTAAAGACGCTGTCAAGTTGTTACCGAGACATGTCACTGAGGACGAGCTGCATTTGCTGGAGGTTCAACGAGTTACGATCATAAAGAATACCTGATACTCCTTTAACATTGCTAGTCAAGATAATAAATAAAGGTAATTCAAACAGCCAACAAGTGTGGGTTTAAAGGTATTCGTGAGCAAGCTTTCGTTCACTCCATTTTCATAAAGAATTTTCATCTACGTAAATATTTCACTATTTATTGTGCAATCATTGCGGCTTTCCTTTTACTAAAAATACTCTGAAGATCACCTTTTATCTTAGATTTCACTAATAAAGACAGAATAAAAAGAATAAGGTTGCAACTAACATATTTTCTTGGTTAGAAATAAATTTTTGTTTAGAATGTGTTTCTCTGCAAAATATAATGTTTTTTACATTAATGAGAAAACGAGAGTGCAAGACTGAATGAAAGGCGGCATTAAACCCCTACTATAAACCCCCGGATATGCATAGTAAAAATTCTCTTCAATGGGAGTGAGAAATTATATTATAAATCTCCCGATATAAAAATATGAAAAACGTAAGATAAAGTGGTAAAGTGTTGAAAATAATTGTTTATGAATCATTTTTCAAATGTAGATGAATTATCGAAATTAAATTAGTTTGCAATACAGTTAAAATTATTTCATTGCCTTTAATGTTGTAGCAATAGTATAATAGATTTGGCAGCTGTGTAATAAATTTGGCAATAGTGTTGCAAGTTGTGTGGTGTACGACCGAATTCGGTTATTGTGAAGGTTCCCACACTGTAGTTGGTAAAAAACTTTGCACATTGTATTTTTTTTAATAAATATATTCCTGTATTTGCAATGATATAGTGTTATGTATTATTTAAAACAAGATTATATTTCCTACATTTTTCTTATTCACTCACTGTTAGAATTTTTGTATTGCCGTTAGAAGATAACCTCAACACATTGACTTATTTGATTTGACCATTTGAAAATTCCCTCAGAGTTAAAATATCCCATTAGATTTGGTTTTACGAGAACGAAAATGGAAGACTTTAAAGCAATGATCAAAATGAAGTTAAGCGCCGTATAAACGAAAAACGTTTGAATGTGTGAATAGAAACGGAAACGTGAAGAAAGGAATGAGGCGTACGAACAATGTCAAGTATTGTCGAATATTGTTAATCTCGTTCTTTATTTCTCCCAATAAGTTCTCGTCTGTTTTCATTTAATTGTGGTTTTTTATGGTTTATTCCAAAGAGTTATATCTACAGTTAGTGAAAATGTCATTTTACGCAACATCAAGCTGCAAGGACGACTAAAGAATAGTTACTAAAGAATTTAAATTACAATGAACTATTTAGAGGATGAGCTGGTATTCCTTGAACTATAAAACCTAAGGTGAGAATCAATATTAATGAATGATCCGATCAAGAGATACCTTACAATATGTATTTGCAAGCTAAGGAGGCTATAGAACCTATTTTACGTTCCAGAAAAAAGACTTCAAAATTTAGAAATTAATACAAGTGGCATTGTTGCACTTTAAACAGCAGCATCTCTGAGCAAAAGCTCTTTTAAAGACTTTCCAAACATAGATTTGTTTGTAAACCGAAGAGAAGATAATGGAAATTTATTATATTATTTTAGAAAATAAGTAATACTGTTAAAAAAGCCCAAGGCCTTGGTAAATTATCTAAGTATTGATAAAAAGAAGATATCAGGAACACGTTTTTATCCTACAAGTAGAACATATATCGTCCCACTACGTTTCCTAAAAAATTTGTTAAGTAATACTCTCCAGATTTCTTTTGACTGTTTGAGCAAAATAATATATTGAATTAAAATTAAGGAAATACGTTAAAGGGTAAATGTTTTACTTAAAGAAGGAATAATTATGAAAGTGTATAAATTAAATTATATAATCAGATTGTTTCAACGTATAGGCTAATTATATTTTAGCTTTATTGAATGGAATAAAGCAGTAAACAAACAATATGTATAAAAATTAGGAATGGTCTGTTTATTTATGTTATCCACTAAATTAACGTAGGCGTATATAATGTTTCTCTTTAACGTTTATTATATTTTCAGAATTACCATTTTCGAATTTTTAAATTATCAATTACGTTAATTTTTGGCGATGTATAGCACTAGTGGAAATTGCGTAAAAATTTTTTGTAATATACATTCAAACTACATATTAGTATATGATAACTAGGATAATGTGTATCAAATTATAGTATCCACATTTCAAAGTATACTACACACAACAATTGCAAACAATTATATAATTATGAGATTTTGTCAATTTTATTACAATTTTTGTTATGTGTAAAATTTGTAAATTGACAAGGAAAATTTTCAATGCTCATGTCTTGTGTGTAAAACATTTGACAAAATGGTGAGAAATCATTAACCTTTGGAACATGTTTCAAGGTCCTTAGAATATCTTCCCTTACTGGAGTTTGTAGATTATAACCGCTTTTTCTATTTGCAACATATCAGATATAAATACTTCTATAGAGGGGCCACTTTACCACGGGTGTGCGAGGTGCGCGTAGGTTCTTTAACCACGATTCTGTCTTTCCCGCTTCAAACATTTGTCCTACTTAATCAACTTCGCGTGGGGATATTTTGAGACCCACACATATCTTCTAAATATTCTTGTTTTAATCTGTTTATTGAATTTATAAGTTCTAGTTTTATAAACATCACAGGAAAGACCTCGTAATCTACGATAGTAAGAATGTTCAGCCATATGTCCTTAAATGGAATGAATTCTGTCAATCTCTAGCTCTTAAGCGCTGACTCCTCCATTACGTATAATAGAACTGAAAAAAATGTATAGTTTAATTTCTCGGCCTCCTGTGAAAATGGCTTCAGAAAGGGTGATTCGCAGAAGAAACTGGAGCCGTTAGCTACTACGGAAATAGCTTACTAGTCACACAACCGCTTCGGGAATTCCGTACCATGGGAATTCCACCTGATATACTATCCCGGAGGATCCAGGCAGAGGAGTGGGCACAAGAAAAAACAATTCCATTAGGAGACAAAGCTACGCCTACCCTCCCTAGCAGACAATAACGTAGGCATAACCCTTCCTAGCAGACAAATAACCCTAAGGATCAAATAACTGTAAAGATGAGAATCCAGTTAAAGGGGTTCTAAAATTATTCAGATTTATGTTTTGGACTAGAATTGTGTCAAATTACCTGTACCAAAGCCCCCATCATATCAGTGTATGAACTATCGCCCTGCAGAGGTAAAATTCATCGCCCCCCGATGTTTAATTTCTAGATGGTGAAGTTATGAAAATTATAATGTACGTTTAGTGATTTTAAATGATGGCATGTAGAAGATTTGTCAATATGTCGTGACGTTTTGCTGTACACTACAGCGAAACGCGCACCGCGCCGCCCGCGGGCCTTCCCGCCCCGTACGGGCCACCAGCGCGGCCGCCGCCACCCTTACCCCACCGCAAGCTCTGATTTCTGACAGGGCCTATCCTAACCAAACTAGCATACTGTGCAATGACCCGCCAAAATCTGCCAGAGAACAGGTCACTGGACGTTATTATAAAAAACCTAACTTTCCCGGGGGAATGAGTTCTTTGAAGGCACCTTTTTGGCGAAATGACCCTTTGGTTATAGGAGTGTGTAAGAAATCTGTTTTAAATAAAAACACTATTGTTTTGTTGGCAAGTTAGTAAAAATGACATTTTTATGTTATCCTTAAATTTGAAATTACAGCACATTTTGCAATATTCTTATATTAACTAGCTCTTTAATATATTATCAATTCATTTCTGTTTAGAGAAACATTTATTAGAGGAAACTTTATCTCCTTTTTTTTAAGATATACACATTACAATGTCAGTGGCAACTCTTTACTCAGTTAACCCTTTCTTTTACCCCTTCTATTCAAAATTTGAGTAAGTTTCTTACTGAATTTATAATAACACCAAAAGTTATAAGAAAAAAAAATTAGTTATAATAACTGAAAAGTGTAATTTAATTATGTTCATTTAACCCTTCAATATTCAAAATCAAATTTGTTTTATTTTTTTAAAATAAAACTGTCATTATATTTGACAATACCTTTTTCAAACCCTTTGAAATAAACAATCCTTTTATGTGATTTTGCAAATCAATATCAATACACAATTTTATCCCATTTAACAAAACATTAAACTTTTGAAAAACATAAGTTTATCACTAAACAATTTATCCCATTTAAAACAAATAATATTAAAAAAAAACATGAGTTATACCAGCCAACAATTTCTTACGACCAGTCTCGCGCTAAGCACGCCATTTTCATCGTCGTCATTTACAGATCACAAATTGAAACAAAGGCTTGTGAACTGGAGCGACCGAACCGACGACCTCCCTCTTTGAAGTCCCGAATAACGCTGTTTCTTTTAACTCCGCTGGGCTTTCTCGTTCCCACGAGGCGTATCGTACCATGTTTTGTCAACCAATGGGGTGGCTTCTAAAATCTACGTCACTACATCATGCGACTTTTTCCCCCGCTGGGCTTCCGGTTTCGCACACAAAGCAAGCTCACTCAAAAATGATCAAAATATTGTATGTTTCTTTAATTTTGGTTTAACTTTTCTATCCGGCGTTTTCACGAATTTTGGTACAGGGCATCTCCTTTCCCTCTTGACAAGCTGCGTCTTCTCGAATGTCGATGGTGATTGTAGTAGTATTTTGAGGTTTTCTCTCCTTTCCATGTAATTTACTTGTATTTTAAAATATACAAAACCCCTTATCCCTTCTAATGGCTTTGCTTTCACATTTTTACATTACGAAATTTTAATATTATTGCGACAGTATTTGCTAATTCCAATCCTACCCGTTGCAAAATCCCCCTTTAAAAAGGAAAACACAAAGTTTTTTCCATCCTTTCAATTTTACAAATTTACTTTAAAAAGTTTGTTTTTTCTTTGTGGTCTAGCGAATTTGTATATCCTATTTTACATTTCTTAATTCTAAGTCTTACTAACTCCCTCTCTTCTTTCCTAAGGTACTGGTCCTGTATACTTTGGTCACTTCCTGAAATCACTCTAACACAACACAGATTAGTACAACTTATTTAAATTTCGTTATGTTATTCCCCTTTTTAACTTCCACTATTTTTATTTAAAAACAAAACTTTCCACTTTACACTAATTTGGTCGTAATTACTTTCTCTCTTAGATTTTTAATTTATTTCGAATTTTCCCCCTTTTTATTTACTTTTATAGTTTTTTTTTTTTTATTTAACTGCATTTCCCCATAAACATTTTAATTCTATTCCAATCATCATTATACAATTTACATATAAATAATCTTATTAGTACTAATTTTATAATATTACTTAGCCTAGACGCGCTGCGTACCTCCTCAAGATCTTTGTTATACTGGTGCGTTTCCCACGCCTCAGCCAGCCCGCTATGCGGGGCGGATATAAACATCCTGCAACCCTTCCCTGTTTTGAAGTACGAATTTCTAGGTCGATGCAATGTTTATGTTTTGCACAGGCTTGGCAGTGACCCCTACTGTTCAACTATTCCGTTGCAAACCTACTTATAAACTTTAGGTTGGTTATCTCTTTGCTTTGCCTGGCGTATTGCTTAATACATTTGTACATTTTGTAATTACGTTTATTTATTAATTTATCTATCTGATATTGAGTTGAACTGATTTATCATTTACTGCTCTTTTGATTTTTCTTAAGTTGTATTGACCTGCGTTGACTTCTACCTGCTTTTTTGGGAAATTTCTTCTCTCCTCTTTTTACGTTTCTTTTTCTTTATGAGACTCTTCCAATTAGCTACTAACTTTCTGTTTTTTATTTTATATTTATGCCTCTTGTCTTTTTTGGTTGCTTCCATATGCCTCGTTTCTTCCTCTTTCTTTAATCCTTTCGGCTTTTTGGTTCCTTCTGGCTCGCTCACATCCCCGTTTCCTTCAGGGAGGGTAGCTCAGTCTTCGGAACATTTGGGGTTCTCCTTTTCTCCACCCTTGTGCTGCTTACTGTCTCTTTTACTATTTTCTTTCTTTACTCTCTCTACTTTACTAACTTTACCCTTTTCTCCTTTCTGACTACCTTCCTTTATTTGTCGTTTAACGACCGTTTTGGGCATAGCCCTCTTATCTACCCCTGTTCCATTTGTTCTATTTCCCTTGCAGTTCCCCTCCAGCACCTTCATGTTTGCGTGGCCTCCAGTTCCTATTACATTGTCCGAAGTTTCCCCTACCGCCTTTCCTGCTTTATTTCCTATTTCCTCGGTCTTCTGGCTCCTGCTTCCTTCTCTTTCTATCTCTACTCTATCTAGTTTTCCCTTAATTTCGTTATAACTACCTCTTACTATTTCTTTCATCTCCTGCACTACTTTCTCTCTGTACTTTTCTTCTTCGCTCTTACTAGCCAGCTCTGCGTCGATCTTATACGCAGTTTGGGATCTCTGTCCCAACCCCCCTCGAGACTCGGCACCTCTGGGTCCTCGATAGGTGTAACGACGTCAGCCTTATGGTCAGACGACGCCAGTATAAGCCCCTCTTCTTTGCTTATACCAATCCATCCCACCTTGTCGATTTTCGCTCTATGTCGTTTTCTTCGAAGCTCATTTGGATGGTCTTGTTTCGATCTTATGAAGTCGAGACTCATCATCTCTCCTTCCACTTCAAAAGTTATGAAGTTCCTCTCCATATTTATACGGGCTTTTAGTTCGGGCAATAGGTCGCAGCCCATGGCAATTTCCGCCCTTAAGCGTTCCACCACCATGAAACTGCTCTCTATTACACGTCCCTCTATGCTCAGAGGAATATAGGCATGCTTACTGGCTCTTACTTAAGGTGTCTTCACCGCCATAATAATGCCTGTATTGCACACCGATAATTCCAGGAACACTTCCCCTTTTCGCTTCAGTTCGTTATACAAGTTTTTCTGTATAACGGATACATCCGCGCCGGTGTCGATCTCAATGTCCACTTTCTGTTGCCAGGTAGTGCCCATGATTGCAAGGCATTCTGCGGCCTCATGGAACCCCCGGGGCAACAAGTCATCTTCCTCGAGCAAGTCCTCCCGTATATTTATGTTGAGTCCCCCCCCCCCAACCTTTGACCGATCTCCCTACTGCGCTGTTTCGCTGTGGAGCCTATTTCTATTTTCTCTTTCTCATTTCTTTCTTCTCGTTTCCGGGTCTCTGTTCCCTGCTTCCTCTCTTTTTCATTTCTTGCTTTTTTATTTGTTAAACCGTCTGCAGATCTCCGATTTTCTTCTTTTGTTCTTTCTGCTCCTCTTCTTTTTTATCGATCCTTAACTTTGTTTGATCGACCTTCTTTTCGTATGTGGACACTCTATCGTCCATGCTAGTTATGTGTTGACTTATGTCCTCTTTATGGCTTTTAAAGTTCCCGGTTATTTTGTCCATAAATAACCTCATCTCTTCCCTTTCCTTCTTCTCCCTTTCCTCCTGATCTTTCTTCTCCTTTTCTCTTTCCTTCTGTTCTATTTTTCTCCTTCTTTCTCTTCCGCTTCTCTTATCCTTCTCGCTTCTTCATTTTGCAATCCTAATTCGGCTTGTTCTCTCTCTTTATAATTCCTCATCTCTTCCTCCCTCCTCTCTTTCTCCCTTTCTAACCTCTCCTGTTCTTTTTCGTGCATCCTCTTAACCTCATCCTGTTCTTTCTCCTGTTTTATTTCTAACCTCTCCTGTTCTTTCTCCTGTTTCCTTTCCTGCTTTTTCTTGCTCTCTCCTGGCTTCCTCTTGTTCTTCTTTTTGTTTTCTTTCCAATTTTTCTTGCTCTCTCCTGGCTTCCTCTTGTTATTCTTCTTGTTTTCTTCTTATTTCCTCTT
This sequence comes from Prosapia bicincta, assembly GCA_036971475.1. Taxonomy (NCBI): domain Eukaryota; kingdom Metazoa; phylum Arthropoda; class Insecta; order Hemiptera; family Cercopidae; genus Prosapia; species Prosapia bicincta. The sequence continues at coordinate 48,024,040 of JBAIZL010000008.1, read as the reverse complement.
CCTTTCGTTCTTGCTCTCTCTCTCTCTCCTTAACATCGCCATCATCTTCTCCATTTCGCTCTTCTCCTTCTGCTTCTGTGTTGCCATGACTTCTATTTTATTTTTTCTTTTACTTTATTTTTAACCTTCTCGATACCTCCTGCTAGCCTATAAATATATTTCTTTATATATTCCTTTTAAATATTTGGTGTCGCTTCATGTACCCCGTGTGTTCGGTGTGTGTGCGTTCTCCAGTTTGTTTCCATTTTTCTATCACGTATTTTTACATACTTATTTTATCTCTGTTTCTAATTCTTCTTACTCTAATTACTTTACAGACTAACCTATGTTATCAATTAACTTGTGCTCCCAATTTATTTATTTTTAATTTTCTTTACCTTTTTTATTATTTATTTCTTACACCTTCTAGGTCGAATTAACCCATGCCTTTTGTTAATTAGAAACCGTAATAGTTTACGGGTAAGTCTTTAACTTAGCCCGCAGGTCTCTACGCAGGATCGTGAATACTACCAATTTGTTTATGGCGTGTTTTTCACGAACCGCGCGTTTTGGGAGCCATCTTTACTTGCAGCGGAGCTCGCAAGGCGCCGCCCGAGGGCCGTCCCACCCCGCCATGTATACATATATATATATATATATATATATATATATATATATATATATAGAGAGAGAGAGAGAGAGAGAGAGAGAGAGAGAAAGAGAGAGAAGAGGGGAGAGAGAGAAATTTGAATTTTGAGAGATTTGAATTTGATCCGTTTTTTTTATATCTCAGTGTATCAGTCGTTACAGACAAATGGGCCATTTCCAACACGTTTTTTCTGATGGGAAAGGAGATAAGAGATATGACACAGTGAAATTTGTACACATTAGAGGCCTTAAAAGCACAAGCACTTTTTTACTGTAGCGATGGCAATATTATAAAAATGATTAAATGAAAAAGTCAGAATGCGTTTATTTAAACAGATGGTTTTCATTGACGTCATCACGTTCGCTTTATAGGTTACCGCCGAATAATAACTTTACATTTACAAGCTAATACACTTCGATAATGTTTTGCATGGACGTTTATATACCTTATACTTAGCCTTGGTTAGTACCTCCTGTCCTGCACATTTCTTTATAAGTAGGTCACTATAGTCGATTCCATCTGTATTTAATTACAACTTTTATCCTCAAACGTTTTCAACTTCTGATGGTTCAAGTGAGTTTATGGAAGAAGCTTTCAATCTGTGGGTTCTCTCCCTTAGCAACGTTGTTGAAGTTGGGACTAACAAAAGGGTAATCTGTAAGTTAATGTCTGATAGGGTTTTGCGTACGTTATTGTCTGATAGAGAGTTTTATGAGTATGTTATTGTCTTATAAGGAGGGCTATGCGTACGTTATTGTCTGATAGGGTGGTTATACGTAGGTTATTGTCGATAGAGAGGGTTATGTGAAATAATTGTCTGGCAACGAGACTTAAGCGTACGATATTAGTGATAGGGAGTGTTATGGGTACGTTATTGTCTGACAGGGAGGTTTGAGTGTACATTATTGTATGACAGCGAGGGTTAAGCGTAACTTATTGTCTAATAGGGAGGGTTATGCGTACGTTATTGCCTGATAGGGAGGGTTATGTGTAGGTTATTGTCTGACAGGGAGATTAGTTTGTACATTATTGTCTGACAGCAAAGGTTAAGCGTACGTTATTGTTTGATAGGAAGGGTTATGCGTACGTTTTTGTATTATAGGGAGGGTTTGGGTTCGCTATTGTCTGATAGGGAGGGTTATGTGTAGGTTATTGCCTGATGGGGAGGCTTAAGCGTACGTTATTGGTTGATAGGAAGAGTTTTTCGTACGTTATTGTCTGACAGCAAGGGTTATGCGTACGTTATTGTTTGATAGGGAGGGTTATGCGTACGTTATTGTCTGACAGAGAGGTTTGTGTGTACATTATTGTCTGACAGCGAGGGTTATGCATACGTTATTGTCTGATAGCGAGCGTTAAGTGTATGTTATTGTCTGCTAGGGGGGTTTATGGGTACGTTATTGTATGTTAATGAGTGTATGAGGCTAGGGTAATGTCTCATAAGGTTGGTTAGGCGTACGTTATTGTCTGATAGCAAGCGTTAAGTGTATGTTATTGTCTGCTAGGGGGGTTTATGGGTACGTTATTGTATGTTAGGGAGTGTATGAGGCTAGGGTATTGTCTCATAAGGTTGGTTAGGCGTACGTTATTGTCTGATAGCGATGGTTAAGTCTTCGTTAGGATCTGCTAGGGAGGGTAGGCGTAGATTCGGCTCCTAATGGAAGTGTTTTTAGCTTGCGCCCATGCCTCTGCCTTTAGCGTCCTTAGGAAATATCTCAGGTGGAATTCCCATGATATGGACTTCCATAGCAGTTGTGCGACTATTATATTTAATAGAGGAGTCAGCCCTTTAAAGTTAGGGACTGTCAGAATGCATTCTATTTAAGGACATATCGCTGAAACGTCTTACTATCGTGGATGGAGAGAGGAGATGACGAGGTTTTCCATGTGATGTTTAAGGAACCAGAACCTATAAATTCAATAAACAGGAATCAAAATATGCATACGCGAAGTTGATTATGTAGGGGAAATGTTTAATGCGGGAAAGAGAGCATCGTGGCTAAAGAGCTTACCCGCGTGGAAAGTTACTGTTTTATTCCATTCAATAATGGTTGAAATAATATTAGTCTATACGTTAAAACAATCTGGTTATATAATTTAATTTATACACTTTCATAATTATTCCTTCTTTAACTGACACATTATTATATTATAACCCGGCAAGCTGGCCTGAGCAACCGGGCGGGCCCACAGGTGGCGGATAGTGGGACGGCCTACAGAAATGTAGGTTACCTGTGAATAAGGATTCCGGAAGGTTTCTGAATATGCACGCCTGGACCAAGGCTATGGTTCAAAGGTGAGGAATTATCCCTCCTCGTCAGTCAACCGGTTGGGCTTGGTAGAAATAACCGAGTGCTCTGACCGGGGAGACTGGGGTAGTTGGGAATTAAGTCCTCACAATGCTACTCTCACCTCCCGTTTGAACCAAGGGCAATGCGACAGTGAAGTAGGGGCGGGAAACTGCCCAAACGACACAGTTGTAAAAAAAGAGAGTAAAGCAGGCTGTTCATCTGAGCAGTTAATAATGTCCTGAACTTGGGGTGTGCTTCAAGGTCAGTGACTGAATACCCAATCCAAGGTGGAAGGCATCGTGCCGAAGGATGAATGGCTGCAGGGTATAAAATGCAGTCCCAAACGATCCCCTTGAGGAACCAGACAAAACCTCATTGTATGTTGTCTTGCCAGGGCAGTGGGGGCTCTGCTCTGGTCGACCGTTATTTCCCCCATACTCGTGGGACTTTAATGGACCAAGTAAGTATAAGAATTAATTTCGAGACTGCACAGACAGTGGGAGCCAATGAGACGGCAAACCGTGAGTCTGTAGCAGATGTGTCAACGGCAACCATCACTGGGGGTGCGGGGGCGGCTGTCAAGCTGCCGACTGCAGAAACCGGTGAAGTGGCTGTAGAGTTGAGCACGATGTCTAGTCCTGGGGCTGCTCTGCGGACCCAGGCGACTGCAAATTAAGCAGAACAATGATCAAGATCCTCCAAGTGAACCTACAGCATAGCAGGGCGGCGAGTGCTGTCGTGTGTAGGATGCTGGACAGGGGAGAGGTGGACTTGGTGCTCATCCAGGAACCATGGATTTCTGGAGGAAAAATATGCGGGCTGGCGACATCTGGAGGTAAGTTGTTGTATGATAAGGACTCCGGTGTTCCCAGGACGTGTATCCTGGTTAGGAGGGGGTTGTGTGCTTTTGTACTAACGAACTTCTGTTGCAGGGATTTGTTAGCAGTGACGGTGGAGCTGCGGGCGGAGGGGGGGATGAAGAGGCTGAACCTGGCCACGGCATATCTCCCCTTTGACTGCGCGGGGGCTCTGCCAACACAAGAGCTGAGGAGCCTGGTCGAGCACTGCGAGGCTGTGGATGAGGAGCTGCTGGTGGGGATGGATGCTAACTCCCATCACACTTCGTGGGGTAGTACAGGTACAAACACTAGAGGTGAGGAACTTTTATCTTATCTTAGCTCTAAGAATCTACTAGTCCTAAATCAGGGGGAAGAGCCGACGTTTGTCACTAGGGACAGACAGGAGGTCCTGCACATTACGGTGGCATCGAACCAGATGGCTAGGTATGTACTAAATTGGCATGTGTCGGATGAACCATCTTCTTCTGATCACAGACATATTAGGTATGATATCTCTCTAAATCCAGCCATGCTTCGCCCAACCAGGGATCCAAGAAGAACAGACTGGGACTCCTACAGGAGGGACCTGGGTGTTCGGATTGAGGAGGCTGGATTGGAGTATGGTGGGAGGAGAGAGCTAGAAGACTCTGCCACATTGGTTGGCGAGGCTATAATAGAATCCTTTACCGATAACTGCCCTCTCAGTGAGGGGAGGAAAGTAGGGGATCCGTCATGGTGGAACAAGAAGCTAGCCAAACTTCGGAAGACCACCAGGAGACTCTTTAATAGAGCAAAAAAAACGGGGAGTGGGACCTGTATAGGAAAACACTAACCGAATACAACAGGGCAATTAGAGAAGCGCGCAGGAAGTCCTGGAAGGAGTTTTGTAATGAGATTGACAAAACTCGGGAAGGGGCACGACTGTATAAAGTGCTCTCTAAGGACCCAGTTAACCCGGTGGGGATGCTAAGAACCCCACTGGGAAATATAACAAAAACGGCAGGGGAAACTGTGGAAGAATTAATCAAGACACATTTCCCTTCCAGTACCCTGAGGAAACTTGGGGGAGCAGACACTGAACCGGTTACCAAACTCTCCACAAGACGTGGTAAGAGGGAGGACTGGGAAGTGGCAAGGAGGATAGTAACTCCACAAAGGGTAAGATGGGCTATTGGCACTTTTAAACCCTACAAATCTCCAGGTCCAGATGGGATCTATCCTGTGCTGCTGCAGCAGGGAATGGATATGCTGGTGCTGGTACTTACTAAATTATACAGGCTAAGCATTGCTCTAGGGCATGTGCCGGCAGCCTGGAAATCTAGTAAGGTGGTCTTTATACCTAAGCCCACCGGTAACCAATCGGAAGGGAAAGGATACAGACCTATCACACTCATGTCCTTTGTTCTCAAGGGACTTGAAAAACTGGTTGATAGGCATATTAGGGGGGGGGGGTGCTTTGGCTATCAAACCACTGCATTGGAACCAGTATGCTTACCAACCGGGGAAATCTTGCGAGGGAGTTCTCCATCAAGTGGTTGGTAGGATTGAGCAAATGATCGCTAAGAAAGGTTGTGCCATAGGTGCCTTCCTCGACATTGAAGGGGCTTTCAATAACCCCTCAGTGGAGACGATGGTAAGTGGTGCAAGACGTCATGGAGTGGATGCGACCACTTGTGGTTGGATAAGTTCCATGTTAACAAACAGAAGCATTTCTGTAGAGGTGGCAGGGGGGTCAGAAGGGCGGAGACAAGTCTGGGCTGTGCACAGGGGGGGGGGGGTTCTCTCTCCTCTGTTGTGGTGCCTAGTGGTTGACAACCTTATTGAACTCCTGAATGAACAGGGGTACTTCTGTCTAGGATATGCGGACGACATAGTTGTCCTGATCCTGGGCAGATTCCCTGATACAGTCCTTGAGATAATCAGAAATCCTCTACGACTGATTGAAGAGTGGTGTAAAAAGGAGAACCTTAGGGTAAATCCAAAAAAGACTGCTCTCATTAACTTCACCAGACAGCGAAAAGATCTGACGACCAGGATGCCCCACTTGTTTGGTGAATACCTTGAGTTTGAAGGGGAGGTGAAGTACCTGGGAGTTACTCTGGACAGGAAACTCACCTGGAATCCACATCTTGAGAGGACAGTTAACAGGGCCAAAAGGGCACTGATGACTGTGAGAAGAATGGTGGGTAAGAAATGGGGACTGAAGCCATCAATGATGCACTGGATGTATCTGAGGGTGATAAGACCTATGATTACCTATGGAGCTTTGGTGTGGTGGACAAAGGCCAACCAGGCACAGACAAGAGCTAAACTGAGCTCTATCCAGAGATTGGCCTGTCTGTGCACACTGGGAGCGATGTCAACTACACCAGGTGCAGCAATGGAAGTAATGCTTAACCTCCCTCCCCTTGAGCTTTTCCTTAGGGGAGAGGCGAGGCTAGCGGCATGGAGATTGCGCAACTCGAGCAACTGGGCTAACCTCCCAGATGTCTCGGGACATATGAGTATCGAGTGCGTGGTCAAAGAACCCGTCTTGGAAATGGGCAGCGACCACATTACTCGAATGTTTGCACCTGACCAGGTCCACCAAACTGTGATGGAATGGTCAGGGACATTAACATCAGGAGCTCAGATCTGGTACACAGATGGCTCCAAGATGGACTTCGGCACTGGAGAGGGGGTGTATTGTAAAAACCCAAGGGTAGAACTAGTTTTTTCCTTGGGGAGGCATACCTCTGTCTTTCAGGCCGAAGTATATGCTATAAATGCCTGTTTGGGAGAGATAGCGAGAAGGGAAACACATGGGGCCCGGATTGCTATTTTCTCCGACAGTCAGGCAGCAATTAAGGCACTAAACGGACACGTGGTCACCTCGGCCATAGTCAGGGAGTGCCTAATTAACCTACAAGCTCTGGCAAGGCACAATCAAGTCAAGATTGGTTGGGTGCCAGGGCATAGGGGAATACTTGGAAATGAAGCCGCAGATGCGCTGGCCAGGGAGGGGTCCTCGACTCCCCTGATTGGACCGGAACCTGCGGTGGGTATTTCCAAATCCATGGTCAGGATGACAGTGCGAAGGTGGATGGCTGAAAGACACTGTGAGCACTGGATCAGGGCCGAAGGGATGAGACACAGTAAGCTAACCCTTAGGAGACCTTCCTTGGGGCTGCAGAAGAGTCTCATCTATCTGTCTAGGCAGGAATTAAGGATAGCCACCGAACTACTCACGGGACACTGTGGACTAAGGAAACATTTGCATAAAATGGGTATCTACAAGGATGAACCAGTGTGCAGGTTGTGCGGGCAGGAACAGGAGACTGCCACACACATTATTTACAGATGTGGAGTACTTGCTGAGAGGCGCTTCAACCTCTTTGGTGATGGAACGGCTTTGGTGGATGCTGAAGGTAAAACTCTAGTCAGGAAACTCCTAAACCTGGTAAGAGGGAAGGGGTTATTTGACTAGATCAGGGAGGTAAGTACAATATACCTTAAGGTAGCAGTGCTTCGGGCAATTCAAACCCGCTGCCAAGTTGAAAAAAAAAAAAAAAACCTATGTTATCAATTGTGCTCTCAATTTATTTATTTTTTGATTTTCTTTACCTTTTTTATTATTTATTTCTTACACCTTCTAGGTCGAATTAACCCATGCCTTTTGTTAATTAGAAACCGTAATAGTTTACGGGTAAGTCTTTGACTTAGCCCGCAGGTCTCTACGCAGGATCGTGAATACTACCAATTTGTTTATGGCCTGTTTTTCTCGAACCGCGCGTTTTGGGCGCCATCTTTACTTGCAGCGGAGCTCGCACCGCGCCGCCCGAGGGCCGTCCCGCCCCGCACGGGCCAACGGCGCGGCCGCCGCCATGTATGCATATATATATATATATATATAGAGAGAGAGAGAGAGAGAGAGAGAGACAGAGACAGAGAGAGACAGAGAGAGAGAAAGAGAGAGAAGAGGGAAGAGAGAGAAAAGGGGAGAGAGAGAAATTTGAATTTTGAGAGATTTGAATTTGATCCGTTTTTTTTATATCCCAGTGTATCAGTCGTTACCATTTCCAACACGTTTTTTTCTGATGGGAGAGGAGATAAGAGATATGGCACAGTGAAATTTGTACACATTAGAGGCCTTAAAAGCACAAGCACTTTTTTACTGTAGCGATGGCAATATTATAAAAATGATTAAATGAAAAAGTCAGAATGCGTTTATTTAAACAGATGGTTTTCATTGACGTCATCACATTCGCTTTACAGGTTACCGCCGAATAATAACTTTACATTTACAAGCTAATACACTTCGATGTTTTGCATGGACGTTTATATACCTTATACTGAGCCTTGGTTAGTACCTCCTGTCCTGCACATTTCTTTATAAGTAGGTCACTATAGTCGATTCAATCTGTATTTAATTACAACTTTTATCCTCAACGTTTTCAACTTCTGATGGTTCAAGTGAGTTTATGGAAGAAGGTTTCAATCTGTGGGTTCTCTCCCTTAGCAACGTTGTTGAAGTTGGGACTAACAAAAGGGTAATCTGTAAGTTAATGTCTGATAGGGTTATGGGTACGTTATTGTCTGGTAGGGAGGGTTATACGTAGGTTATTGTCGATAGAGAGGGTTATGTGAACTTATTGTCTGACAACGAGACTTAAGCGTACAATACTGGTGATAGGGAGTGTTATGGGTACGTTATTGTCTGACAGGGTGGTTATACGTAGGTTATTGTCGATAGAGAGGGTTATGTGAACTTATTGTCTGACAACGAGACTTAAGCGTACGATATTGCTGATAGGGAGGTTTATGAGTACGTTATTGTCTGACAGGGAGGTTTGAGTGTACATTATTTTATGACAGCGAGAGTTAAGCGTAACTTATTGTCTAATAGGGAGGGTTATGCGTACGTTATTGCCTGATAGGGAGGGTTATGTGTAGGTTATTGTCTGACAGGGAGATTAGTTTGTACATTATTGTCTGACAGCAAAGGTTAAGCGTACGTTATTGTTTGATAGGAAGGGTTATGCGTACGTTTTTGTATTATACGGAGGGTTTGGGTTCGCTATTGTCTGATAGAGAAGGTTAGGTGTAGGTGATTGTCTGATAGGAAGGCTTAAGCGTACGTTATTGGTTGATAGGAAGAGTTTTTCGTACGTTATTGTCTGACAGCAAGGGTTATGCGTACGTTATGGTTTGATAGGGAGGGTTATGCGTACGTTATTGTTTGACAGAGAGGTTTGGGTGTACATTATTGTCTGACAGCGAGGGTTATGCGTACGTTATTGTCTGATAGCGAGGGCTATGCATACGTCATTGTCTGACAGAGAGGTTTGTGTGTACATTATTGTCTGACAGCGAGGGTTATGCGTACATTATTGTCTGATCGGGTGGGTTATGCCTACGTTATTGTCTGACAGGGTGGGTCATGCATACGTTATTGTCTGACAGAGAGGTTTGTTTGTACATTATTGTCTGACAGCCAAGGTTAAGCGTACGTTATTTTTTGATAGCGAGGGTTATGCGTACGTTATTGTCTGACAGCGAAGGTTAAGCGTACGCTAGTGTTTGATAGGAATAGTTTTTCGTACGTTTTTGTATTACAGGGAGGCTATGGGTAGGTGACCGTCCGAAAGGGAGGGTTATGCATACGTTATTGTCTGATAGGGAGGGTTATTTGTACGTTATTGTCTGATAGCAAGCGTTAAGTGTATGTTATTGTCTGCTAGGGTGGTTTATGCGTACGCTATTGTATGTTAGGGATAGTATGGGGCTAGGGTAATGTCTCATAAGGTTGGTTAGGCGTACGTTATTGTCTAATAGCAAGCGTTAAGTGTATGTTATTGTCTGCTAGGGAGGTTTATGCGTACGCTATTGTATGTTAGGGAGTGTATGGGGCTAGGGTAATGTCTCATAAGGTTGGTTAGGCGTACGTTATTGTCTGATAGCAAGCGTTAAGTGTATGTTATTGTCTGCTAGGGAGGTTTATGCGTACGTTATTGTATGTTAGGGATAGTATGGGGCTAGGGTAATGTCTCATAAGGTTGGTTAGGCGTACGTTATTGTCTGATAGCAAGCGTTAAGAGTATGTTATTGTCTGCTAGGGAGGTTTATGCGTACGTTATTGTATGTTAGGGAGTGTATGGGGCTAGGGTAATGTCTCATAAGGTTGGTTAGGCGTACGTTATTGTCTGATAGCAAGCGTTAAGTGTATGTTATTGTCTGCTTGGGAGGTTTATGCGTACGCTATTGTATGTTAGGGAATGTATGGGGGTAGGGTTGTCTCATAAGGTTGGTTAGGCGTACGTTATTGTCTGATAGCAAGCGTTAAGTGTATGTTATTGTCTGCTAGAGGGGTTTATGGGTACGTTATTGTATGTTAGGGATAGTATGGGGCTAGGGTAATGTCTCATAAGGTTGGTTAGGCGTACGTTATTGTCTGATAGCAAGCGTTAAGTGTACGTTATTGTCTGCTATTGAGGTTTATGGGTACGTTATTGTATGTTGGGGATATTATGGGGCTAGTGTAATGTCTCATAACGTTGGTTAGGCGTACGTTATTGTCTGATAGCAAGAGTTAAGTGTATGTTATTGTCTGCTAGGGGGGTTTATGGGTACGTTATTGTATGTTAGGGATAGTATGGGGCTAGGGTAATGTCTCATAAGGTTGGTTAGGCGTACGTTATTGTCTGATAGCTAGCGTTAAGTGTATGTTATTGTCTGCTAGGGAGGTTTATGCGTACGTTATTGTATGTTAGGGAGTGTATGGGGCTAGGGTAATGTCTCATAAGGTTGGTTAGGCGTACGTTATTGTGTGATAGCAAGCGTTAAGTGTATGTTATTGTCTGCTAGGGAGGTTTATGCGTACGCTATTGTATGTTAGGGAATATATGGGGGTAGGGTTGTCTCATAAGGTTGGTTAGGCGTACGTTATTGTCTGATAGCAAGCGTTAAGTGTGTGTTATTGTCTGCTAGGGGGGTTTAGGGGTACGTTATTGTATGTTAGGGATAGTATGGGGCTAGGGTAATGTCTCATAAGGTTGGTTATTCGTACGTTATTGTCTGATAGCAAGCGTTAAGTGTACGTTATTGTCTATTAGAGGGGTTTATGGGTACGTTATTGTATGTTATTGAGTGTATGAGGCTAGGGTAATGTCTCGTAAGGTGGGTTATGCGTACGTTATTGTCTGATAGCAAGCGTTAAGTGTACGTTATTGTCTGCTAGGGAGGTTTATGCGTACGTTATTGTATGTTAGGGAGTTATGGGGGTAGGGTTTTCTCATAAGGTTGGTTAGGCGTACGTTATTGTCTGATAGCAAACGTTAAGTTATGTTATTGTCTGCTAGGGGGGTTTATGGGTACGTTATTGTATGTTAGGGAGTGTATGGGGCTAGGGTAATGTCTCATAAGGTTGGTTAGGCGTACGTTATTGTATGATAGCAAGCGTTAAGTGTATGTTATTGTCTGCTAGGGAGGTTTATGCGTACGCTATTGTATGTTAGGGAATATATGGGGGTAGGGTTGTCTCATAAGGTTGGTTAGGCGTACGTTATTGTCTGATAGCAAGCGTTAAGTGTGTGTTATTGTCTGCTAGGGGGGTTTAGGGGTTCGTTATTGTATATTAGGGATAGTATGGGGCTAGGGTAATGTCTCATAAGGTTGGTTAGGCGTACGTTATTGTCTGATAGCAAGAGTTAAGTGTATGTTATTGTCTGCTAGGGGGGTTTATGGGTACGTTATTGTATGTTATTGAGTGTATGAGGCTAGGGTAATGTCTCATAAGGTGGGTTATGCGTACGTTATTGTCTGATAGCAAGCGTTAAGTGTACGTTATTGTCTGCTAGGGAGGTTTATGCGTACGTTATTGTATGTTAGGGATAGTATGGGGCTAGTGTAATGTCTCATAAGGTTGGTTAGGCGTACGTTATTGTCTGATAGCAAGAGTTAAGTGTATGTTATTGTCTGCTAGGGGGGTTTATGGGTACGTTATTGTATGTTATTGAGTGTATGAGGCTAGGGTAATGTCTCATAAGGTGGGTTATGCGTACGTTATTGTCTGATAGCAAGCGTTAAGTGTACGTTATTGTCTGCTAGGGAGGTTTATGCGTACGTTATTGTATGTTAGGGAGTTATGGGGGTAGGGTTGTCTCATAAGGTTGGTTAGGCGTACGTTATTGTCTGACAGAGAGGTTTGTGTGTACATTATTGTCTGACAGCAAGGGTTATGCGTACATTATTGTCTGATCGGGTGGGTTATGCCTACGTTATTGTCTGACAGGGTGGGTCATGCATACGTTATTGTCTGACAGAGAGGTTTGTTTGTACATTATTGTCTGACAGCCAAGGTTAAGCGTACGCTAGTGTTTGATAGGAATAGTTTTTCGTACGTTTTTGTATTACAGGGAGGCTATGGGTAGGTGACCGTCCGAAAGGGAGGGTTTTGCATACGTTATTGTCTGATAGGGAGGGTTATTTGTACGTTATTGTCTGATAGCAAGCGTTAAGTGTATGTTATTGTCTGATAGGGAGGTTTATGGGTACGTTATTGTATGTTAGGGAGTGTATGGGGCTAGGGTAATGTCTCATAAGGTTGGATAGGCGTACGTTATTGTCTGATAGCAAGCGTTAAGTGTATGATATTGTCTGCTAGGGAGGTTTATGCGTACGCTATTGTATGTTAGGGATAGTATGGGGCTAGGGTAATGTCTCATAAGGTTGGTTAGGCGTACGTTATTGTCTAATAGCAAGCGTTAAGTGTATGTTATTGTCTGCTAGGGAGGTTTATGCGTACGCTATTGTATGTTAGGGAGTGTATAGGGCTAGGGTAATGTCTCATAAGGTTGGTTAGGCGTACGTTATTGTCTGATAGCAAGCGTTAAGTGTATGTTATTGTCTGCTAGGGAGGCTTATGCGTACGTTATTGTATGTTAGGGATAGTATGGGGCTAGGGTAATGTCTCATAAGGTTGGTTAGGCGTACGTTATTGTCTGATAGCAAGCGTTAAGTGTATGTTATTGTCTGCTAGGGAGGCTTATGCGTACGTTATTGTATGTTAGGAATAGTATGGGGCTAGGGTAATGTCTCATAAGGTTGGTTAGGCGTACGTTATTGTCTGATAGCAAGCGTTAAGTGTATGTTATTGTCTGCTAGGGAGGCTAATGCGTACGTTATTGTATGTTAGGGATAGTATGGGGCTAGGGTAATGTCTCATAAGGTTGGTTAGGCGTACGTTTTTGTCTGATAGCAAGCGTTAAGTGTATGTTATTGTCTGCTAGGGAGGTTTATGCGTACGTTCTTGTATGTTAGGGAGTGTATGGGGCTAGGGTAATGTCTCATAAGGTTGGTTAGGCGTACGTTATTGTCTGATAGCAAGCGTTAAGTGTATGTTATTGTCTGCTAGGGAGGTTTATGCGTACGCTATTGTATGTTAGGGAATGTATGGGGGTAGGGTTGTCTCAGAAGGTTGGTTAGGCGTACGTTATTGTCTGATAGCAAGCGTTAAGTGTATGTTATTGTCTGCTAGGGGGTTTAGGGGTACGTTATTGTATGTTAGGGATAGTATGGGGCTAGTGTAATGTCTCATAAGGTTGGTTAGGCGTACGTTATTGTCTGATAGCAAGAGTTAAGTGTATGTTATTGTCTGCTAGGGGGGTTTATGGGTACGTTATTGAATGTTAGGGAGTGTTTGGGGCTAGGGTAATGTCTCATAAGGTTGGTTAGGCGTACGTTATTGTCTGATAGCAAGCGTTAAGTGTATGTTATTGTCTGCTAGGGTGGTTTATGGGCACGTTATTGTATGTTAGGGATAGTATGGGGCTAGGGTAATGTCTCATAAGGTTGGTTAGGCGTACGTTATTGTCTGATAGCAAGCGTTAAGTGTATGTTATTGTCTGCTAGGGAGGCTTATGCGTACGCTATTGTATGTTAGGGAGTGTATGGGGCTAGGGTAATGTCTCATAAGGTTGGTTAGGCGTACGTTATTGTCTGATAGCAAGCGTTAAGTGTATGTTATTGTATGCTAGGGAGGTTTATGCGTACGCTATTGTATTTTAGTGATAGTATGAGGCTAGGGTAATGTCTCATAAGGTTGGTTAGGCGTACGTTATTGTCTGATAGCAAGCGTTAACTGTATGTTATTGTCTGCTAGGGAGGTTTATGCGTACGTTATTGTATGTTAGGGAGTGTATGGGGGTAGGGTAATGTCTCATAAGGTTGGTTAGGCGTACGTTATTGTCTGATAGCAAGCGTTAAGTGTATGTTATTGTCTGCTAGAGAGGTATATGCGTACGTTATTGTATGTTAGGGAGTGTATGGGGGTAGGGTAATGTCTCATAAGGTTGGTTAGGCGTAAGTTATTGTCTGATAGCAAGCGTTAAGTGTATGTTATTGTCTGCTAGGGAGGTTTATGCGTACGTTATTGTATGTTAGGGAGTGTATGGGGGTAGGGTAATGTCTCATAAGGTTAGTTAGGCGTACGTTATTGTCTGATAGCAAGCGTTAAGTGTATGTTATTGTCTGCTAGGGATTCTTATGCGTACGTTATTGTATGTTAGGTATAGTATGGGGCTAGGGTAATGTCTCATAAGGTTGGTTAGGCGTACGTTATTGTCTGATAGCAAGCGTTAAGTGTATGTTATTGTCTGCTAGGGAGGCTTATGCGTACTTTATTGTATGTTAGGGATAGTATGGGGCTAGGGTAATGTCTCATAAGGTTGGTTAGGCGTACGTTATTGTCTGATAGCAAGCGTTAAGTGTATGTTATTGTCTGCTAGGGGGTTTATGCGTACGCTATTGTAATTTAGGGATAGTATGGGGCTAGGGTAATGTCTCATAAGGTTGGTTAGGCGTACGTTATTGTCTGATAGCAAGCGTTAAGAGTATGTTATTGTCTGCTAGGGAGGTTTATGCGTACGTTATTGTATGTTAGGGAGTGTATGGGCTAGGGTAATGTCTCATAAGGTTGGTTAGGCGTACGTTATTGTCTGATAGCAAGCGTTAAGTGTATGTTATTGTCTGCTAGGGAGGTTTATGCGTACGCTATTGTATGTTAGGGAATGTATGGGGGTAGGGTTGTCTCATAAGGTTGGTTAGGCGTACGTTATTGTCTGATAGCAAGCGTTAAGTAAATGTTATTGTCTGCTAGGGAGGTTTATGCGTACGTTCTTGTATGTTAGGGAGTGTATGGGGCTAGGGTAATGTCTCATAAGGTTGGTTAGGCGTACGTTATTGTCTGATAGCAAGCGTTAAGTGTATGTTATTGTCTGCTAGGGAGGTTTATGCGTACGCTATTGTATGTTAGGGAATGTATGGGGGTAGGGTTGTCTCATAAGGTTGGTTAGGCGTACGTTATTGTCTGATAGCAAGCGTTAAGTGTATGTTATTGTCTGCTAGGGGGTTTAGGGGTACGTTATTGTATGTTAGGGATAGTATGGGGCTAGTGTAATGTCTCATAAGGTTGGTTAGGCGTACGTTATTGTCTGATAGCAAGAGTTAAGTGTATGTTATTGTCTGCTAGGGGGGTTTATGGGTACGTTATTGAATGTTAGGGAGTGTATGGGGCTAGGGTAATGTCTCATAAGGTTGGTTAGGCGTACGTTATTGTCTGATAGCAAGCGTTAAGTGTATGTTATTGTCTGCTAGGGTGGTTTATGGGTACGTTATTGTATGTTAGGGGTAGTATGGGGCTAGGGTAATGTCTCATAAGGTTGGTTAGGCGTACGTTATTGTCTGATAGCAAGCGTTAAGTGTATGTTATTGTCTGCTAGGGAGGCTTATGCGTACGCTATTGTATGTTAGGGAGTGTATGGGGCTAGGGTAATGTCTCATAAGGTTGGTTAGGCGTACGTTATTGTCTGATAGCAAGCGTTAAGTGTATGTTATTGTATGCTAGGGAGGTTTATGCGTACGCTATTGTATTTTAGTGATAGTATGAGGCTATCGTAATGTCTCATAAGGTTGGTTGGGCGTACGTTATTGTCTGATAGCAAGCGTTAACTGTATGTTATTGTCTGTTAGGGAGGTTTATGCGTACGTTATTGTATGTTAGGGAGTGTATGGGGGTAGGGTAATGTCTCATAAGGTTGGTTAGGCGTACGTTATTGTCTGATAGCAAGCGTTAAGTGTATGTTATTGTCTGCTAGGGAGGTTTATGCGTACGTTATTGTATGTTAGGGAGTGTATGGGGGTAGGGTAATGTCTCATAAGGTTGGTTAGGCGTACGTTATTGTCTGATAGCAAGCGTTAAGTGTATGTTATTGTCTGCTAGGGAGGCTTATGCGTACGTTATTGAATGTTAGGGATAGTATGGAGCTAGGGTAATGTCTCATAAGGTTGGTTAGGCGTACGTTATTGTCTGATAGCAAGCGTTAAGTGTATGTTATTGTCTGCTAGGGAGGCTTATGCGTACGTTATTGTATGTTAGGGATAGTATGGGGCTAGGGTAATGTCTCATAAGGTTGGTTAGGCGTACGTTATTGTCTGATAGCAAGCGTTAAGTGTATGTTATTGTCTGCTAGGGGGGTTTATGCGCACGCTATTGTAATTTAGGGATAGTATGGGGCTAGGGTAATGTCTCATAAGGTTGGTTAGGCGTACGTTATTGTCTGATAGCAAGCGTTAAGAGTATGTTATTGTCTGCTAGGGAGGTTTATGCGTACGTTATTGTATGTTAGGGAGTGTATGGGCTAGGGTAATGTCTCATAAGGTTGGTTAGGCGTACGTTATTGTCTGATAGCAAGCGTTAAGTGTATGTTATTGTCTGCTAGGGAGGTTTATGCGTACGCTATTGTATGTTAGGGAATGTATGGGGGTAGGGTTGTCTCATAAGGTTGGTTAGGCGTACGTTATTGTCTGATAGCAAGCGTTAAGTGTATGTTATTGTCTGCTAGGGAGGTTTATGCGTACGTTCTTGTATGTTAGGGAGTGTATGGGGCTAGGGTAATGTCTCATAAGGTTGGTTAGGCGTACGTTATTGTCTGATAGCAAGCGTTAAGTGTATGTTATTCTCTGCTAGGGAGGTTTATGCGTACGCTATTGTATGTTAGGGAATGTATGGGGGTAGGGTTGTCTCATAAGGTTGGTTAGGCGTACGTTATTGTCTGATAGCAAGCGTTCAGTGTATGTTATTGTCTGCTAGGGGGTTTAGGGGTACGTTATTGTATGTTAGGGATAGTATGGGGCTAGTGTAATGTCTCATAAGGTTGGTTAGGCGTACGTTATTGTCTGATAGCAAGAGTTAAGTGTATGTTATTGTCTGCTAGGGAGGTTTATGCGTACGTTCTTGTATGTTAGGGTGTGTATGGGGCTAGGGTAATGTCTCATAAGGTTGGTTAGGCGTACGTTATTGTCTGATAGCAAGCGTTAAGTGTATGTTATTGTCTGCTAGGGAGGTTTATGCTTACGCTATTGTATGTTAGGGAATGTATGGGGGTAGGGTTGTCTCATAATGTTGGTTAGGCGTACGTTATTGTCTGATAGCAAGCGTTAAGTGTATGTTATTGTCTGCTAGGGGGGTTTAGGGGTACGTTATTGTATGTTAGGGATAGTATGGGGCTAGGGTAATGTCTCATAAGGTTGGTTAGGCGTACGTTATTGTCTGATAGCAAGCGTTAAGTGTACGTTATTGTCTGCTAGGGAGGTTTATGCGTACGTTATTGTATGTTAGGGAGTGTATGGGGGTAGGGTAATGTCTCATAAGGTTGGTTAGGCGTACGTTATTGTCTGATAGCAAGCGTTAAGTGTATGTTATTGTCTGCTAGGGATTCTTATGCGTACGTTATTGTATGTTAGGTATAGTATGGGGCTAGGGTAATGTCTCATAAGGTTGGTTAGGCGTACGTTATTGTCTGATAGCAAGCGTTAAGTGTATGTTATTGTCTGCTAGGGAGGCTTATGCGTACTTTATTGTATGTTAGGGATAGTATGGGGCTAGGGTAATGTCTCATAAGGTTGGTTAGGCGTACGTTATTGTCTGATAGCAAGCGTTAAGTGTATGTTATTGTCTGCTAGGGGGTTTATGCGTACGCTATTGTAATTTAGGGATAGTATGGGGCTAGGGTAATGTCTCATAAGGTTGGTTAGGCGTACGTTATTGTCTGATAGCAAGCGTTAAGAGTATGTTATTGTCTGCTAGGGAGGTTTATGCGTACGTTATTGTATGTTAGGGAGTGTATGGGCTAGGGTAATGTCTCATAAGGTTGGTTAGGCGTACGTTATTGTCTGATAGCAAGCGTTAAGTGTATGTTATTGTCTGCTAGGGAGGTTTATGCGTACGCTATTGTATGTTAGGGAATGTATGGGGGTAGGGTTGTCTCATAAGGTTGGTTAGGCGTACGTTATTGTCTGATAGCAAGCGTTAAGTAAATGTTATTGTCTGCTAGGGAGGTTTATGCGTACGTTCTTGTATGTTAGGGAGTGTATGGGGCTAGGGTAATGTCTCATAAGGTTGGTTAGGCGTACGTTATTGTCTGATAGCAAGCGTTAAGTGTATGTTATTGTCTGCTAGGGAGGTTTATGCGTACGCTATTGTATGTTAGGGAATGTATGGGGGTAGGGTTGTCTCATAAGGTTGGTTAGGCGTACGTTATTGTCTGATAGCAAGCGTTAAGTGTATGTTATTGTCTGCTAGGGGGTTTAGGGGTACGTTATTGTATGTTAGGGATAGTATGGGGCTAGTGTAATGTCTCATAAGGTTGGTTAGGCGTACGTTATTGTCTGATAGCAAGAGTTAAGTGTATGTTATTGTCTGCTAGGGGGGTTTATGGGTACGTTATTGAATGTTAGGGAGTGTATGGGGCTAGGGTAATGTCTCATAAGGTTGGTTAGGCGTACGTTATTGTCTGATAGCAAGCGTTAAGTGTATGTTATTGTCTGCTAGGGTGGTTTATGGGTACGTTATTGTATGTTAGGGGTAGTATGGGGCTAGAGTAATGTCTCATAAGGTTGGTTAGGCGTACGTTATTGTCTGATAGCAAGCGTTAAGTGTATGTTATTGTCTGCTAGGGAGGCTTATGCGTACGCTATTGTATGTTAGGGAGTGTATGGGGCTAGGGTAATGTCTCATAAGGTTGGTTAGGCGTACGTTATTGTCTGATAGCAAGCGTTAAGTGTATGTTATTGTATGCTAGGGAGGTTTATGCGTACGCTATTGTATTTTAGTGATAGTATGAGGCTAGGGTAATGTCTCATAAGGTTGGTTAGGCGTACGTTATTGTCTGATAGCAAGCGTTAACTGTATGTTATTGTCTGCTAGGGAGGTTTATGCGTACGTTATTGTATGTTAGGGAGTGTATGGGGGTAGGGTAATGTCTCATAAGGTTGGTTAGGCGTACGTTATTGTCTGATAGCAAGCGTTAAGTGTATGTTATTGTCTGCTAGAGAGGTATATGCGTACGTTATTGTATGATAGGGAGTGTATGGGGGTAGGGTAATGTCTCATAAGGTTGGTTAGGCGTAAGTTATTGTCTGATAGCAAGCGTTAAGTGTATGTTATTGTCTGCTAGGGAGGTTTATGCGTACGTTATTGTATGTTAGGGAGTGTATGGGGGTAGGGTAATGTCTCATAAGGTTGGTTAGGCGTACGTTATTGTCTGATAGCAAGCGTTAAGTGTATGTTATTGTCTGCTAGGGATTCTTATGCGTACGTTATTGTATGTTAGGTATAGTATGGGGCTAGGGTAATGTCTCATAAGGTTGGTTAGGCGTACGTTATTGTCTGATAGCAAGCGTTAAGTGTATGTTATTGTCTGCTAGGGAGGCTTATGCGTACTTTATTGTATGTTAGGGATAGTATGGGGCTAGGGTAATGTCTCATAAGGTTGGTTAGGCGTACGTTATTGTCTGATAGCAAGCGTTAAGTGTATGTTATTGTCTGCTAGGGGGTTTATGCGTACGCTATTGTAATTTAGGGATAGTATGGGGCTAGGGTAATGTCTCATAAGGTTGGTTAGGCGTACGTTATTGTCTGATAGCAAGCGTTAAGAGTATGTTATTGTCTGCTAGGGAGGTTTATGCGTACGTTATTGTATGTTAGGGAGTGTATGGGCTAGGGTAATGTCTCATAAGGTTGGTTTGGCGTACGTTATTGTCTGATAGCAAGCGTTAAGTGTATGTTATTGTCTGCTAGGGAGGTTTATGCGTACGCTATTGTATGTTAGGGAATGTATGGGGGTAGGGTTGTCTCATAAGGTTGGTTAGGCGTACGTTATTGTCTGATAGCAAGCGTTAAGTAAATGTTATTGTCTGCTAGGGAGGTTTATGCGTACGTTCTTGTATGTTAGGGAGTGTATGGGGCTAGGGTAATGTCTCATAAGGTTGGTTAGGCGTACGTTATTGTCTGATAGCAAGCGTTAAGTGTATGTTATTGTCTGCTAGGGAGGTTTATGCGTACGCTATTGTATGTTAGGGAATGTATGGGGGTAGGGTTGTCTCATAAGGTTGGTTAGGCGTACGTTATTGTCTGATAGCAAGCGTTAAGTGTATGTTATTGTCTGCTAGGGGGTTTAGGGGTACGTTATTGTATGTTAGGGATAGTATGGGGCTAGTGTAATGTCTCATAAGGTTGGTTAGGCGTACGTTATTGTCTGATAGCAAGAGTTAAGTGTATGTTATTGTCTGCTAGGGGGGTTTATGGGTACGTTATTGAATGTTAGGGAGTGTATGGGGCTAGGGTAATGTCTCATAAGGTTGGTTAGGCGTACGTTATTGTCTGATAGCAAGCGTTAAGTGTATGTTATTGTCTGCTAGGGTGGTTTATGGGTACGTTATTGTATGTTAGGGGTAGTATGGGGCTAGGGTAATGTCTCATAAGGTTGGTTAGGCGTACGTTATTGTCTGATAGCAAGCGTTAAGTGTATGTTATTGTCTGCTAGGGAGGCTTATGCGTACGCTATTGTATGTTAGGGAGTGTATGGGGCTAGGGTAATGTCTCATAAGGTTGGTTAGGCGTACGTTATTGTCTGATAGCAAGCGTTAAGTGTATGTTATTGTATGCTAGGGAGGTTTATGCGTACGCTATTGTATTTTAGTGATAGTATGAGGCTAGGGTAATGTCTCATAAGGTTGGTTGGGCGTACGTTATTGTCTGATAGCAAGCGTTAACTGCATGTTATTGTCTGTTAGGGAGGTTTATGCGTACGTTATTGTATGTTAGGGAGTGTATGGGGGTAGGGTAATGTCTCATAAGGTTGGTTAGGCGTACGTTATTGTCTGATAGCAAGCGTTAAGTGTATGTTATTGTCTGCTAGGGAGGTTTATGCGTACGTTATTGTATGTTAGGGAGTGTATGGGGGTAGGGTAATGTCTCATAAGTTTGGTTAGGCGTACGTTATTGTCTGATAGCAAGCGTTAAGTGTATGTTATTGTCTGCTAGGGAGGCTTATGCGTACGTTATTGTATGTTAGGGATAGTATGGAGCTAGGGTAATGTCTCATAAGGTTGGTTATGCGTACGTTATTGTCTGATAGCAAGCGTTAAGTGTATGTTATTGTCTGCTAGGGAGGCTTATGCGTACGTTATTGTATGTTAGGGATAGTATGGGGC
This sequence comes from Prosapia bicincta, assembly GCA_036971475.1. NCBI lineage: Eukaryota > Metazoa > Arthropoda > Insecta > Hemiptera > Cercopidae > Prosapia > Prosapia bicincta. Next base: position 48,002,753 of record JBAIZL010000008.1, on the reverse strand, counting down.
TAGGGTAATGTCTCATAAGGTTGGTTAGGCGTACGTTATTGTCTGATAGCAAGCGTTAAGTGTATGTTATTGTCTGCTAGGGGGGTTTATGCGCACGCTATTGTAATTTAGGGATAGTATGGGGCTAGGGTAATGTCTCATAAGGTTGGTTAGGCGTACGTTATTGTCTGATAGCAAGCGTTAAGAGTATGTTATTGTCTGCTAGGGAGGTTTATGCGTACGTTATTGTATGTTAGGGAGTGTATGGGCTAGGGTAATGTCTCATAAGGTTGGTTAGGCGTACGTTATTGTCTGATAGCAAGCGTTAAGTGTATGTTATTGTCTGCTAGGGAGGTTTATGCGTACGCTATTGTATGTTAGGGAATGTATGGGGGTAGGGTTGTCTCATAAGGTTGGTTAGGCGTACGTTATTGTCTGATAGCAAGCGTTAAGTGTATGTTATTGTCTGCTAGGGAGGTTTATGCGTACGTTCTTGTATGTTAGGGAGTGTATGGGGCTAGGGTAATGTCTCATAAGGTTGGTTAGGCGTACGTTGTTGTCTGATAGCAAGCGTTAAGTGTATGTTATTCTCTGCTAGGGAGGTTTATGCGTACGCTATTGTATGTTAGGGAATGTATGGGGGTAGGGTTGTCTCATAAGGTTGGTTAGGCGTACGTTATTGTCTGATAGCAAGCGTTCAGTGTATGTTATTGTCTGCTAGGGGGTTTAGGGGTACGTTATTGTATGTTAGGGATAGTATGGGGCTAGTGTAATGTCTCATAAGGTTGGTTAGGCGTACGTTATTGTCTGATAGCAAGAGTTAAGTGTATGTTATTGTCTGCTAGGGAGGTTTATGCGTACGTTCTTGTATGTTAGGGAGTGTATGGGGCTAGGGTAATGTCTCATAAGGTTGGTTAGGCGTACGTTATTGTCTGATAGCAAGCGTTAAGTGTATGTTATTGTCTGCTAGGGAGGTTTATGCTTACGCTATTGTATGTTAGGGAATGTATGGGGGTAGGGTTGTCTCATAATGTTGGTTAGGCGTACGTTATTGTCTGATAGCAAGCGTTAAGTGTATGTTATTGTCTGCTAGGGGGGTTTAGGGGTACGTTATTGTATGTTAGGGATAGTATGGGGCTAGGGTAATGTCTCATAAGGTTGGTTAGGCGTACGTTATTGTCTGATAGCAAGCGTTAAGTGTACGTTATTGTCTGCTAGGGGGGTTTATGGGTACGTTATTGTATGTTAGGGATAGTATGGGGCTAGTGTAATGTCTCATAAGGTTGGTTAGGCGTACGTTATTGTCTGATAGCAAGAGTTAAGTGTATGTTATTGTCTGCTAGGGGGGTTTATGGGTACGCTATTGTATTTTAGGGATAGTATGAGGCTAGGGTAATGTCTCATAAGGTTGGTTAGGCGTACGTAATTGTCTGATAGCAAGCGTTAAGTGTATGTTATTGTCTGCTAGAGGGGTTTATGCGTACGTTATTGTATGTTAGGGAGTGTATGAGGCTAGGGTAATGTCTCATAAGGTGGGTTATGCGTACGTTATTGTCTGATAGCAAGCGTTAAGTTATGTTATTGTCTGCTAGGCAAGTATATGCGTACGTTATTGTATGTTAGGGATAGTATGGGGCTAGGGTAATGTCTCATAAGGTTGGTTAGGCGTACGTTATTGTCGGATAGCAAGCGTTAAGTTATGTTATTGTCTTCTAGGCAAGTATATGCGTACGTTATTGTATGTTAGGGATAGTATGGGGCTAGGGTAATGTCTCATAAGGTTGGTTAGGCGTACGTTATTGTCTGATAGCGATGGTTAAGTCTTCGTTAGGGTCTGCTAGGGAGGGTAGGTGTAGCTTTGGCTCCTAATGGAAGTGTTTTTAGCTTGAGTAGGAATGACCCTAGATTAGGACAGCCACCCCTAAACTCGGCCGCTACGTAACCTAGGACTATAGGGGTAGTTTTGGATGATGCTCAAGGTCACCCCGGCCCTGACCCTAGACCAAGGGGTGGTTTTGACCACGTTCAGGGGGGTAGGGGGTAGTTTTTCGAAAAAAAAAAAAAAATCGGCCGCTACGTAACCTAGGACTATAGGGGTAGTTTCGGATGATGCGGGCGGACGTCGTGACCCCGATCCAAGCCTTAGGGGTGGTTATGAACACGTCCAGAGGGGTAGGGGGTAGTTTTTCGAAAAAAAAATAAATTCCAGCCAACTAACCTAAGCTAGCCAAAATGGATCTAACCTAACCCAACCTACGTGTTGGGGGTGACCTCGGCTACGTTCATGACCATCACCGGGGGTAGCTCCGGGGGTGGATTGGGGGTGGGGGGTAGTTTTCGACAAAATTTTGGAAAAACGTGCCTTGACCGATAGGGTGAGTCTAGAGTGTATTATTGCGTCGGTAGGGGTAGTTTCACCTAGGGGTAGTTTTTGAATAAAATACGAAAATGCCGAAAATCGAACGGTTGGATCAACAGACAGTACGGGATACGTGTAGAGGCTCTTTTGGATCGTTGCGGGGTTGGATTACCTAGGGGTAGTTTTTACAAAAAATATGAAATTGCCGAAAATCGACCGGCTGGATCAAATGACCGTATATGGTATGGTTAAAATCTATTATGGACGACTGTGGGGGTGGTTTCACCTGTAATCAGATTGCCAAAAAATGATCGGTGACCTAGGTAAAAGTCACCACCGAACCCGCGCTTGAGGTAACACCGCCTAAGAGCGGGTAAAGCTAACACGGAGCAAGGCCTCGGTTAAAGCCAATCCAAGCCCAGCCACCCAGCAGCTATGCCTTAGGTAAAGCTAACACGGAGCAAGGTAAAGCCAACCTAGGTAAAGTAACCCCGGAATCAGGCCATACCTAGAGACACCCAGGAGCCGGGCCTTAGTTAAAGCAGTCAGCCTTTAAGTAAAGCTACTCAAGAGCCGGGCCAAGATGATTGCTATATCAAATACAGCCTATCGACTAAGACAAGTACCTCCACCAAGTCCTAGGTAAAGCCATCACGAGGCCGACCCCTCGGTAAAGCCACCCTGGACTTAGGTAGAGTCAATAAGGAGCAAGGCCACAGGTAAAGCCACCCAGGACTTAGGTAAAGCCAATCCTAAGCTATGCCCTAGGTAAAGTAATCCGGGAACTCGACCTTAGGTAAAGCTACCACGAAGTCGCGGCCTAGGTAAAGCCTCCTCGGAGCAAGACTTTAGGTGAAGCAGTCAGCCCTTAAGTAAAGCTGCCCAAGAGTCGGACCTTAGGATGGATGCTATATCAAATACAGCCTCTCGACCAAGACAAATACCTCCACCAAGTCTTGGTGAGCGTTCAGCCACCACAGGCTTAGGTTAAAACCACCCCGAAGCCGGGTCCTAGCTAGAGACACCCTGGAGAAAGGGCTGAGGCAAATTCACACTAGAGCAAGTGGGGGGTTGATTGCCAAAAATGATCGACCAATCACAACACAGGGGCCCTGTAGGCTTACGGTCGCTGTAAGACGGAAAGGCTTATATACAGCGTTAAACCAATATATACGATAGCCCACATAATGTGTTAAACAAATATGTAAGCCTACATACTATGCTAGGCCAACATACATGGGCCTACCATGTTTGTAAACCACAGGCCAAACCCTTATGACCTGAGCTATTTTCACCTCTTCTATCAAGTTGATCCAGGCAATCGTATAATATGGGAGGTACTATATGGTACATCAAACAATGCATAACCTATCAAGCCCACGTAAAAGTTTAATATATTTGACGACGTATCGGCGTTCGAGCGACTCAGGTATTAGGCCCCCCATAACTAGAGGGGGCAAGGGTTATGATTGTCTATGCTACTAAATTAATACACAGTGCGACAAAGCCCTGTCGTTTCAGGGAATACGCTTGACCGTGTGTTAGACATGTACAGACTTGCAGCGATAACGCATTATCTAAAAACCGCAACGGCTGCCGGCGACCGCTATAGCAGGCATAAAAACCCGCAAGGCTGAGTCGTTGTGAATCTAGGCACGTGTTTATGTTTTGATTACTGTATCAAATTACTGTGTATTGTCGGCATACCAAGGCCTACATATATATAATCAGAAATCAGTGTAAATATTCAAATAGCCTCAATGGATATATCCTATAGCTGTAAATGTATCTAGATATAAAGGTATATATGGAGAAACACTAATAATGAGGCCCATCACAAAACGTGAATAAATATATGTTATAAAACGATGCTAAACCAACTTGCATGCTATCATACATGGGCGTATATACCATGTTAGGCCTACATACGTGATAGTCCACATAATGTATTAAACAAATATGCATGTAAACCTGCATACATACTATGCTAAGCCGACTTACATGGGCCTACTATGTCGGTAAACCACTGGCCAAGGCCTATATGATCTGAGCTAGTTTCACCTCGTCTATCAGGTAGAACCTGGCAACTGTATAATACGGGAAGTACTATATGGTATAGCTAACAATGCTAACCTATATGGTATAGCTAACCTATCACGCCCATGACGGTCAACAAATAATACAATATAATTTAAAAAAGTTACGCAACCTATATACATACAATGCTAACCAATATAGGCATATATACTATGTAAAACCAGCATGCAATATACTCTAAATAGCCATATATACGCTGTTAAACAAATATGCGTGTAAACCTACATAAATAATATGCTAAGCCTACATACTGTGATAAACAGATATGCGTGTAAACCTACATAAATACCATGCTAACCAGCATGGATGCAATCCTACATAAGCTTATATACTATGTTAAACCAGCATGCAATATACTCTAAATAGCTATATATACGCTGTTAAACAAATATGCGTGTAAACCCACATAAATACGCCAAGCCAATATCCGTGCTATCATAGATAGGCGTATATACTATGTTAGGCCTGCATACTGCGTTAAACAAACATGTGTGTAAGCCTGCATACATATTATGCTAAGCCGACAACGGCCTACAAATTATATCCAATGCATAGTTTAGCTAATGGTTATCACACAGTAGCCTGACTACAACTTGCCCACATAATACCTGATACATAGCTAGACTAATCATTAACACATAGTATCCGATGCATAGCCCGACGATGGGTTAACATATAGTATCCGATAAGTAGCTTGAGTATGCCCCCACATATAATATCCGGTACACAGCCTCGCTAATGGTTAGCACATAATAGCCGATGCTGAGCCTGGCTATGGAATATCACATATTATCTGATGTGTAGCCTGACTAATGGTTAACACAGCCAATGCATAGCTAGGCTAATGATTAACATAAAGTATCCAATGCATGGCTTGGGTAATGTATATAGTTAGCCTACACTCTGTGTTATCTATGTAAACCCACATACTATGCTAAGCTGGTTATCCATAGACACAGATCTATGGTGATGCAAGAGTAACCAGCACCCTGACAACAGATACCTAGCATGATCATAGCCTACATTGCCTGATAACAGATACCTAGCCTGACCATAGCCTACATAGCTAGACAAAAGATACATAACTAGACAATAGATACCTAGCCTGACAACAGACACCAATCCCGGAATCAAATACATAGCCTGACAAACGATGCATAGCCCGACAAGGGCTAGCACATAGTATCCGAGGTATAGAATGACTAACGGTTAACACATGGTATCCAAAGCATAGCTAGGCTAGTGAATAACTAATGGTTAGTTTGACTATGGTTAACACACAGTGTCCGATGCATAGCTTAGCTAATGGATAAATACTATGGTAAGCCAACATGCTATCATACTGTGTTAAGCCTAAATACATAATAGAATACATAATGTGTTAAACATATATGTGTGTAAGTTTGCATAGATATTATGCTAAGAAGACATGGGCCTACAAAGTATAACACATTATATCCAGTGTATAGTTTAACTAATTGATATCACACACTATCCCACAAGTTGCCCACAAATTACCACATAATACCTGATACATAGCCCGGTTAATCATTATCACATAGTATACGATGCAAATCACGACTAGGGCCAACACAATATATCCAAACCATAGCCTGACGACGGGTTAACATATAGTATCCGATGAGAAGTATGAATACATAATATCCGCTGCATAGCTCGGCTAAAGTTCGTCATATAGCACCCGAAGTATAGCTTGACAAACACATAGCATCTCATGAGCGGCGTGATATAAGGTAACACATAGTATCCGATACACAACCTAGGATCGAATATGACGTCATCCAGGTGGAGAACAAGATGGTGGCAATGTTGATACCGACCTCAAAAAGGGCTATGGCCTGTGTAGGCTAGATCAAATAACCAACGTTTCAACTAAACTACTGTCATACGCGTAGTTTAACCAACCAACATACGTGAAGTTCAAACGAACAGCATTGACACCAAGTCCAAATAGGCTATGGCGGCTATGCCCAGATCAACGTATCAGCTAATCAAAATGAAAAACTTACGCTAATCAACCAACATCTACACCGAGGTCAAATGGGTTATGGTTAGCGAAGGCACTGGCAAAAGCTTTAAGCCTTAGACATAATTATAGCTATCAACGCATACCAAAATAGCTATGCAGAAACCGTCAAGGCCATTACACATATTGTCCAGGTATGTTCTCCATCAAACCGAGACTTTAGACACCATCTCTGTAAAACAGCTAACAAATTATACTCTACCATAATAGGTATGTCAAAACTGTTACCGGCTCATAATCTAAGACAGTGGTTACGTAACGCCCTTTATCAATTTAAGACCTTAAGCGATATCTTCGTAAAGACAGCCACAATAGTTACGTTAGAGCTACCGCTGCTCACCCTACCATAATAGCTACGTACAGACGGTTAATATTGTATAACCTATCACAAGACCTATGTAAAAACAGCTAGGCATAACCTGTCACACAATAACTGCGCAAAGGCAGCTAACAAGGCCTACCCCATTAAAATAGCTACGAAAAGATAACATCCAATACATACCCTATCATATTAGCTATGTAAAGACAATAAATGCGTAAAGGCAGCTAACAATGCCTACCCCATTAAAATAGCTACGAAAAGATAACAACCAATACATAACTTATCATAATAGCTATGTAAAGACAGCTAAAGATGCATAACCTAACTCAGTAATGATTGCTATTAAATAATGAACCATTACACTAGCTACGTAAAAACAGTTATCGATCCGTGACCAAGATAATACTTACGTAAGACCCATATCAGTGCTAAGACAATAGCTCCGTAAGGAAAACCTACCACTTCATGAACTACGACAACAGCAAGGTGTGGACGGCTACCAATACATTACTTATCACAGCTACCAACACATAACTCGTCACACTAGCTAAGTAAATAGCGCTACGATTGAATAGCCAATCACACAGGCCAAATGAGGGTCACTAACTAAACCATCACAATATCTCTGTACATGGCAGATGGCGTGATGATCCTCATCTTTATCGCACACCTAACAGTAGGTTAGGTTAGAAGCACTCTGGCTAGCCTAGGTTAGTGGGTTGAAAATAATTTTTTCTAAAAACTACCCCTCTAGACGTGGTTGAACACCAAACAGTAGGTTAGGTTAGAAGCACTCTGGCTAGCTTAGGTTAGTGGGTTGAAAATAATTTTTCCTAAAAACTACCCCTCTAGACGTGGTTGAACCCTCCCCCAAGGCTACGATCAAGGTCACATCGACCGCCTGCATCATCCAAAACCACCCCTAACCTTCAAAGGTTGGTCGTATCTCCATCACGGGCATCGCTGACCTGTGGTTGTAGAAGTTAGGGGTGGTTTTGGATGATGCAGGCGGTCGATGTGACCTTGACCGTAGCCTTGGGGGAGGGTTCAACCACGTCTAGAGGGGTAGTTTTTAGGAAAAATTATTTTCAACCCACTAACCTAAGCTAGCCAGAGTGCTTCTAACCTAACCTACTGTTTGGTGTTCAACCACGTCTAGAGGGGTAGTTTTTAGAAAAAATTATTTTCAACCCACTAACCTAGGCTAGCCAGAGTGCTTCTAACCTAACCTACTGTTAGGTGTGCGATAAAGATGAGGATCATCACGCCATCTGCCATGTACAGAGATATTGTGATGGTTTAGTTAGTGACCCTCATTTGGCCTGTGTGATTGGCTATTCAATCGTAGCGCTATTTACTTAGCTAGTGTGACGAGTTATGTGTTGGTAGCTGTGATAAGTAATGTATTGGTAGCCGTCCACACCTTGCTGTTGTCGTAGTTCATGAAGTGGTAGGTTTTCCTTACGGAGCTATTGTCTTAGCACTGATATGGGTCTTACGTAAGTATTATCTTGGTCACGGATCGATAACTGTTTTTACGTAGCTAGTGTAATGGTTCATTATTTAATAGCAATCATTACTGAGTTAGGTTATGCATCTTTAGCTGTCTTTACATAGCTATTATGATAAGTTATGTATTGGTTGTTATCTTTTCGTAGCTATTTTAATGGGGTAGGCATTGTTAGCTGCCTTTACGCATTTATTGTCTTTACATAGCTAATATGATAGGGTATGTATTGGATGTTATCTTTTCGTAGCTATTTTAATGGGGTAGGCCTTGTTAGCTGCCTTTGCGCAGTTATTGTGTGACAGGTTATGCCTAGCTGTTTTTACATAGGTCTTGTGATAGGTTATACAATATTAACCGTCTGTACGTAGCTATTATGGTAGGGTGAGCAGCGGTAGCTCTAACGTAACTATTGTGGCTGTCTTTACGAAGATATCGCTTAAGGTCTTAAATTGATAAAGGGCGTTACGTAACCACTGTCTTAGATTATGAGCCGGTAACAGTTTTGACATACCTATTATGGTAGAGTATAATTTGTTAGCTGTTTTACAGAGATGGTGTCTAAAGTCTCGGTTTGATGGAGAACATACCTGGACAATATGTGTAATGGCCTTGACGGTTTCTGCATAGCTATTTTGGTATGCGTTGATAGCTATAATTATGTCTAAGGCTTAAAGCTTTTGCCAGTGCCTTCGCTAACCATAACCCATTTGACCTCGGTGTAGATGTTGGTTGATTAGCGTAAGTTTTTCATTTTGATTAGCTGATACGTTGATCTGGGCATAGCCGCCATAGCCTATTTGGACTTGGTGTCAATGCTGTTCGTTTGAACTTCACGTATGTTGGTTGGTTAAACTACGCGTATGACAGTAGTTTAGTTGAAACGTTGGTTATTTGATCTAGCCTACACAGGCCATAGCCCTTTTTGAGGTCGGTATCAACATTGCCACCATCTTGTTCTCCACCTGGATGACGTCATATTCGATCCTAGGTTGTGTATCGGATACTATGTGTTACCTTATATCACGCCGCTCATGAGATGCTATGTGTTTGTCAAGCTATACTTCGGGTGCTATATGACGAACTTTAGCCGAGCTATGCAGCGGATATTATGTATTCATACTTCTCATCGGATACTATATGTTAACCCGTCGTCAGGCTATGGTTTGGATATATTGTGTTGGCCCTAGTCGTGATTTGCATCGTATACTATGTGATAATGATTAACCGGGCTATGTATCAGGTATTATGTGGTAATTTGTGGGCAACTTGTGGGATAGTGTGTGATATCAATTAGTTAAACTATACACTGGATATAATGTGTTATACTTTGTAGGCCCATGTCTTCTTAGCATAATATCTATGCAAACTTACACACATATATGTTTAACACATTATGTATTCTATTATGTATTTAGGCTTAACACAGTATGATAGCATGTTGGCTTACCATAGTATTTATCCATTAGCTAAGCTATGCATCGGACACTGTGTGTTAACCATAGTCAAACTAACCATTAGTTATTCACTAGCCTAGCTATGCTTTGGATACCATGTGTTAACCGTTAGTCATTCTATACCTCGGATACTATGTGCTAGCCCTTGTCGGGCTATGCATCGTTTGTCAGGCTATGTATTTGATTCCGGGATTGGTGTCTGTTGTCAGGCTAGGTATCTATTGTCTAGTTATGTATCTTTTGTCTAGCTATGTAGGCTATGGTCAGGCTAGGTATCTGTTATCAGGCAATGTAGGCTATGATCATGCTAGGTATCTGTTGTCAGGGTGCTGGTTACTCTTGCATCACCATAGATCTGTGTCTATGGATAACCAGCTTAGCATAGTATGTGGGTTTACATAGATAACACAGAGTGTAGGCTAACTATATACATTACCCAAGCCATGCATTGGATACTTTATGTTAATCATTAGCCTAGCTATGCATTGGCTGTGTTAACCATTAGTCAGGCTACACATCAGATAATATGTGATATTCCATAGCCAGGCTCAGCATCGGCTATTATGTGCTAACCATTAGCGAGGCTGTGTACCGGATATTATATGTGGGGGCATACTCAAGCTACTTATCGGATACTATATGTTAACCCATCGTCGGGCTATGCATCGGATACTATGTGTTAATGATTAGTCTAGCTATGTATCAGGTATTATGTGGGCAAGTTGTAGTCAGGCTACTGTGTGATAACCATTAGCTAAACTATGCATTGGATATAATTTGTAGGCCGTTGTCGGCTTAGCATAATATGTATGCAGGCTTACACACATGTTTGTTTAACGCAGTATGCAGGCCTAACATAGTATATACGCCTATCTATGATAGCACGGATATTGGCTTGGCGTATTTATGTGGGTTTACACGCATATTTGTTTAACAGCGTATATATAGCTATTTAGAGTATATTGCATGCTGGTTTAACATAGTATATAAGCTTATGTAGGATTGCATCCATGCTGGTTAGCATGGTATTTATGTAGGTTTACACGCATATCTGTTTATCACAGTATGTAGGCTTAGCATATTATTTATGTAGGTTTACACGCATATTTGTTTAACAGCGTATATATGGCTATTTAGAGTATATTGCATGCTGGTTTTACATAGTATATATGCCTATATTGGTTAGCATTGTATGTATATAGGTTGCGTAACTTTTTTAAATTATATTGTATTATTTGTTGACCGTCATGGGCGTGATAGGTTAGCTATACCATATAGGTTAGCATTGTTAGCTATACCATATAGTACTTCCCGTATTATACAGTTGCCAGGTTCTACCTGATAGACGAGGTGAAACTAGCTCAGATCATATAGGCCTTGGCCAGTGGTTTACCGACATAGTAGGCCCATGTAAGTCGGCTTAGCATAGTATGTATGCAGGTTTACATGCATATTTGTTTAATACATTATGTGGACTATCACGTATGTAGGCCTAACATGGTATATACGCCCATGTATGATAGCATGCAAGTTGGTTTAGCATCGTTTTATAACATATATTTATTCACGTTTTGTGATGGGCCTCATTATTAGTGTTTCTCCATATATACCTTTATATCTAGATACATTTACAGCTATAGGATATATCCATTGAGGCTATTTGAATATTTACACTGATTTCTGATTATATATATGTAGGCCTTGGTATGCCGACAATACACAGTAATTTGATACAGTAATCAAAACATAAACACGTGCCTAGATTCACAACGACTCAGCCTTGCGGGTTTTTATGCCTGCTATAGCGGTCGCCGGCAGCCGTTGCGGTTTTTAGATAATGCGTTATCGCTGCAAGTCTGTACATGTCTAACACACGGTCAAGCGTATTCCCTGAAACGACAGGGCTTTGTCGCACTGTGTATTAATTTAGTAGCATAGACAATCATAACCCTTGCCCCCTATAGTTATGGAGGGCCTAATACCTGAGTCGCTCGAACGCCGATACGTCGTCAAATATATTAAACCTTTACGTGGGCTTGATAGGTTATGCATTGTTTGATGTACCATATAGTACCTCCCATATTATACGATTGCCTGGATCAACTTGATAGAAGAGGTGAAAATAGCTCAGGTCATAAGGGTTTGGCCTGTGGTTTACAAACATGGTAGGCCCATGTATGTTGGCCTAGCATAGTATGTAGGCTTACATATTTGTTTAACACATTATGTGGGCTATCATATATATTGGTTTAACGCTGTATATAAGCCTTTCCGTCTTACAGCGACCGTAAGCCTACAGGGCCCCTGTGTTGTGATTGGTCGATCATTTTTGGCAATCAACCCCCCACTTGCTCTAGTGTGAATTTGCCTCAGCCCTTTCTCCAGGGTGTCTCTAGCTAGGACCCGGCTTCGGGGTGGTTTTAACCTAAGCCTGTGGTGGCTGAACGCTCACCAAGACTTGGTGGAGGTATTTGTCTTGGTCGAGAGGCTGTATTTGATATAGCATCCATCCTAAGGTCCGACTCTTGGGCAGCTTTACTTAAGGGCTGACTGCTTCACCTAAAGTCTTGCTCCGAGGAGGCTTTACCTAGGCCGCGACTTCGTGGTAGCTTTACCTAAGGTCGAGTTCCCGGATTACTTTACCTAGGGCATAGCTTAGGATTGGCTTTACCTAAGTCCTGGGTGGCTTTACCTGTGGCCTTGCTCCTTATTGACTCTACCTAAGTCCAGGGTGGCTTTACCGAGGGGTCGGCCTCGTGATGGCTTTACCTAGGACTTGGTGGAGGTACTTGTCTTAGTCGATAGGCTGTATTTGATATAGCAATCATCTTGGCCCGGCTCTTGAGTAGCTTTACTTAAAGGCTGACTGCTTTAACTAAGGCCCGGCTCCTGGGTGTCTCTAGGTATGGCCTGATTCCGGGGTTACTTTACCTAGGTTGGCTTTACCTTGCTCCGTGTTAGCTTTACCTAAGGCATAGCTGCTGGGTGGCTGGGCTTGGATTGGCTTTAACCGAGGCCTTGCTCCGTGTTAGCTTTACCCGCTCTTAGGCGGTGTTACCTCAAGCGCGGGTTCGGTGGTGACTTTTACCTAGGTCACCGATCATTTTTTGGCAATCTGATTACAGGTGAAACCACCCCCACAGTCGTCCATAATAGATTTTAACCATACCATATATGGTCATTTGATCCAGCCGGTCGATTTTCGGCAATTTCATATTTTTTGTAAAAACTACCCCTAGGTAATCCAACCCCGCAACGATCCAAAAGAGCCTCTACACGTATCCCGTACTGTCTGTTGATCCAACCGTTCGATTTTCGGCATTTTCGTATTTTATTCAAAAACTACCCCTAGGTGAAACTACCCCTACCGACGCAATAATACACTCTAGACTCACCCTATCGGTCAAGGCACGTTTTTCCAAAATTTTGTCGAAAACTACCCCCCACCCCCAATTCACCCCCGGAGCTACCCCCGGTGATGGTCATGAACGTAGCCGAGGTCACCCCCAACACGTAGGTTGGGTTAGGTTAGATCCATTTTGGCTAGCTTAGGTTAGTTGGCTGGAATTTATTTTTTTTTCGAAAAACTACCCCCTACCCCTCTGGACGTGTTCAAAACCACCCCTAAGGCTTGGATCGGGGTCACGACGTCCGCCCGCATCATCCGAAACTACCCCTATAGTCCTAGGTTACGTAGCGGCCGATTTTTTTTTTTTTTTTTCGAAAAACTACCCCCTACCCCCCTGAACGTGGTCAAAACCACCCCTTGGTCTAGGGTCAGGGCCGGGATGACCTTGAGCATCATCCAAAACTACCCTTATAGTCCTAGGTTACGTAGCGGCCGAGTTTAGGGGTGGCTGTCCTATTCTAGGGTCATTCCTACTAGCTTGCGCCCATGCCTCTGTCTTTAAAATTCTGGGGACATTTCTCAGGTGGAAATCCCATGATATATAAATCCAAAGCAGGTGTGCAACTATTATATTTAATGGAGGGGTCCGCCCTTAAAAGTTAGAGACTGTCGGAATGCATTCCATTTAAGGTCATATCGCTGAACTTTCTTACCATCATGGATGGAGAGAGAAGATGACGAGGTTTTCCATGTCATGTTTAAAGAGCTAGAACCTATAAATGCAATAAACAGATTCAAACAGGAATATTTAAAACATAAGTGTGGGGCTAAAAATATCCATACGCGAAGCTGATTATGTAGGGGAAATGTTTAAAGCGGGAAATAGAGCATCGTTGCTAAAGAACGTACCGGCGTGGAAAGTTACACCTCTGCAGAAATATTATACCTTATATGTTGCAAATAGGAAAAGCTGTTAAAATCTCCAAACTCCGGTAAGGGAAGATATTCCAAGAAGGACCTTGAGACACGTTCCAAAATTTTAGTAATTTCTTACTGTTTTGTCAAAGGTTTTACATACTAGACATGAGCATTGAAGATATTTCCTTGTCAATTTACAGATTTTACACATTAAAAAAAAAACTTCTGATAAAATTGAAAAATCTCATAATTATATATTTGTTTACAATTATTATGTGTAGTATACTTTGAAATGTGGATACTATAATTTGTTACACATTATCCTAGCTTTGATATACTTATATGTAGTTTGAATTTATATTACAAACCATTTTTCGCACTTTTCACTAGTGCTTTACATCATTAAACATTAAGCGTTATTGATAATTTACGAATTCGAAATGGTAATTGTGAAACTATAATAAACGATAAAGAGAAACATTATATACGCCTACCTTAATTTAGTGCATAACATATTAATAAACAGACCATTCCTAACTTTTATACATATTGTTTGTTTACTGTTTTATTCTATTAAGTATAGGCTAAAATAATATTAGTCTATACGTTGAAACAATCTGGTTATATAATTTAATTAATACACTTCTATAATTATTCTTTCCTTAATTAACACATTTACCCTTTACGTATTTCCTTAATTTTAAATCAATTATTTGTTTTGCTGAAACAGTCAAAAAGAAATCTGTAAATTATTACTATAAACATTACCCGTTCTTTTTATTTATATTTAACTGTTTCATAAATGTAGTGCCAAGCAATGCAACTTCATTGCAAAACTAGGAATTTCCATGTTATAATGCTAAAACGTTGGGATTCATATGTTTGTAAATAACTTTACATAAAATCAAAACAAGCTCACTACCAATGGCCAAACCGCTTTGTAGCTCGGTTAAAGCAGTGACACCAACATGTGAAGGCCAACACAAAGCCGCCAATATATCAATATCTGGCAGGACTACAAGCCTAATGTACCTGCCGTATATTAGGTCCACCATGACTGGCTCTGTCCCCAACCTTGTGTGTGGTCGTTCCAGAATAATTAGAGTGTATGGATCACAACAATATCTGGCAGGACTACAAGCCTAATGTACCTGCCGTATATTAGGTCCACCATGACTGGCTCTATTTCCAACCGTGTGTGAGGTCGTTCCAGAATAATTAGAGTGTATGGATCAAAACAATATCTGGCAGGACTACAAGCCTAATGTACCTGCCGTATATTAGGTCCACCATGACTGGCTCTATTTCCAACCGTGTGTGAGGTCGTTCCAGAATAATTAGAGTGTATGGATCAAAACAATATCTGGCAGGACTACAAGCCTAATGTACCTGCCGTATATTAGGTCCACCATGACTGGTCCTGTCCCCAACCTTCTGTGTGGTCGTTCCAGAATAATTAGAATGTATGGATCAAATCAATATCTGGCAGGACTACAAGCCTAATGTACCTGCCGTATATTAGGTCCACCATGACTGGCTCTATTCCCAACCGTGTGTGAGGTAGTTCCAGAATAATTAGAGTGTATGGATCAAAACAATATCTGGCAGGACTACAAGCCTAATGTACCTGCCGTATATTAGGTCCACCATGACTGGCTCTATTCCCAACCGTGTGTGAGGTCGTTCCAGAATAATTAGAGTGTATGGATCAAAACAATATCTGGCAGGACTACAAGCCTAATGTACCTGCCGTATATTAGGTCCACCATGACTGGTCCTGTCCCCAACCTTCTGTGTGGTCGTTCCAGAATAATTAGAATGTATGGATCAAATCAATATCTGGCAGGACTACAAGCCTAATGTACCTGCCGTATATTAGGTCCACCATGACTGACTCTATTCCCAACCGTGTGTGAGGTCGTTCCAGAATAATTAGAGTGTATGGATCAAAACAATATCTGGCAGGACTACAAGCCTAATGTACCTGCCGTATATTAGGTCCACCATGACTGGCTCTATTTTCAACCGTGTGTGAGGTCGTTCCAGAATAATTAGAGTGTATGGATCAAAACAATATCTGGCAGGACTACAAGCCTAATGTACCTGCCTTATATTAGGTCCACCATGACTGGTCCTGTCCCCAACCTTCTGTGTGGTCGTTCCAGAATAATTAGAATGTATGGATCAAATCAATATCTGGCAGGACTACACGCCTAATCTACCTGCCGTATATTAGGTCCACCATGACTGGCTCTATTCCCAACCGTGTGTGAGGTCGTTCCAGAATAATTAGAGTGTATGGATCAAAACAATATCTGGCAGGACTACAAGCCTAATGTACCTGCCGTATATTAGGTCCACCATGACTGGCTCTATTCCCAACCGTGTGTGAGGTCGTTCCAGAATAATTAGAGTGTATGGATCAAAACAATATCTGGCAGGACTGCAAGCCTAATGTACCTGCCGTATATTAGGTCCACCATGACTGGCTCTATTTCCAACCGTGTGTGAGGTCGTTCCAGAATAATTAGAGTGTATGGATCAAAACAATATCTGGCAGGACTACAAGCCTAATGTACCTGCCTTATATTAGGTCCACCATGACTGGTCCTGTCCCCAACCTTCTGTGTGGTCGTTCCAGAATAATTAGAATGTATGGATCAAATCAATATCTGGCAGGACTACACGCCTAATCTACCTGCCGTATATTAGGTCCACCATGACTGGCTCTATTCCCAACCGTGTGTGAGGTCGTTCCAGAATAATTAGAGTGTATGGATCAAAACAATATCTGGCAGGACTACAAGCCTAATGTACCTGCCGTATATTAGGTCCACCATGACTGGCTCTATTCCCAACCGTGTGTGAGGTCGTTCCAGAATAATTAGAGTGTATGGATCAAAACAATATCTGGCAGGACTACAAGCCTAATGTACCTGCCGTATATTAGGTCCACCATGACTGGCTCTATTCCCAACCGTGTGTGAGGTCGTTCCAGAATAATTAGAGTGTATGGATCAAAACAATATCTGGCAGGACTACAAGCCTAATGTACCTGCCGTATATTAGGTCCACCATGACTGGCTCTGTCCCCAACCTTGTGTGTGGTCGTACCAGAATAATTAGAATGTATGGAACAAAACAATATCTGGCTGGGCTACAAGCCTAATGTACCTGCCGTATATTTGGTCCACCATTACTGGCTCTGTCCCTAACCTTGTATGAGGTCGTCCTAGAATAATTAGAATGTATGATACAAAACAATAGAGTCCTTGAGTGAAATACAATAAGTATGCAATTATATAAGAAATGTAATATAAAAATCACTAAATATTTTAGCAAACTTTAATAAAATAAAGATTATATTATAAAAAGAAAACAATGTTTGATAATAACAATAAACCATATAAGGCGATGGTCCAGAGGAAAATGCAACAAGCCCCAGAGACAACATTCTAGGAAAACTTACTTCAAAGTTCAGTAGGTCTTTAAAAAATATAATAAACGAAAATAACGGAATAGTTTTTGTACATAATATTTATTTAGAGGTGAAATATAACATTTAACCCTTTTTAAAAAATATCATTTTTATTATGTTGTTCCATTATTAGCCAAGGATATCAACATTGACTTGTTCCCCTTTTCTATAAACCCTTTCTATGTTTGCTTTGCCTATCAAAAGCAAGACTAGAGTTCTGTCAATTTGATTTTAAAAAATTAAAATTTCTAGGAAATGTAGTGGGACGATAGATGTTCCACTTGTGGGATAAAAACGTGTTCCTGATATCTTCTGGTGTAGCGATGCGAATGTAGAGTGCTTGTTAAGGTGATGGTGAGGTTTCGTGTGGCCACAGGACGTGATATCGGTTTTATCAATATTTGGTTAATTTAAGAAGGCCTTGGGCTTATTTTAACTAATATTACTTATTTTCTAAAATGATATAATAAATTTCCATTGTCGTTGCTATGTTCACAAACAATTCTATTTTTGGAAAGTCTTTAGAAGAGCTTTTGCCCAGAGAGGCTGATGCTTAAAGCGCAACAACTCTACTCACATTAATTTATAAATGTTGGAGTCTTTTTCCTCTGGCTTATAATAAGTTCTATAGCCTCTCTATTTTGCAAATATATATTACATTTCCAAAAAGAAATATTGTCAAAGGTAGCTCTTGTTCGCATCAATTATTAATATTGAATCTCACCTCAGGTTTTGGAGCTCAGGGAATACCGTCTCAACTTCTGAATAATTCATTGCTATTTTGATTCTTGAGTAACTTTAGTAACGAGAATGAATACAATATCGACATTTAACTCACTTGTTCATTTTTTTATTTTTGTGCGACGAACAACCGATTCTGTCTCACACAACACTGTTGCCAAATTCATTACACTGCTGCGTAACCTATTAGACGGTTGCCGTAACATTAAAGGCAATGAATTTAATATTGAATTTTAACTTCTTTGCACAATTAATTTAATTTTGACAATTCATCTATATATGAATAATAATTCATAAACAATCATTATCAACACTTTACCAATTTATCTTACGTTATTCATATTTTATATATGACTCGCATTTTCATAAAGTAAAAATCAAATTAGGTTTAGCTTTGGCAGAACGTTTTATAAATAGAATGCAAAATTTTGGATAACAGATATGTGGGCCCTATGCATTAATTTTAAGATATAAAAAGAATTAAATACATTTCTAATAATACAATTTCTATTAAAAAATGAATTAAATAAATTTTAATGAATTTTAATTGTTCTCATGTTGTTTTAAACTAAATTTTTGTATAATTTTAAGAAAGATATTCAATCTTTGAAAATGTTTGTTAAAAAGAATTTTGTTTTTTAAATGTCTGTTCTTTATTTGGTTCAAGATAAAAAAGTCAAATACTGAGAATTTTCAGTCAAATGAAAGGATTGTTTAAAATAATAAATTTAAATGAATTTTTTTAAAATCAATTGAAATCTTATAGAGAAAATTAAAGTAAATTTTTACAATGATATTACAATTTTTAAATTGAAGAAAATTTATTTAATTAAATTTTGAATTGTTAAATATTAACAAAGAAATTAATAATTTTGATTTTAAATTAAAATTAAATGTATAGTAATTTTTTTAAAAGTATTAAGGTAAGAAAAAGTGACATAAGAAAATTTATTTGTTTACAAATGAAGTTATAAAGTTAATACTGAAAGGTTAAAGAATTATCAAAAAATTAAGAAGAGGTTAAAATATAAAATAATTACAAACTGTGCTGTAATAGAAAATAAATTAAAACAAAATAAAAACTACGTTTTTCACTAACTTGCAAACAAAACAGCGATTATATTTATTTAAACAAACTTCTTACACAATCCTAAACTAAATGGTCATTACGTTTTAAGATGCCTTCAAACGAACTCATTCCCCGGGTGCGGGTACCCAAAGTGTTGAATCTCAGTAAGGTGACAAGTTCTCTGGCAGATTTTGGCGAGCATTGCAGAGAGGTTAGGCCGTGAACCGGACCGGCTCGTTTCAAAATATTGACCGAGCACCGAACGGTTCGCGGTTAGCGGTCGGCAGGAGGCTCAGCGGGCAAGTGTCGTATGGCCGGTCCGTTGTAACACACACACACACACACACACACACACACACATACACACACACACACACACACACACACACACACACACACACACACACACACATATATATATATATATATATATATATATATATATATATATATAAATTTATGCTCATCGATGCTCTTTAAAGTTTGAATTTAACGTATCTTACACAGAAGTAAGGCAGGACTTGAGGTTAAATTATTATTAAATGAATATATAACAATATTTTGAATTCATAATAAGAGTAAATATATCTGACTCTGCAAACTATAAATTATTTATTTCACATAACCGTTGCTTGTAAACATGTTGGCATTTGAGATTATCTTTCGTATGATTGGCTGCAGCAACAGATGAGCCTTATGCAGCTACTCCAGGGAAACTAAATTAAACGCATTTAGATTTATTTCACCCAGGTAGGAATAACCGTTCTGCCGTACTGGGATACTGGGAATATCCCCTTATAGTTCCCCAACGGGTGGCGAACTCGACTAATGGTTACTACTTTTGGTATCACTTGGCACAAAAAAACACTACTTTTTTATATTTTTCATTAGATGCGATTCGCATTACGTCAGTGCATTATTCAATGCATTGGGTCACGGATAATACTGTTGCCCAAGTGTCTTGTGTTGGTGTGTGTTTATTTGTTGTTCTGTGATGTATTATTGTTCATAGAGTAGTTATTAATTATGTGTTCAAATAGTATTTGATTGTGAATGTTTTTTGTTGTTTTGAATGTGTTGTGGATAGTATTTGTTGTGTTTGTATATCTCATAGTTTTCTGATGTGTTTAATTCATTGCTCTTTTTGATGTAGTGAGGGATTTTTAGATTTATATCTATGTTGGTGTGTGAGTGTAGTGTGTTTTGTATTTGTATAACGAAATTTGATTTGGGTTGTGTTCTAAATATGTCAGTTGTATCTTGTGGTAAATGTTCTCCTTGTTTGTCCTATGCAAATGCTGGGGACGTTATTGCATGTAATCTTGTATAATCCTGCCCTAATAGGTAGCACCATCCCATTTCTACTCGAGTTAGAGCCAAACACTTCTGTAGCTCGCAGGGTTGCTCAATGCACACCCCCTCAAGTCACCCGTAGATTCGTGGGGGTAGACGTTTCCTAGCTGGAGATGGATTTCCTTAGCGGGCGGGTTTGTGCGTTCTGTCAGGGGTCTAGCCGGAAGGCTGGATTCTTGCCACTATTCCCTTTCACCATCTTTATTCTTCAATCTTTCATACGCACAGATGCCGCTTGTCGCAGCTGTTATCTGTTGAAGTAAGTCCAGGAATTTCTCAACAGAGGTGAAACTGCTACAGGATTAATCCCCTAACAGGTGCACACCCCCTGAGTGTATTGTGTTTTGTATGTCTTTTGCAAAACGTAATTTCGGATGTCTCTTTTTTACATCATAAATATGTTCGTTGTATCTTAAGGTAGATGTTGTCCCTGTTCGTTCTATGTAAAAGCTGGGAGAAGTTATTTCATGTATTCTTGTACAATCCTACCCTAAGTACGTAACAACAACCCACTTACTTCCCCTCGAGTTAGAGCAGGACTCTTCTGTAGCTTGCTGGGTTGCTCAACGCACTCCCCCAAATGTGATAAACAAAATCAGTCTAAATGCAAGTAGAATTATCAATGTTTTGCTCCGGTTAACTTTTAGTACGTTCTTATCGGCAATACCAAGCTTATATTTAACTTTTAAGAACAGCTACATAACAAATATAACAGGTACGTGCTGAAATATGAGAAGACTTAAAAACGAATAGTTACAGACAGAAATAAAAGAACAACTGAAAATATATCAAGACAATATGAGTTTTGATTTATGAGTTTAAAAGAATATAAGGAGTTGAAAAAAATATCCAACGCATTAAGAATTGAAATTTAAGTAAAGCTAATGTTAAAGTTAGTAGAGCACAGTGTTGCCATTTAGCTGTTGTAATATGTACACAGTTGTGTGTATGTGAACATATGCTTTTTTGCGTCAATGTTTCAGTAAACAAGTCTAGCTCGCTAAAATTCTATTTCGCTGTTTAATATTAAACGTTTTTAAAACTACTCTTTTCGGTCTGATCAGGAAGTGCAGATTTGTGTAGTGTGAAATTGTTTTAAAGTCATAATGAACGCCAAAACAAACTTCAGCCGATATTGAAATTTTATACAATTTCTAACCCAAAATTGTGTTCATTTTTTCCCGCTTGTATAGTACCGTGAAAAATAGTTCAAGTTAAGCAATTTGAATTCTGTTTTTCTCCAGTTGGCAGAACATCTATCTTTATATAGATTAACGTCATATTGGTTGCAAACACTAAAGAATATTTGCCAATATGTCAAAAGTATGAAATTGTTTTAAGATTGATTTTAGGAATCTATGATGTTTAATGAATTAGGAAAACGTTTTTGCAAATAAATTCTTGTTTGATAACAATATTTCCTTGAACACAAGACTCAGACATCACCGGCGTTCAGTACAACCTAGGCGTTCAAATCACATCATACAGCAAATACCTCTAGTAATACCACTTCAAAGCAGGTAATCATAGGTGACCAATGGTACAGCCTACACTGATTGGCAGCATTGAAGCCGCAGGGAAGGCTATGAACGCATTGACAGCTGTGTGTATTGCAAATTGCCATTGTTAACATCCTATAACCGGAATACACAATGCTAAATTTTAACTAAGTGATGCTTTGAGTTAAATGTTCAGTCAATTTCCCTTTGTGCTAGAAAATTATATTATTTTACAGTATTGTCTACCAACAAATTATTTAAAGTAATCCGGGTTAGATAGCCCAAGGTAGAAAGCTGTTATAGAAAGACTATGATAAACATATTTAAATTAAATGTGTAAAACATACAATAGGCAAAAATTTGTTATCATAAAATCTGATTTAAATAACAGAATCATTAAATATTGTCTTGATGGGAAAGAGATGAGAGATATGACACAGTGAAATTTGTATCCCATTAGAGGCCTTAAAAATATATTTTATTGTAGCGACGGCAATATTATAAAAATGATTCAACCAAAAAGTCAGAATGCGTTTATTTGAACATATGCTTCTCATTGACGTCATCACATGCGCTTTATCGGTTTCCGCCAAATAATAACTCTACATTTACAAGCTAATATACGTTGCTTATATACTCTATACTGAGCCTTAGTTAACACCTCCCGTCCTCCATATTTCTTTATATGATGGTCACTATAATCTATTCCATCTGTATATAAATACAACTTTTATTTTCAACGTTATCAACTTTTGCTTGTATAAGTGAGTTTATGGAGGAAGCTTTCGATCTGGGGGGTCTGTCAAAGAGGCGTCAGAGTCAAAATCTCTGAGGTTTGTTTCCAACTCTATTTTCCATCAATCATTTCAATCCCCCATTCTTCTAGAATCAAAGCTTTGCTGCGCCCTGCCCACTAGATTTATTAAAGGCTATATCTTACTCCGGGCGGCTTGCCTCTCTATCTTTGAAACTACACTTTTTTATGAGTAAAGTTTAGGGAAATATTTTCAAAGATGATTCACTTTGACATTCACAGCAGCTATTGACAGTACTTCATAATGCTTAAGACAAACACGTATGCGATCTTTGCAACGTTTTCAATTTTCTGTTCATTTTAATTTAATTGAACTGACTTAGCGATAAATGAGAGTGCAACAGAAAATGTTGAATTCAATAGTTTTGGATGTTTGCAACAAGGTGAAGAGGATGATTGGGTATTTTTTTGAGTGTTTTGGAAAACCTGTGTCTACCATCTGTGAATAGGTGTGTGTTTCCTGTTGCTACATTGTACATTGGGCTGTTATTGGTTGGTTTAGCCTGGACGGATAGATGTATCCACCGTGCGGGCTGTTTGCACTGCTGTATAACCTCTCTACAACATGGACAGAGTCTTATTATGTAAAGTAACAGAACTCGCAGAAAGTTTAGTTTCATAACTTATTAAGTACATTCAATTTGTAACTCATCTATTTATTAAATAACAATACACAATTGTACACATTTTATTTTTATTCGTGTTTCAATGACTTAGTCGTAATCATCACCGTGTGTAAATATATATATATATATATATATATATATATATATATATATATATATATATATTTTAAAACAACATAGGTCATTCAAATACAAGAATATTTATTAATTTATATTCAAAGCTTTTCGTTGGTAAACAGTACCAACATCATCAGGAATTCCTGATCATGAATATATATATATATATATATATATATATATATATATATATATATATATATATATATATATATATATATATATATATATATAAACTACCTATTGAGCTTATGTTGAGTATATATATATATATATATATATATATATATATATATATATATATATATATATAAACTACCTATTGAGCTTATGTTGAGTTTTTAATTTGTAAATTAGAGTCCAGGTTCTTGAGCAGACTAAGCAAAAACTGTGCTCTTTTTTGGTTTTCTTATAAGAAGAATGATTTTTGTGGATGATGTGTTATCGGATTTCCTAGTAAATCAAATCGTTTTGATTTAGTGAAAACTGTATAGTGAGAAATATTTTTAAAAAATCAAAAAAGAGAAAAACAATTGATGGTTAAAGAGATTAAAGAACTGTGACGGGATGTTATGACGCTTAAAGCGGTAGAGTGATAGTTTTACTGTTGAGAAAAATGCCTGTAAAAGAGCCAGGAAAATAACATGTTCCTAAGCTTGAGTTTTGTAAAAAAAACTAAAATATTTTTACCTTCCAAATAAACTTTATTACAAGGTAAATAATTTATAAATTGGTTATATTTATTACCTAATGTAGATAAATTACATTTTGTAAACAAAACTGCCTGCGACGATCACTGTAGTGTTTCACTTCCTTGGCATTGTGAAATTCTAAATTTCAATCTTCTTAGAAGATCCTTAAGGTCCTGATCCTTAAGTTAATTTAAATGTAAGCACCCAACATATAACCAAAGGCAGAGAGGTAAAGACGTACGCTTATTGATGCAGTATTCAGTGCTAGCAAGCATTGTTATCGACCAAGCATTGTTATGTTACTAGTGCTCTATAAGGAGGATTGAATATTGCATTTCCCAGTGGAGATATCTGCTGCTTATTTCTTACTATAAAACTTTTTTGAATTATGGTACGCTCCATATTTTATTTTTAAATTTAAATTTTCTTAATAGTGATTTAAAACATTTAACTAATACTATCAATAATTAAACAATAATATTTCGATAGAGAAACTCTTTATTTAGTCCCAAAATAAGAGAGTTTAAAATAGCATAATCGTGTTGAAAAAAAATAACCCAACACTCTTGAAATTCCAGCTAGAAACTAAATGCTAAATGTCTTGTCAGATTATATTTCTAACTTCATATTCAATGTTATGTGGTTTTCTTACGCTTTTATAACTCAAAACTTTCTGCAGTTATTGAGGTCAAATTTTGACACAAGAAACAATCCGCTACAATGATTGTTTTTAACTCTTTCTTGCGTAAATACCCGTGACGGCGGAAAAACAGTTTTCTTAACGATCAGCTGTGTACTAGCAACGGCGCCATCTGCTGAAATCGAGGGCTAGCTAACTAAAATCATTTCACATGTGAAACATTACCCGTCCCAAATTACATTGTTTATTACGAAAACAAACATAGTTATTTGTATCCCATTAGGATAACTCAGAACTTTCTGCAAAGATTGAGGTCGTATTGCCTCAGCCTCTGAAGTGTTCCAAGATTATGAAACGAGTGCTTCGTTTTGTTCTTCATTAGTAAGCGACCACAATGTGCCACAGAGCTCGAGGCAGGGTGCAACCAGTTGATAAATAAATTTATTCCCGTTTAGTTATAAGAATATCTTACCGTTCTATATTCTTTTCTACGAAGTTAATTTTCATCCATTTTTTATAAGTTGTGTTTCCCTTTAAAAGGTTTCCTTGGAGCTTTTGTATCATCCCGCTACATTTTGAAGTCTATGAAGTTTACATTCTAACATTTGATTTTGTGCTTATATATTTGTGCTACTTGAAATGGTTTCACACAATTTATTTGTATTTTTGATTAATGTTAACAGCCGTTCTGGATTTTTTTATTGTCCAGGTATATCTTTAGGGTCATTTTTTAATGTCTTTGAATTCACTTTTGTAATAAACCTGGTTTTAATGGTTAGCTATTGTTGCTGTAATTCTTTGATTAGAAACCACCATACTTCAGTTTCAGTATAAGTTTTTTATACCCTTGTCTACTGTTGTTCAATTCGATATACTTAAAATCGTTACTCTTTTAAGTTTTTTACTGGAAAGACTCAAATTATCTTCTCTTCTTCTTTTTCGAACCATAGTTCCTCCTAATCATCAGTGTAAACATTTTTTTAAGAACTCTTTTAAAATAGAACGAATACAAATGTCAATAGCAGTTATTTGAATGTTCGTACATTCTCAGGTAGTGTTAGTTTTGGTGGAGTATTTTATGAAGGTTAATTTTGGTAGTGTAATGTTTGAGTGTTAGTCTTACCTACAGACAATACCGGAAAAGTTAGTCTTCTAGTCGCTATTCATATATTTTTAGTACACTTTTGTTTCGGCAAAAGTTTAAGTTTAAACCTTCAAAATATTTATTATTGTTTTAAAAACTGCCTTTTTCATCTAATTGAGGTCAACGTTTTGTAGAAAACAAAGAGTGAATATTGAGCATAGTTCGCGTTGATAAATCATATGTTAAATTAAAGTAGATAAAACAGCTCAAAGCGCATGCACTTTATCAGAGAACATATGTTACTAAGCAGTATTATTTTTCACGGATATTAAAACAAAAAACTATGAAAAATTTAATATCATCTCTCTAAAATGAGATTGCCTCTCCTAAACGTATCTCAGAGGGCTATTTCATTTTACAAATAAAAAGTGTCATTCTCATTTGTTCTTAGCTGTAACTAAAACTTTTAAAATATTTAGAAAATGTTATTTTTTTATTTTATTTATTTAGAAGACAAAACAGCATTTTTACAGTAGATTCAGAGGAAACTAAAGAAACAGAGGAGCAATTTTTAAATTAAAAAAAACATTGAGTTTAACAAATGTGTAGAAAGTAAAGACAATTCTGAATTACATTTATGTAAAAATAAAATTTAACAAATCTCACGTGTTTGCATGGGTGCTATGTGTGTGTGAGAGTATGTGTGTGTGTGTGTGTGTGTGTGTGTGTGTTTGTGTGTGTGTGAGAGAGAGAGAGTGTGCCCGCGCGTGTGCGTTTTAGGGTGTATGTAAGTGTGTTCATAGTTGCTTACGTGCGTCCTTGTGTGTGCGTGTGTGTGTGTGTGTGTGTGTGGTTGTGTGTGTGTATGTGAGTGTGTGTGTGAGAGAGAGAGTGTGTGTACGCGCGTGTTTGTGTGTGTGTGTGAGTGTGCCCGCGTGTGCGCGTGTTTGTGTGTATGTACGTGTGTGCACGAGTGCTTGCGTTAGTCCTGGTGTGTGTGTGTGTGTGTGTGTGTGTGAGCGTGTGTGTGTGTGTGTGCGTGTGTTTTTGTGTGCGTGTGTATGTCCTCCGTGTGCGTGTGTGTGCCTTCGCGTACGTATGTTTGTGTGTGTGTGTATCTTATTATTTATTAGATATTTATGTACTTACTATATCCTAGATTTATTAACTGCATTACACATATATTTATTTGAGTAACTAACTAACCAAGGCAAGCTGAAAATGTATTTTACCTCATTGAGTGTTTGCAATCTAAGTCTAAAGTACATTATCACGAAACTAACCCCAATAATGACTCAAAGAAAGACACAAACTATCGCAACCAGCTTTGGAGTCTCCATGGTAACTAATACGCAGAGTTCTTGTAAATGTTACAGCTTTGTGTTTCTTATCATCTGAGATTATGATTGGTTCAGTTCAAACAACTGTCTTTTTTATGTAATTGAGGTGAAAGAGTTGATGAAAACAAACGGTAAATAATGAGCTTAACTTGCGTTATCAAGTCATATGTTAGTTTAAAGTAGATAAAACAGTTCAAAGTTCATGTACTTTATCAGAGAACCTAATTTACTAAGCTTTTTAACGTGATTAGTATAGCCTGTACAATCAGTACGTTGGCAAGATGAATAAAAAAATAAAACGATGAACATTTAGAGCGAAATAAAAGTAATGAAATTGTATTTTGATTTTTACCAATCAGAAGCTACTTGAATCTGTATTTACTCATAGAAGGGATTTTTGTATTTAAATCTGTATTAACTCAGAGAAGGTAATTAGAAATTAGAAAAATAAACTCTAAGAAATACTGATAATATCGTTCGTACCGTATGAATTGGAACATACGAAAGCGTTCAGACATATCAGCTGATATAACCAACCAGGCGCAGTGTTGTATAAGAACAATGTATGTTCTGTAGCCTGGCAATGCACAACATAGGTAATGATGAGTTAATTGGACCTTTAGTCATATAAGAAGATACTTTAAAGGAATAGAGGAGGTAGAAATTCCTTCTGGGTAAAGGATGTAGCTACGAAAGTTATTTACATTCTTTGGGGACTCGAAGGTAATTTATAACCTAAAACAATATATTAAATTCAAGTGTCGTTTAATGGGTACAAACTTCATTTTTTGTAATACATTTTACAAAATTAATAACCTAAATTTGTTCATAATTTAAATATATTTGAAATCTAAAGGATAATCAGAAGAGATTCGTTCTTTGAAAGATGCATCTTTGA
Source organism: Prosapia bicincta (assembly GCA_036971475.1). NCBI lineage: Eukaryota > Metazoa > Arthropoda > Insecta > Hemiptera > Cercopidae > Prosapia > Prosapia bicincta. The sequence continues at coordinate 47,974,367 of JBAIZL010000008.1, read as the reverse complement.
ACACAGTAAATTTTGCTGATTTAATCCATAGCAAGTAGGATCCGTAAAGCTGTATAGCTCAAATATACAGCCATCGACACACGAGCTTACTCGAATTAAAGTATTTTACTGACAATATACACATATGTATACAGCCCTATGTTTAGCGGAAACGCACTCTATATTTGCAGAGAGTTTGAATTCGTTACGAAACCGATGAATTCAAAATATTTATTCTTTAGGAAGTTTAAAATATATGTAAGGTAAAAAAGAAACTGAAATCTGTAGTGAACGAAGGGAAATAAACTTTAAACTACTTTGTTGGGCCAATATAGGCAAATTGCTAATCATTTATCGCGAGTAATATAGAAAATTAGTCCCTGAATTTCTGGATCTAACAAATTAGTTTATCGTTTGTTGTTTGTAGGTTACGAAATCTATTTAAATGTTTTTGGTTTGTAAACACTTAATTAACATTTAATCAACATTTAATAAAAATTGTTGTGGTACACTACGCGGGGAAAGGAGGATCCCATTTGATTTAACATGATGAAGCACCAATCCGTTACTAATCCGTTACCACTAAATAAGTATTCGCAAAATGTTAGCGGGAAAGCTGTAAATAACGGTAGCAAGATTATAGCGGACGGACGCATGCCAGGGTTTAGAAATAAAGGAAGTGATGGATGAGAGATGGGAGTTGGTCTTTCAACCATTTTGCTGCTATCAGGGGGAAATACACATTGTATCCATCATAAACCCATCCTTGGTAATGCGTTACAAGCTGTGTTAAGGTTATATATAATATAAATAAATCTAATTAGAAACCTATCCGACGTTGAAAAAGGTTTTTAAAAAAATTAAATACATTTTTATCTTCAAACTATTACAAACAAAATGATAAAACTATTATATTAATATCAAGGTGAAAGTGACAATATTATTTACAAAATATACATATATATTTTTTTCTAATATTCAGAATACGTAGTTAGGTGTAACAGGATATCATGTATTGGTATAAGCATTAATAACGTTAACTAGCCATAGCGAAAAGCAAATCCATTCTATAAAATGGATCGTTGACGTTAAATACCATATGCAATAACTCGGACGTTTCTCTGAGGCTATCAAGAGGGCTCATAAGAAAATATCACTATCCACGTTTTTACCTCTACATTGATCAATTTGTCTGGGAAACGTATCTACGGGGTTGCTGAGTCAAGTGGTACAGTTATTGGAAGATAAGAAGTGATAAGGTTGATGTGATAGGTAGCTGTAAACAATAGCTTAGTCCGTTGTTTATTGTTTGCAAGAGAAAATTATTATATGTGAATTCTATTTATGCCTTCCGTACAATAAAATATGTAAAGCGTATCGTTTATAGCATGTATCCTACAGTAAAACATTTATGCAAATAGCATAATGTAATATAATTACATGCAATACGCATATGTCTCATGCTTGCAAGCTTGCCTCTATGTCTTCATGTATCTGTATGTCTGCATGTATGTCAGTAGATAGGACTGTAGACTGGCACAACTACCCCTAACTCGGCCGCTACGTAACCTAGGACTATAGGGGTAGTTTTGGATGATGCTCAAGGTCAACGCGCACCTGATCCCAGCCTTAGGGGTGGTTTCGACCACGTTTAGAGGGGTAGGGGGTAGTTTTTCGAAAAAACTTATTTCTAACCTACTAACCTAAGCTAGCCAAACTGGATCTAACCTAACCTAACCTAAGTGTTGGGGGTGACCTCGGCTACGTTCAGGACCATTTCCGGGGGTAGCTCCGGGGGTGGATTGGGGGTGGGGGGTAGTTTTCGAAAAAATTTTGGAAAAACGTTTCTTGACCGATAGGGTGTGTCTAGAATGCATTATCGCGTCGGTAGGGGTAGTTTCACCTAGGGGTAGTTTTTACAAAAAATATGAAATTGCCGAAAATCGATCGGTCGGATCAACAGAGAGAACGGGAAATGTCTAGAATCCTTTTTGGACCGTTGCGGGGGCGGTTCACCTAGGGGTAGTTTTTAAATAAAATATGAAATTGCCAAAAATCGATCGGTATGATCGAAAGACCGTACGGGATATGTGTCCATTATGGTAGGCTGAGTGGGTGGGATCACCGGTTTTCAGATTGCCAAAAATGATCGAGGTCCTAGGTAAAAACTACCAAGAGAAATACCTCCACCAAGTCTTAGGTAAAGCTATCTGTGGAGCAAGGCCTCAGGAAAAGCCATCCCTTAGGCCGACCCTTAGGTAAAGCCATCCAGATGCCGGACCTTCGCACCAGGAGTCGTGTTAGAGGTAAGCCAGCTAGGCCTTAGGTATAGCCAACCCGAAGCCAGCCCTTAAGTAAAGACACCCGGGTGTCAGACCTCCGGTAAAGTCACCCCGGAGTCGGGCTTGAGGTAAAGCCGCCTAGGAGCCAGGCCTTAGGTAAAGCTACCACCGAGGCAGACCTTCGGTAAAGTAACCGCGGAGTCGTGCTCGAGGTAAAGCCACCCAGGACATAGGAATAGTCTATACGGAGCATGGTCTCGGGTAAAAGCCAACCTAGGTAACCCTGGAATCAGGCATCATGTGGGGTTGTTATCAAATGAAATTGTCAAAAAATAATCGGTTAGATCAAACGACCAACGCTCCAACTAGACGCTAATTGTAACCGACCAACCGAGTGCAAATAGTCAACAAGTTGAATCGACCAATCACAACGCAAGGGCCCGGTAGGCTTACGCAAACGGTCGCTGTAAGACGTGACATGTTAAGCATATATATGATAGCCCACACAATGTGTTAAACAAATACGCAGGCCTACATACATACTATGCTAGGCCAACATACATGGGCCTACTATGTCTGTAAACACAGGCCAAAGCCCTAATGACCTGAGCTATTTCACCTCTTCTATCAGGTTGATCCAGGCAACCGTATAATATGGGAGGTACTATATGGTACATCTACCAATGCATAACCTATCAAGCCCACGTAAAGATATAATATATTTGATGACGTATCCGTGTTCGAGCGACTCTATGCAGGTATTAGGTCCACCCTAACTAGAGGGGCAAGGGGTTATGATTGTCAAACTCAAAATTTGTCTATGCTACTAAATTAATTCACAATGCGACATAGCCTTATCGTTTGAGGGAATACGCTTGACCGTGTGCTAGACATGTACAGACTTGCAGAGATAACGCATTATCTAAAAACCGCAACGGCAGCCGGTGACCGCTATAGCAAGCTTAAAACCCGCACGGCTGTGTCGTTGTGAATCTAGGCACGTGTCTATGTTTTGATTACTGTATCAATTTACTATGTAATATCGTCATACCAAGGCCTACATATATAATCAGAAATCAGTGTAAATAATCAAATAGCCTCAATGGATATATCCTACAGCTGTAAATGTATCTAGATATAGAGGTATATATGGAGAAACACTAATAATGAGGCCTATCACAAAACGAGAATAAATATATGATATAAAACGATCCTAAAACGATGCTAAGCCATCATGCATGCGATCATACATAGGCTTGTTAAGCCAACACACGTGATAGGACACATAATGTGTTAAACAAATATGCGTGTAAACCTGCATACATACTATGCTAGGCCGACTTACATGGGCCTACTATGTCGGTAAACCACTGGCCAAAGCCTATATGACCTGAGCTATTTACACCTCGTCTATCAGGTAGAACTTGGCAACCGTATAATACGGGAAGTACTATATCGTATAGCTAACAATGCATAACCTATCAAGCCCATGACGGTCAGCAAATACTACAATATAATTTTAAAAAAAGTCACGCACCCTATATACATACAATGCTAACCAATATAGGCATATATACTATGTTAAACCGGCATGCATAATACTCTAAATAGCCATATATATACGCTGTTATACCAATATGCAGGTTAACCTATATACAACCCGTATTAGGCAAATATCCCCGTTACCCACATAGGCCTATATAATATGTTAAGCCAGGATGAATGATAGCTTATATAGTGAGTTAAACAAATATGCTTGTAAACCTACATAAATAATATGCTAAGCCTACATACTGTGCTAAACAGATATGCGTGTAAACCCACATAAATACTATGCTAACCAACATGGATGCTCTCCTACATAGGCTTATATACTATGTTAGGCCTGCATACGTAATCACCCTATATAGTGTGTTAAATAAATATGCGTGTAAACCAAATAAATACTATGCTAAGCCAGCATGCATGCTATCATAGATAGGCGTATATACTATGTTAGGCCTACATACTGCGTTAAACATATATGTGTGTAAGCCTGCATACATATTATGCTAACCCGACAAGGGCCTGAACACATTATATCCAATGCATAGTTTAGCTAATGGTTATCACACACACTATCCTACAAGCGGCCCACAAATTACCACATAATACCTGATACATAGCCTGGCTAATCATTAACACATAGTATGCCCCAACACATAATATCCGGTGCATAGCCTCGCTAAATAAGCATAAACTCCCCAAAATTGGCTTATCAATTATGTATGGTCTAGATATAGTCACACATGTCATTTCAAAAGTCAGCTGGAACGAAACACTAGCCTGGCTAATCATTATCACATAGTAGGCCCCAACACATAATATCCGGTGCATAGCCTCGCTAAATAAGCATAAACTCCCCAAAATTGGCATATCAATTATGTATGGTCTAGATATAGTCACACATGTCATTTCAAAAGTCAGCTGGAAAGAAACACTAGCCTGGCTAATCATTAACACATAGTAGGCCCCAACACATAATCTCCAGTGCATAGCCAGGCTAATGTTCATCATGTAGTACCCAACGCATAGCTTGAGTATGGTTTAACAAACAGTATCCAGTGACTAATGGTTAACACATGGTATCCAAAGCATAGCTAGGCTAGTGAATAACTAGTGGTTAGTTTGACTATGGTTAACACACACAGTATCCGATGCGTAGCTTAGCTAATGGATAACACATAGTAACCTATGCCTAGCCTGACTAGGGCTAGCACATATTATCCGAGGTATAGATTGACTAATGTTTAACACATGGTATCCAAAGCATAGCTAGGCTAGTGAATAACTAGTGGTTAGTTTGACTATGGTTAACACACACAGTATCCGATGCGTAGCTTAGCTAATGGATAACACATAGTAACCTATGCTTAGCTGACTAGGGCTAACACATAGTATCCGATGAATGGCTCGACTAAGGCTAACACACAGTATCCGATGCACAACTTAGGATCGAATATGACGTCATCCAGGGCGAAGAACAAGATGGTAGCTATGTTGATACCGTGATGGCCAGTGTAGGCTAGATCAAATAACCAGCGTTTCAACCAAACTACTGTCTTACGCTAAGTTTAACCAACCAACATACGCGAAGTTCAAACGAACAACATTGACACCGGGTCCAAATAGGCTAAGGCCAGATCAACGTTTCAACTAATCGACGTTGAAAAACCTACGCTAATCAACCAACATCTACACCGAGGTCAAATGGGTTATGGTTAATGAAGGCGCCGGCAAAAGCCTTTATGATCTGAGCTACCAACGCCTACCAAAATAGCTATGCAGAAACCGTCAAGGCCTTTACACATATTGTCTAGGTATGTTGTATCATTTACAGCATCAAAACTTAGGTAAAGCTACCTTGGAGGTAGGCCGTAGGTAAAGCTACCCTGGAGTCAGGTAGTAGGTAAAGACACCCAGGTCTTAGGTAAAGCCACCTTGGAGTAGGGCCTTAGGTAAAGCCACCTTGGACTTAGGTTAAAACCATCCTGAAGTCAGGTCTTAGGTGAAGCCACCAGGGCCTTAGGTAAGGCAAACATTGAGCAGGGTCTCAGGTAAAGCCAACCCGAAGCCTTAGGTAAAGCTAGCTTGGAGTCAACCCATAACAATAGTTACTCTAAAGCGGCTATCGATGCTCTCCTTATCATAATAGTTAATTAAGGTGTAAATAAAACTCTGGATATACAGGTAAGACTTTATTAACGAATATTTAAACTATGATATTTTGAACAATTACTCCAGGTTCAGATATAGCCGGTAGCGTCTGTCTACGCGTTTCCTACATATGGGGCACATCTGCACCTTTTCAGCACACTCGTTGCAATAAACGTGACCGCAGGGTACGATGACAGTGCATGGTGGTCTTCCCAAGCAGACAGCGCAGTCCGCTGTACGATAGCCGCCTCCTTCAATCTGCTCTCCCGAACTTCTCTGTTTCAACATACGTACAAAGTGGATAATTTATATTATTGTACACGAATAGTAGAAATATAGGTATCGCTACAAAATGTAACACTTACGACCGTGTATGGAGGGTCTCGCTCGACCATTACTGCCCTCGCTTCAGCGACAGCCACTCTTCTTCTGCCCTCTTCAACTAGCTTGTCCAGCTCGCCAATCATAATCCTCCATACGCCGACTGCGTAGAAGCTATCCTCACACGTGTCTTTACGCAACGCCGCCTCTAGGTCCGATACAAGCCGTCTTAGCATATGTAGTGCATCAGTCGTTACGCTACGTGCTGCAGCTGCACGTGCATACTCCACAACAGTCTAGAAAAGGATTAAATAGAAATTAAAAAATCTTGTATAACCCTTTACTACTACTACTATCACCGTACAATAAAGCTTACCGCATATTGAGGAGGATATCGTATCCTGCGTCCTAAACAAAGTAAACAGTCAATACGGGCGTGCTCGACCCCTCGTATGTGCTTCAGTTCCTCCTCTAATACGCTTGAATGGAAAATTCGATTTCCGAACCTGATGATAGCGTGATTTATTGGTCCAGCCTATGAAATACAATTTATTAGTAATGAAAAATACATAAGATAACAGTAATAACGCATTAGGAATACAATAATCACCAGTGTTGGATGGTTGGTAGACTCGGGTCCTTTGGCTGGAGTGTTTGTCCCCTGAAAGAAACATAACGTTATTAGATATGAAAATGAGCCTCTGGTAATAGTCTAAATTGTATATAATTACCTGCGATGTGGTACCAGAGGTACTCGGTTCGGCTACCATCGAATTGCGGCTATAGTACGGTGTCCTTGGGCTACATCCGCTATCGTCCCAAATACCCGTTTCATCATGGCCTGAATCGTCGTTGTTTGTTGGCTGGAAAACCAATGGAAAAATTGGAATAACGAAAAATAGAAAGTAAAAGAAAAAAGAACACACTATTTCATACTCACCTCTGACTGAATACTTTTATCGGTCATCGTTAATCTTAACACATCTAATTGCAAAAACGCTGAAGACTGGCGCTCTCTGTATGAAATTCCCGGCATATATACCTACTTCACCCCTCCCCGCTATGACGTAATTGCTCATCACACGCTGAAAAACGGTATATAATTACCTCTATGACCGACGGTAATAGAGTATACTGATACCATTAAATATGCTAGATGCCAGGATGATCCTATACTGTACCTTAGAAATGCTAGAGGCTGTGATGATCCTCTTCTTTATCAGCCTTGTAGATGCGCAGATTCGATAATCGTGTTTGAAATGAGAACCACATGAATAAGGTCTGATCATGGTCATAGGCACAGGTATGTAACAGCCCGAAGGCTCTGCCCTGTAGATAGCAAATATAGGTGGCAAGTTAATCCTATACAGATGACCGTCCGTCATTTTGTTAGACGCCATCTTGACCGACATTGTGTTTGACGTTATTTGCTGCGGTTATGTCCAGAGTGTGCTATCGCGGTCATACCAGTATTAATGTATAGGTTTTAAACAAGCATTTATTTGTCGAGCTATGTGTGTATGATCTACACCTGCAATGAAACTGTTTATTGACTTGTAGGATAATGTACCGTATCATACATATTGGTTTAATACAGAATGTGTGTAGATTTACAGGTATATCGACCTAACACAGTATGTAGGCCTGTGGAGGTTAACACCCATATATACTTAATACAGGTTCACGTGCATATTGGCTAAACACAATCTGTAGGCTAATGTAGGGTAACATAGATATTGGATTAATACAGAGAGAATGTAGGTGTCCATGGTTATTAGCCTAACACAGTTTGTTGGATAACACACATAATGGTTTAATACAGGCTGTATACTATTGTGTTAGGTTATTGATTGGTAGCTGTTTTACCACTCCAGGTCGGCTTTACCTAAGACCTGACTTCAGGATGGTTTTAACCTAAGTCCAAGGTGGCTTTACCTAAGGCCCTACTCCAAGGTGGCTTTACCTAAGACCTGGATGTCTTTACCTACTACCTGACTCCAGGGTAGCTTTACCTACGGCCTACCTCCAAGGTAGCTTTACCTAAGTTTTGATGCTGTAAATGATACAACATACCTAGACAATATGTGTAAAGGCCTTGACGGTTTCTGCATAGCTATTTTGGTAGGCGTTGGTAGCTCAGATCATAAAGGCTTTTGCCGGCGCCTTCATTAACCATAACCCATTTGACCTCGGTGTAGATGTTGGTTGATTAGCGTAGGTTTTTCAACGTCGATTAGTTGAAACGTTGATCTGGCCTTAGCCTATTTGGACCCGGTGTCAATGTTGTTCGTTTGAACTTCGCGTATGTTGGTTGGTTAAACTTAGCGTAAGACAGTAGTTTGGTTGAAACGCTGGTTATTTGATCTAGCCTACACTGGCCATCACGGTATCAACATAGCTACCATCTTGTTCTTCGCCCTGGATGACGTCATATTCGATCCTAAGTTGTGCATCGGATACTGTGTGTTAGCCTTAGTCGAGCCATTCATCGGATACTATGTGTTAGCCCTAGTCAGCTAAGCATAGGTTACTATGTGTTATCCATTAGCTAAGCTACGCATCGGATACTGTGTGTGTTAACCATAGTCAAACTAACCACTAGTTATTCACTAGCCTAGCTATGCTTTGGATACCATGTGTTAAACATTAGTCAATCTATACCTCGGATAATATGTGCTAGCCCTAGTCAGGCTAGGCATAGGTTACTATGTGTTATCCATTAGCTAAGCTACGCATCGGATACTGTGTGTGTTAACCATAGTCAAACTAACCACTAGTTATTCACTAGCCTAGCTATGCTTTGGATACCATGTGTTAACCATTAGTCACTGGATACTGTTTGTTAAACCATACTCAAGCTATGCGTTGGGTACTACATGATGAACATTAGCCTGGCTATGCACTGGAGATTATGTGTTGGGGCCTACTATGTGTTAATGATTAGCCAGGCTAGTGTTTCTTTCCAGCTGACTTTTGAAATGACATGTGTGACTATATCTAGACCATACATAATTGATATGCCAATTTTGGGGAGTTTATGCTTATTTAGCGAGGCTATGCACCGGATATTATGTGTTGGGGCCTACTATGTGATAATGATTAGCCAGGCTAGTGTTTCGTTCCAGCTGACTTTTGAAATGACATGTGTGACTATATCTAGACCATACATAATTGATAAGCCAATTTTGGGGAGTTTATGCTTATTTAGCGAGGCTATGCACTGGATATTATGTGTTGGGGCATATTATGTGTTAATGATTAGCCAGGCTATGTATCAGGTATCATGTGGTAATTTGTGGGCCGCTTGTAGGATAGTGTGTGTGATAACCATTAGCTAAACTATGCATTGGATATAATGTGTTCAGGCCCTTGTCGGGTTAGCATAATATGTATGCAGGCTTACACACATATATGTTTAACGCAGTATGTAGGCCTAACATAGTATATACGCCTATCTATGATAGCATGCATGCTGGCTTAGCATAGTATTTATTTGGTTTACACGCATATTTATTTAACACACTATATAGGGTGATTACGTATGCAGGCCTAACATAGTATATAAGCCTATGTAGGATAGCATCCATGTTGGTTAGCATAGTATTTATGTGGGTTTACACGCATATCTGTTTAGCACAGTATGTAGGCTTAGCATATTATTTATGTAGGTTTACAAGCATATTTGTTTAACTCACTATATAAGCTATCATTCATCCTGGCTTAACATATTATATAGGCCTATGTGGGTAACGGGGATATCTGCCTAATACGGGTTGTATATAGGTTAACCTGCATATTGGTATAACAGCGTATATATATGGCTATTTAGAGTATATTGCATGCCGGTTTAACATAGTATATATGCCTATATTGGTTAGCATTGTATGTATATAGGGTGCGTGACTTTTTTTAAAATTATATTGTAGTATTTGCTGACCGTCATGGGCTTGATAGGTTATGCATTGTTAGCTATACGATATAGTACTTCCCGTATTATACGGTTGCCAAGTTCTACCTGATAGACGAGGTGTAAATAGCTCAGGTCATATAGGCTTTGGCCAGTGGTTTACCGACATAGTAGGCCCATGTAAGTCGGCCTAGCATAGTATGTATGCAGGTTTACACGCATATTTGTTTAACACATTATGTGTCCTATCACGTGTGTTGGCTTAACAAGCCTATGTATGATCGCATGCATGATGGCTTAGCATCGTTTTAGGATCGTTTTATATCATATATTTATTCTCGTTTTGTGATAGGCCTCATTATTAGTGTTTCTCCATATATACCTCTATATCTAGATACATTTACAGCTGTAGGATATATCCATTGAGGCTATTTGATTATTTACACTGATTTCTGATTATATATGTAGGCCTTGGTATGACGATATTACATAGTAAATTGATACAGTAATCAAAACATAGACACGTGCCTAGATTCACAACGACACAGCCGTGCGGGTTTTAAGCTTGCTATAGCGGTCACCGGCTGCCGTTGCGGTTTTTAGATAATGCGTTATCTCTGCAAGTCTGTACATGTCTAGCACACGGTCAAGCGTATTCCCTCAAACGATAAGGCTATGTCGCATTGTGTATTAATTTAGTAGCATAGACAAATTTTGAGTTTGACAATCATAACCCCTTGCCCCTCTAGTTAGGGTGGACCTAATACCTGCATAGAGTCGCTCGAACACGGATACGTCATCAAATATAATCTTTACGTGGGCTTGATAGGTTATGCATTGGTAGATGTACCCTATAGTACCTCCCATATTATACGGTTGCCTAGATAAATCTGATAGAAGAGGTGAAATAGCTCAGGTCATTAGGGCTTTGGCCTGTGTTTACAGACATAGTAGGCCCATGTATGTTGGCCTATCATAGTATGTATGTAGGCCTGCGTATTTGTTTTACACATTGTGTGGGCTATCATATATATGCTTAACATGTCACGTCTTACAGCCACCGTTTGCGTAAGCCTACCTGGCCCTTGCGTTGTGATTGGTCGATTCAACTTGTTGACTATTTGCACTCGGTTGGTCGGTTACAATTAGCGTCTAGTTGGAGCGTTGGTCGTTTGATCTAACCGATCATTTTTTGACAATTTCATTTGATAACAACCCCACATGATGCCTGATTCCAGGGTTACCTAGGTTGGCTTTTACCCGAGACCATGCTCCGTATAGACTATTCCTATGTCCTGGGTGGCTTTACCTCGAGCACGACTCCGCGGTTACTTTACCGAAGGTCTGCCTCGGTGGTAGCTTTACCTAAGGCCTGGCTCCTAGGCGGCTTTACCTCAAGCCCGACTCCGGGGTGACTTTACCGGAGGTCTGACACCCGGGTGGCTTTACTTAAGGGCTGGCTTCGGGTTGGCTATACCTAAGGCCTAGCTGGCTTACCTCTAACACGACTCCTGGTGCGAAGGTCCGGCATCTGGATGGCTTTACCTAAGGGTCGGCCTAAGGGATGGCTTTTCCTGAGGCCTTGCTCCACAGATAGCTTTACCTAAGACTTGGTGGAGGTATTTCTCTTGGTAGTTGATATAGCAACCATCCTAGGCCTGCTCTTGTGTAGCTTTACTTAAAGGCTGACTGCATTGTTTATTAATTTAGTAGCATAGACAAATTTTGAGTTTGCCAACCCTTGTGCCCCTTGTCACCCATATCATTTAAGGGTAGACCACTATAGTTAGGGTGAGCCTACTACTTGCCTAGAGTCGCTCGAGCGCTGATACGTCATCAGATAACCATTAAATCTTTCCAAAGTTACCCCCACCACCGGAGCTATTCCTGGGTTACTTTACCTAAGCTGCCTTATTTAAGGGCCTGCCTCGAGATGGCTTTACCTCGAGCATGACTCCTAGGTGGCTTTTACCTAGGACCTCGATCATTTTTGGCAATCTGAAAACCGGTGATCCCACCCACACAGCCTACCATAATGGACACATATCCCGTACGGTCTTTCGATCATACCGATCGATTTTTGGCAATTTCATATTTTATTTAAAAACTACCCCTAGGTGAACCGCCCCCGCAACTTTCCAAAAGGGATTCTAGACATTTCCCGTTCTCTCTGTTGATCCGACCGATCGATTTTCGGCAATTTCATATTTTTTGTAAAAACTACCCCTAGGTGAAACTACCCCTACCGACGCGATAATGCACTCTAGACACACCCTATCGGTCAAGAAACGTTTTTCCAAAATTTTTTCGAAAACTACCCCCCACCCCCAATCCACCCCCGGAGCTACCCCCGGAGATGGTCCTGAACGTAGCCGAGGTCACCCCCAACACTTAGGTTAGGTTAGGTTAGATCCAGTTTGGCTAGCTTAGGTTAATAGGTTAGAAATAATTTTTTTCGAAAAACTACCCCCTACCCCTCTAAACGTGGTCGAAACCACCCCTAAGGCTGGGATCAGGTGCGCGATGACCTTGAGCATCATCCAAAACTACCCCTATAGTCCTAGGTTACGTAGCGGCCGAGTTAGGGGTAGTTGTGCCAGTCTACAGTCCTATCTACTTATGTCTCTGTCTCCAGCTATCTGATACGCCGTTTCCTGATGGCTGGTACATTGCGAAATTTATTTCTTCAACTGTATATAAATACGTTTTTTACTCTCTCTTTCTCTATTTTGCTATAACTTTCTCTCAATTACTCTTTTCCATGGTCATATATTCAATTCCGTTTCTTAACTTTATATCTGACTGTATGTCTCTCTCTCTCTCTCTCTCTCTCTCTCTCTCTCTCTCCTCTCTAACTCTCTCTCTCGTATATAATTTCTTGTCGTTGAGGTACCTTTATCCTATACTTAAACAATTATTTCTTTCTGTTGTTTTCGATCCAAGAAGCTACTTTTGGAGTTAGCTCTAGTGAAATCTTCTTTTGGCTCCTACTTTATTCAAAACATATGATTTAAATTTAAATTCTATTTTTATTTAAATTTGCCTTGTACACAAGAAGTATTAAACGATGTTACACCTTTTTATCTCAGTGTTTTCTAAAGTTATGACCCAAACATGTTACTGTCGCTGATGAAGTGTCTTTCCGAGTTCGTTTATGAAACATCTGCTTTCTTTTCCTTTACAAACAGTCATTTGTTTTTCTGCTGTGGGAAGATAGTTGTTAAGACAAACTATATGTCTAAGCAATTTCATGTATTTCTAATAATGTGTCAGAGAGAGAGGGAGGATATTTCATTTAGTCTGAGTCTGGGTATTGTTTAGAAGTGTCCAAATTAAAAATAATTTTCAGTATAAAGGTTTGTGAAATTGAAAATAATGGAAAACATAATTTATTAAAACTCTTAATTAGCTCGATCGCTTAATTGGTTAACTATTTTTTGTCGGGTCTTTTACAGTCATAATTATCAGTAATGTAGTCAGCTGGAAAGAATACAAGATTAACATGAACACTCAGAAACCCCAGATGCTCTTACCATGTTCCAAGGTCTGCAGACACGGCAAGGGGGCCGTGCAAAATTTGATCATGCTTAAATTACCTGTTTAAAGGCCCCTGTGTTTCTTAAACATGATCTGCCAGTAGACCTAGTCCCTGGACTTTAATTTAAAAACAAACTATTTTTCAGAATAGCTCAAAATATTTAAATAAATTTGTCCTCAGGAGGGAAATCTCCTAGAGAAACATTAGGCTCTGAATTTAATCTCATTAATTAATTACTGAATTTTAATTAATTTTGTGATCCGATTTAATACTCATTATTTATTATTTGAAAAAAAATAAAGTTTTATTTATCGTTCAACACAGGGTAAATTTAAATAACAAAAAAAATGTTTTAATAAATTTAATTGTTGTTTCAAACTTAAAGAAATTATAATACTGAAATACAGAATTTTGTTTCTTGTTATTGTTACTTTATATTTTTTATATTCACAAATAATTATTTAAACGTTTCTCATAATTGGTACACTTATTTACAAAATTGTATACTAAAATTTAATAATTATATCCACTTTTTCTAAACAAAAGTTTTTTCATAGTATAGTTGAACTTTCTGAACTGAACCGTTTGCTTACACAGTTTATTATAACAAAAATTAACACATCATTTAATTTTCCAGGTGAATTGGTAAATTATAATTGTTATCTCGACAATTATAAAATTCGTATAATTCTCATAAATTTTGCCTTTCTTGTAGATAACTCATTTATGGCCGAAACCACTCTGTGACTTTAAATTTAATATTCTTTCACTGATATCTTCATGTTCAAGCCAGTGTATAGCGATTAACATAATAATTGAGTAATAGACCAGCAAGAATTTGTCCCTCTTGCTACACTGTCTTGTTCATGATCTTATTCCTTGAGTGTTTTTATTATACAAATTATTTTTATCTTATTTAACATTATTTTAAAACTTTTGATTAGAGTAAAGCCATTGTTTATTTTTATTTAATTGAAATTTTTTAATTTAATAAATTTAACTACTAAATTTGACGTTATGCTTATTTAAAAAAAATGACTTGCCAAGAGTTTCACTGTCCAATCCTGGGTTCCTTTCGCCTTGAGTCCGGATCCCTGGGGCACTGGAAACAGCCAACCCTGTTAAGTCGGTGTCTCGTATTAAAATTTTGTTTCAGACTGCCCCACAAGCCGTTGTGTCTCTGTTGCGGCCATCCAACGTTCCCCTCCCCTACGCTTGGTTCTTCGCTATCTCAGTGCAATTTCCTGTAATGGCAGGATAAACAACGCTTTCGAATTAACCTTCAATCTTCTGTTATCGTTATTTGAAATACTCAAAATTGTCTATTTCTTTATATTCGTAGCAACTTTTTTAATGTTTACGTCTTTTATTCGGTTTTCGCTATTGTTGCTGTTGGATGCAGCTGGTCATTTTGAAATGTCAGTGAATGTTGTTGGTGGCCTATTTCTCAAGTTAGCATTCTTTTGCTGTTTTTCGGCATTTAGGAATTTTCACTGTACTCCCGTTTGTCAAATTTAGTTAGCTAATTACAATTTATTTTATTTTAATTGTTTGTTTGTTTTATTTATAGTTATACAAAAATTGATTTGCTTCTTTACTCTTTACTACATTTCTTTTTAAAAAAAATTTAAATCTTCATTACATAGGGTATGAATCAGTTATTCAAAATCAGAAAATTGTCAATTTCTTAACTTGGGCGGTCGTTTTGACCGTCTCAACTTCCCCGTTTGAAAGGTCAAAACATTTTTCTTTACTAAAACATTTTTACCAATTCCTTACGACTTTTAACATTTTATAAACTACTATATCTTAATTTCTATTATATTTTCCTTAATCTATTTTATTTGTCCTCTAGCTGGTTTCTCTTGCCATCTCCCTGTTACTTATGGATTGTTTATCAGGCAATGATTGTTTTAAACTCAGACATTCTGGTCAGTTTTCAATAACTCATTCTTGTAGCTCCCGCCCTTGGCTTTTAATAATTTATGATAAATTTGTTTTGAATTTGTCCATTTATTACTAGTCAATTACAATTATTTTTTATTTTAATTTTTTGTTTGTTTTTATTATACTTTAACAAAAAATGATTTGCTTATTCACTTTTTACTACATTTCGTTTTTAGGAGTTTATTATCTTTATTACATAAGTTTTGAATCAGTCATTCAAAATCTAGAAATTGTCAATTTATTACTTGGGCAGTCATTTTGACCGTCTCAACTTGTGTGTGTGTGTGTGTATATATTAAAGTATTATACATTTCTTTTGCCATGTATTCATTTAAAATTTATTGATATCAGTTTATCTCTATTAATAGATATGTATACTTATAACAGTGCAGCCTTTCAAGAAATGACCACAGATGTTTCATTATCATATCAATATTATATCTATTAAACTCTAATTTTAGCACTGACCTTTACAACAAGTGGTTTAGTTTACTTTTTCAATCTCAATTTCTGTAAACAGTGTCTCAATAGTCAGTTGATAAAATTACAAATAAATAAAAATGCATGCCGTAGTAAAACGTTACCCTTTATATTTAAACCTTTTACATTTGATGTAAATTTACCGCAATCATTGAAAATGTCGGTGCTTGCTACAAATGTAACAAGAACTAGGAACATATATATTGCTTGAAAAGTTTTATTATAAAAATAGTCCCACCAGATACGGTTTCTGTCTTGAGTTTGAGTTAGGAGTAATATCCTGGTATTTGCCAGAACCCACTACTCAAATCCATCCAATACCCGATGCCCTGATCGCACATCCAACCCGCAGACAGTGTCGCGGTGACAGGCGCTGTATAACCTCACCGGCCAACAATCCATCCCCCTGCCCTTCTTTGACTGACAGGCTTGTGAATATTTTTAAAAAAATCTTAGTTAAAATATAGCCCTTTTTCGTCTCAAAACATTACTTTAATTTACAATAAAAAAATATTGAAAAGAACCCCAATACCACAAAAATAATCAAAAATAACAAATAAGACAAGTTACTTAAGATTAAACCCTTATGTACATTTCGATGACAATGTCATCATCATCAGAGGGTCTTGTTACAAAACACAACCTAGCACACAAGAAGTTACAAACTAGAATGATACCAATCGTTCTCCGCGGTCGCTATATATAGGCGTGAGGTACGCTCCGCCCCCTCTCCGCCCTCGACCGACAAATAACGATCGGCCATCAGGAACCAAATAGGTTATGTCAAAAATTACATTATAATAATACATATGTAATAAAAACTACAGCAATAACAACTAATAAACTAAAAGTAATTAGATTAAAACATCGTAATTTAGCACACAAGAAGTTACAAACTAGAATGATACCAATCGTTCTCCGCGGTCGCTATATATAGGCGTGAGGTAAGCTCCGCCCCCTCTCCGCCCTCGACCGACAAATAACGATCGGCCATCAGGAACCAAATAGGTTATGTCAAAAATTACATTATAATAATACATATGTAATAAAAACTACAGCAATAACAATTAATAAACTAAAATTAATTAGATTAAAACATCGTAATTTTACGATGTTTTAATCTAATTACTTTTAGTTTATTAATTGTTATTGCTGTAGTTTTTATTACATATGTATTATTATAATGTAATTTTTGACATAACCTATTTGGTTCCTGATGGCCGATCGTTATTTGTCGGTCGAGGGCGGAGAGGGGGCGGAGCTTACCTCACGCCTATATAAGTATAGCGACCGCGGAGAACAATTGG
>JBAIZL010000008.1:47634410-47951910 GCA_036971475.1 Prosapia bicincta | reverse complement strand
TGTTGGTACTGTTTGCCAACGAAAAGCTTTGGATATAAAATAATAAATATTCTTGTATTTGAATAACCTGTGTTGTTTTAAAAAAAAAAAAAAAAAAAAATATATATATATATATATATATATATATATATATATATATATATATATATATATATATATATATATATATATATATATATATATATATATATATATATATAAGTTATGTTACCTAATTTAGCCTCAAGTC
Organism: Prosapia bicincta; assembly: GCA_036971475.1. Lineage (NCBI taxonomy): Eukaryota > Metazoa > Arthropoda > Insecta > Hemiptera > Cercopidae > Prosapia > Prosapia bicincta. The sequence continues at coordinate 47,951,681 of JBAIZL010000008.1, read as the reverse complement.
TAATAGAAAATATGTACCACAGATATTAGTATAGGACATATGCATTTTTAAGCTTAAGATTAGCCGATGTGCATAATTCATATAATAAGTTAGTCAGCATCTCTGCGGACAAAGCCGAGGAGACGCTTTCTAGAAGTCAGTGTATGGATAAAGCTGACAAGGACTGGTCCCCTCTGTGAATAAGAGTTGTTCCAGATCTTCATTTTTAATTAGTATAATTCTAATTATATAGATAAAGTTGTATTTTTACAGTCAAAATAATTTGACATTTTTACAATCGGTTTGCCGTAAGAAATGTTCTAACTGTCGCAGTCGGCAGGACACAAAAAGAATAAACGTACGTTATTCGTGCGTGAAAGAAACGTAGGTGAATAATATTCCGTGGTGTTTATAAGTGCAAACCCAATAACTTGGAATTCGCGTTACACACAATGAGCATAAAATTTTGCAGTTTGTGAGTAAACAGTATTGTTAAGGTAGAAAATTAATTTAATCATGATAATTATTCTACCTCAAGAATAATTTATTTTAAATTTTCTCAAAGAAGTTTAATAATTTTGTGATTATATTAAATTACACAAATTAGTTGAATTTATATAATTATAAATAATAATTATTAAATTATATAAAATAAAATTAGTTTTTATATATTACTAATTAAAAAAATGGCAACTGAAACTTTAAAGAAATAATTCTTAGAAATGATCCTAGAATTTTTTCGAGAGCCTCTATTGCTAAATAGATTTGTCACAAACTGATAAAATAGTAACTAAATTCTATCGAAGGATACAAAAATTATCAAATTTACAAAAAGCATATTCTATTAATACAATGTGTGATTAGGTTCAAAAATTAGCAATACGTGTTTCTCTAAGAAGTCTTCTAAAACTACTAGGGTCTTTAATAAGAACTAAAATTCCCAAAACCCTCGCAGAAGCTTTAAATATGGTAACTAACGATTTTCAGTTAAAAAATAATAAAATAATTACACAACCGAACAAACCATCATCTTTTCATAAAGATCAAAATAATACTGTAAAAAACCAATTCACCCAGAGGCTAATTATCATGTGAACACAGCCGAACAAACAATCAGTTTTTCCGAAAGGTAAAAGTAAAAATGTAAAAAAATCAATACACCCAGAGACTAATTATCAAGTCTTCACAACCGAACAAACAATCAGCTTTTCCGAAAGGTCAAAGTAATACTGTAGGAAAACCAATACACCCAGAGACAAATTATCATGTGTACAAAGCAGAACAAACAATCTGTTTTCCCGAAAGGTCAAAGTAATACTGTAAAACAATCAATACACCCAAATGCTAATTACCATGTGTACACAGCAGAACAAACAATCAGTTTTTCAGAAACTGTCAAAGTAATACTGTAAGAAAACCAATACACAAAGAGGCTAATTAGAACCCAAAACTACATATATATATATATATATATATATATATATATATATATATATGTATATGTGTGTGTGTGTGTGTGTGTGTGTGTGTGTGTGAAAACCATCTTAAACGTGTTTACTAAAGTATAAGAGATACGTCGTTAGGGAAAGCAGACTTTTAATGACATATTTTTACATAGACGAGGAATTAATATATAGATCTCAACAGATTATTACAACAATATAATAATATAGCGTTTATTTCATATTTGTTACAAATAACTCACTGAATGTTTGCACATGATTCTGTGACCTCTCGAAGACTCTGGGCTTCCCCTTTTCCTTTATTTTCTCTTGTACTTCATTCCACTAAGTCCTTTTTCTGCTATGAATTTTTTTCGAAATACATTTTTTCAAGGTTATTTGTGTTTCTGTGTATCTATTCATAATTAAATGACATGATATAACACAATTATTGTTCTTGTTGTTGGTTGGATATTGCGCAGATGGGGAAACAGGGCACTAATGTGAGAGGAACGTAAAAACGAATAGTAAAGGGCTGGATTCGAAAAAACGAAACTATAACAGGTAGAAGTACGGGAGTCTTACTTGAACGACGATGATAACACGTGTGAGTATGGGGAACTTTGTTGAAGGAAATGACTGTGAAAATACGTGTGAGTACGGAGGACTTGGTGGAAAGAAATGATGGTGGTACTACGTGTGAGTAAAGGTGACATAGTTGAAGGAAATGGCGGTGATAAAACGTGCAAGTACGGGGGACTTGGTGAAAAGAAATCATGGTGATAACACGTGTGAGTACGGGGGACTTAGTTGATGGAAATGATGGCGATAACACGTGTGAGTACGGGTTACATGGTTGAAGGAAATGACAGTGATAGCTCGATGGAGTACGGGGAACTATGATGTTATTATCATAACTGGGATAATAATATATGAAGTTATATAACATACCTCAATTCAAGTCAAAAGACCACTCAAATCATGACCAGATTCAAGATTATTCAAACGAGATATTCATATAATCATAATTACATAAGCCTTTCCATTTTACATTTAGTATTAGTGTTTTGCCGTTTAGCGTTAACTTTTACATGAAGATTCTTGTACAACCACCATGTGGTTTGTGTTATTTGACATATAACATTTGATTGACGTTCTACGCTCGAAATAGGTAATTTAACACCTGTTGTATTGTTACTAAAAACGGATTTTCAATATGGTACACCATTTGCCAGCTTCCGATTGGTTACCTATTCAAATAATAGATATGGAAGTACTGACAAGTTACACGTAATTCGTTTGCAGTGTATATATAAATACACCCGATTTTTCTGAGCTGCTACTGTATCATATCAACCAACGATCCTGGAAAAGAGGGATTTAGCGGTTACACTGTTGAAGAATAGCATGATTGTAAGTAGATCTACGTTTAAACATACTTTTTTTTAGTTGATAACTGTTTAATGGTATCAGAGCAAATGTAATGATACTATTATTATTTACCAAAGGTAGTTTAAAAATTTTTTTTTTTATTCTTTACTTAATTTTACTGATTAATATTTTTCCATTCACAATTTCCGCTGTTTCTTTTTCTCGTGGATTTTTAGTTCTTGGCAACAGTTTTTTCTTGGTTGTCCCTAATTCTATCTTTCTTGAAATGGTTACGTGATCTAGTAATTAATTATGGTGCCTTTGGTTAGACATTATCTGAACGTGTTCATGACGCTTGAAATGCTTGTTTCTGCTCTAAGTAGGGCTTTATAAGATAATTCTTTTGAGAATGCTAGACAATTTTGTGAGTGAGGAAGAGTTATGAAATGCCTTTTAGTGTAATTGTTGTTTATGAATATTTAGTGACACTCGCACGAGACTGTGGATTATAATAGTACACTATTATACTACACCGTGCATTATTGTACTACATTATTATACTAAATTATTATATTACACTGTGCATTATTATACTAAACTCATAAACTAAACCGTACATTATTATACTACACTTTGCTTAATTAAACTAAATTAATATACTACACTGAATTATTATATTGCATCATTACACTACACTGTGCATTATTATACTACATTCTTATATTACATTGTGCATTATTATACTACATTATTATATTACACTACACTAAGGTTGTAATGTAAGTTCTTTAGTAGAATGAGTATTATCCGGATTTAAATAATAGGAACCTTAAATATCCGAATTTTTTTTCTTTCTTTTTCAAACTCCCTGTTTCTCTACTATTCAGTAGAACTTCAAATCGATAATTTTATTTAAACGATTAGTTTAAAACAAAAAATTAATTCATATGTTGAGTATTATTATTTAGTAACATTTGGGACTACAGTGCCTGGACCAAGTTAAAGTTTTAATATAAAGTGTAATAACGTAGAAAGTCGATTACTCGTACGTATATTAATCGGAAGGTGAATTATTCAAACTTTTCTACTTTCCATTTTTTTATAGAAATAGGATAAACATTAGGCGATATTGGATACACATTTTCAGGGTTTAAACTAATACCAGAGTTTGCCAGATGAAAGGATTTACCTTATACTTTTTCCCATTGAATGCTTTGTTTCTCGACTTTTCAGTAGAAAGTCCACACGATAATATTAATCAAATGTTTACTTATATACAAAGTAGTTGAAAAAACGATGTCATTGTTTTGTTGTCCTTAGCTTCCAATTAAATTCTCCTGAATTTATAAGGGTAGGATTTGACTGGGACGACCCTTATATTTCTTCTGTCCCTGCTTATACGATATTAATGTCCAGCCTGTGAGCGTTGAAGGTTTAGAGATTTCTATCTATACACGGAGGCAGATCGATATTTGTGCCTTAAGCTGCATACTTGAAAACAGCCAGCTGAAAATATATAACATCCGACTCATTTTACGTCATGACGATGACCAGCTTGAGGACGAAACAACAAAATACACATTCGAAATATGACCCTACCCTACGTAAACTACAACTACAAGCGGATGAGACCTGTCGAGCAGGATCTCTTGGCGGTACACAACCGCAGACTTATTAAAAACAACTCTTTAAATAAGCTAGCCCACATTTTAAACGAAATTCCCAAGAGTGAACTCCTTTATAACAGTATCCCTATGTAATAAGATAGTATTGCATTTTTATCACGTTTCAAGTTGCTATAACTACAAAACGTTGTCTAATTACGTTCCACAGGAATTTTGATGAGTAATTAATTGAGACTAATTAAATGAAATTACTTTTTACTAACCAACATTTATTTATTTGCTACTACTATTTTTCTCACATTAAATTGACAAAATATACGAAATGAATGGTGAGATAGGAAAATATAAAAATAATCATTTAACTACTCAAATTTACTCAATACTCTGCTTGACAGTCTTATTATTTTAGTATTGTAGTTGGTAAAATATCTTCTATCGTTCTCTATACACCTGTTTTTGGTAATATTGTATAACATTTTCCATCCGCATATAATTCAAAACATACTGCATATTTCGTAAACATATTATAGCTAAAAATTACATTTAATTGAACATTTTCCATTGTAAATATACAGATAAAATTATATATAATTATTTTATTGTTTTTATCTTCTCGTGAGCTACTAGTTTTCAATTAAAAACATTTGTTAATTGTTACACATGCTTCAATTGGCACTTTAGGCCGTTTCGGGAGATTAGTTCTGAGTTGGTCTGAGTTGACAATGGGACACATCTCCCGGAACGACCGTCCTTGACAATATAAAGTAATTGCTACTATAGGCAAGTGTAACAATTTATAAGTATTTTAAGTAATATATATATTCAGTTTAATGAAAGACAAATCATATATTAGCATAATTTCTATTTGATGATTTAAGTATGAATAAAATTATAAAATGTTCTTGTTGTACAAATTTAATATTTTATAATAAATATTCATTTATATCATATTAAAATTGTATATAAAATGTGTTCTTGTTGTACAAATTTATTATTTTATAATAAATATTCATTTATATCATATTAAAATTGTATATAAAATATGTTCTTGTTGTACAAATTTATTATTTTATAATAAATATTCATTAAAATAAAATATTCATTAATATAAAATATTAATTTATTAATAACATTTATACTGCATTAATATCGTATATAAAATACTAACTTGTTGTACAAGTTTATTATTTTATGTAAAACATTCATTTATTAATGACATTTATGTTATATTATTAAAGCATATAAAATAATATCTTGTGCAAATTTAATATGTTATAGTAAATAATCATTTTATAATACAACTTATATTACATTATTATCGTACATAAAATATTCTTGTTGTACAAATTTAATATTTTATAATAAATATTCATTTTTTTATAAAATATATATATATTATGAATATCGTATAGGCCTATAAATTAATCACTTAATTAATAATAATATAATTAATAAGATTAAACCGAACGTAATGGTTTATAAAATTCAAGAATCGTATATAAAATATAATGTTGTTGTAAAAATTATTTTGTCATAATAAATATTCATTTATTATTAACATTTATATTAAATTAATAGCGTACATAAAATATTATCTTGTTGTACAAATTTATTATTTTATAATAAATATTCATTTATTAATAACATTTATATTACATTATTAAAGCATATAAAATAATATCTTGTGCAAATTTAATATGAAATAATAAATATTCATTTTATAATAAGACTTATATTACATTATTATCGTACATAAAGTATTCTTGTTTTACAAATTTAATGTTTTATAATAAATATTCATTTATATCATATTAATATTGTATATAAAATATTTTCTTGTTGTACAAATTTAATATTTTATAATAAATATTCATTTATTAATACCATTTATATTACATAATTAAAGCATATAAAATAATATCTTGTGCAAATTTAATATGAAATAAGAAATATTCATTTTATAATAACACTTATATTACATTATTATCGTACATAAAGTAATCTTGTTTTACAAATTTAATATTTTATAATAAATATTCATTTATATCATATTAATATTGTATATAAAATATTTTCTTGTTGTACAAATTTAATATTTTATAATAAATATTCATTTATTAATACCATTTATATTACATTATTAAAGCATATAAAATAATATCTTGTGCAAATTTAATATGAAATAATAAATATTCATATTATAATAAGACTTATATTACATTATTATCGTACATAAAGTATTCTTGATTTACAAATTTAATATTTTATAATAAATATTCATTTATATCATATTAATATTGTATATAAAATATTTTCTTGTTGTACAAATTTAATATTTTATAATAAATATTCATTTATTAATACCATTTATATTACATTATTAAAGCATATAAAATAATATCTTGTGCAAATTTAATATGAAATAATAAATATTCATTTTATAATAAGACTTATATTACATTATTATCGTACATAAAGTATTCTTGTTTTACAAATTTAATATTTTATAATAAATATTCATTTATATCATATTAATATTGTATATAAAATATTTTCTTGTTGTACAAATTTAATATTTTATAATAAATATTCATTTATTAATACCATTTATATTACATTATTAAAGCATATAAAATAATATCTTGTGCAAATTTAATATGAAATAATAAATATTCATTTTATAATAAGACTTATATTACATTATTATCGTACATAAAGTATTCTTGTTTTACAAAATTAATATTTTATATTAAATATTCATTTATATCATATTAATATTGTATATAAAATATTTTCTTGTTGTACAAATTTATTATTTTATAATAAATATTCATTTATTAATACCATTTATGTTACATTATTAAAGCATATAAAATAATATCTTGTGCAAATTTAATATGAAATAATAAATATTCATTTTATAATAAGACTTATATTACATTATTATCGTACATAAAGTATTCTTGTTTTACAAAATTAATATTTTATATTAAATGTTCATTTATATCATATTAATATTGTATATAAAATATTTTCTTGTTGTACAAATTTATTATTTTATAATAAATATTCATTTATTAATACCATTTATATTACATTATTAAAGCATATAAAATAATATCTTGTGCAAATTTAATATGAAATAATAAATATTCATTTTATAATAAGACTTATATTACATTATTATCGTACATAAAGTATTCTTGTTTTACAAATTTAATATTTTATATTAAATATTCATTTATATCATAATAATATTGTATATAAAATATTTTCTTGTTGTACAAATTTATTATTTTATAATAAATATTCATTTATTAATACCATTTATATTACAATATTAAAGCATATAAAATAATATCTTGTGCAAATTTAATATGAAATAATAAATATTCATTTTATAATAAGACTTATATTACATTATTATCGTACATAAAGTATTCTTGTTTTACAAATTTAATATTTTATAATAAATATTCATTTATATCATATTAATATTGTATATAAAATATTTTCTTGTTGTACAAATTTAATATTTTATAATAAATATTCATTTATTAATACCATTTATATTACATTATTAAAGCATATAAAATAATATCTTGTGCAAATTTAATATGAAATAATAAATATTCATTTTATAATAAGACTTATATTACATTATTATCGTACATAAAGTATTCTTGTTTTACAAATTTAATATTTTATATTAAATATTCATTTATATCATATTAATATTGTATATAAAATATTTTCTTGTTGTACAAATTTATTATTTTATAATAAATATTCATTTATTAATACCATTTATATTACAATATTAAAGCATATAAAATAATATCTTGTGCAAATTTAATATGAAATAATAAATATTCATTTTATAATAAGACTTATATTACATTATTATCGTACATAAAGTATTCTTGTTTTACAAATTTAATATTTTATAATAAATATTCATTTATATCATATTAATATTGTATATAAAATATTTTCTTGTTGTACAAATTTATTATTTTATAATAACTATTCATTTATTAATAACATTTATATTACATTATTAAAGCATATAAAATAATATCTTGTGCAAATTTAATATGAAATAATAAATATTCATTTTATAATAAGACTTATATTACATTATTATCGTACATAAAGTATTCTTGTTTTACAAATTTAATATTTTATAATAAATATTCATTTATATCATATTAATATTGTATATAAAATATTTTCTTGTTGTACAAATTTATTATTTTATAATAAATATTCATTTATTAATGACATTTATGTTACATTATTATCGCATACAAAATAATATCTTATTGTACAAATATAATACTTTATAATCAATGTTCATTTATTAATAACATTTATATTACATTTATATCGTGTATAAAATATTTTTGTTGTACAAATTTAATATTTTAAAATAAATATTCATTTATTAATAACACATATTACACTAATATCGTATATAAAGCGTTAGATTCTTGTATAAATATATTATTTTATAATAAATGTTTATTTATAATTAACATTTATATCGTATATAAATTATTATCATGTCGTACAAATTTATTATATTAAAAAGTGAAAATGAAGTTCAATGTTTGAATAAAACTCAAATAACATCCCTTAATTTTAAATTTTATTTCAAAATAAACTGATTTTATACAGTATTATATATGATATTATTTAATTTTTGCCCATAACCGATCTACAAATTAGCGCCCGGTGGCCTGGATCAGTTTCTCCATTGATAACGGTCGACCACCCCTGTCTTTTCGGGCTACTTGTAGCACTTTTCAAATTAACTTTTTTTGACGGATTCAGATTATATGACAATAATATATTTAACAAAAATTAAAATAATTTACAGTCAAACTACTACATTATTAAGGGATATATTAGTGATTTGAATCTGTTGCATTTGACCTTGAACCGATTTCATTTATTCGTAGGTTCAAGCTACCTGGTCCTATCTTCCTCACTTGGAATTTTATTTTTTACCCTCTGTAGAACTTCAAGCCAATACTTCTAAACGTATTCCATTGTTAGCCTTTGAGGTTTTTTTGCTCTTTACTCATTTATTAAACTAAACCTTTGTTAGCATTGAAATCTTTCCATTCTTTGTTTAACAGAACACGTGTATTATCTTGCTTTAGACTTTGGTCTTGCTCTTTGGTTTTGCGAATTCAGTTTATTTTTAAAAACCATTATAATTCTAACAAAAACACTGTATCTATCTGCCATACTATATACTTTGAAAAGTTTTATTGCTCTAACTGTCCTTCCCAGTTTATTCTGCTAAAACAATTTTAAATAAATTTTAATACTGAACATTTCCTACCAAACTTTCGTTTTAATTTAGTTAACAAATTATTGATCTAATTACTAACCTTGTAACACCCCGGATTTGGCAAATGAGCTCGTCGTGTTAATTGTCTTAGTTAAAAAAACTTTAATTACCTTTATCCACTTGTACTTACAGAGACTCGCCGGGTCAATTGTTTGTCTAAACAATTGTATCTAACTATTAACTCAGGCAGACTGGCTGTTTATTAGCTCTAACAAACGTTATATTAAATTCTTGTTTCTGTTTATAAAAAAGATTTAATTTTCATAGCAATTTTATATTCAAAGTATTACATTAATTTTATAATTAGCTTACTGCTCTTTGTTACATAACAAATTAAAATATCTATGTTTACATCTTTTGAAAATGTTCTCCTACAAAGCTATATTTATTGCATTCTGGTATTTTATATTTACTGGTTTGATCGAAACTAAAATTTTTATAAGAAATGAAATCTAAAATATACCTTTGGAAATTACTTACACTCACGTGGTTTTGGTAAAACATATTTTAATTACACTAGTTCACTTTTAAATTTTGAAACAACAAACTATACGTAACAAAGCCACCAATAACATTTCCCGTTTTTAATTAATTTAGACAATTACATCAATTAAAAATTTTATAAAAATTTATACTATTGCTAGCCCATCTTGCTCCTCCCTCTGAGACGTGTCGAGTCCCACAGTAACTTAACATGTGAATTCAGAAATGCCCCCACCATTATGCATTCAGAAACTTTGTGAGAAATTCCTGCACACTCGGTCGATGAAGCATCATTTCAGAAAAACAAACAATTTTTTCAAGCAAAGCCGATTTTACATTTACTAAGCAACAAATATATCAAGTATCGTACTTAATGAAATTAGAATTTATTTGCTATGTTACAACCTAACATTTCTGTAGATTGGCACTTTTAGAACTAAGCTTCCTAACGGATATGTTTATATTACACATTTTATTCAATACTGGTTTGCAAATCACATAATTTGTGTTCCAAGTATTCTATCTGTGATTTCACTTGCAACCTCTCATACGTACGTCTTTCAAACGTAGGGTGTTCGCCCTGGCTCTTCTATAAAGGTGTGCGAGAAGTTATTTACTAAATTTTGTTCCTAACATTTTGTTTTTACTTTAAAATCAATTTTAATTTTGTTTTATTGTAATATCATTTATTTGAATCAATGTAGACTTTGTTTAGGGTTGTTTTCCGCCTTTTTCGTGGCGAAAAGCTACGCTGTTGCACATATTTTCTTTGTTTATCTTACATCCAGGTTTATTTGCTTTTATACTACTAGGATGTTTCTAATTTTCCATATGTAATTTTTAAGTTTGGGTCTAAAGAATTTAGTAGCTTCGACGACAGCTCTTGGAATTTGAACTTGTGTTTGGTTCCGAGACTTACTAAGAAGGCTAATTTAGTGGCTTATTCACTAGTGTTTTAGAGACCCTCATAATTTTCTTTGCTGTGTTTAATTTCTGTTGCTGCGACCAATTTTATTTAATTTATTTTCTCTCTCTTCGATACCTCTCCTACAATTTTCTTCCATCTGTTCTTTTACTATGTTTTTTGGTTCATTAGACCATTTTATATTTTGGTTCAGTTTTTCATTTCCATTCACCCTTTTTTCGTACTCAGCTTTGCAGTTTATTGCATCACAACCGCGACTCTATTCGCCACTGGCTAAAGTATATTTCCTAAGAATATTATTTTTTTTGTAATTCGCCCTCCACCTGTCCGTTTTGTCTTTTTAATTTCACATATTTGATTTAATTTCACTTTTACCACAGTGTTCTTTCCAAATTCTTTCCCCACGTTTTCACATTTATTTAAATCTGTTTTATCTTAAAGTTCCTTAAGGAAGTTGCCTTAATTGTTCCTCCTAGCTAGGTATTTTCCTTACTCAACGTCTTCTCTCTTTTATTCGGCTTGATCACGCCTAATAGCAACACCATTACGGTTTGTAATGAGATGTTATTATTTTGTTGTTAACTGGGTCTGTATTTTAAACCCAGACATTCTCCTCCAGTCTAGAAAACTTGACCTAAAGTCATCACCCACACCCATAGTTGGAAATAAGCTGTTATTATTTTGTTTTCAACTATGGCTTCTGCATTTTCCACACAGAAAGTCTCCTTTATTCAAGACACCTTGAACTCACCTTAAAGCATAACCCCCTTGGTTTTGTATGAGATGTTATTATTTTGTTTTTAACTAGGCCGTCTGTGTTTCAACAAAGAAAGTCTCCCCATTCTAGACACCTTGACTTCACCTAAATGCATAACCCCCTTGGTTTTGAATGAGATGTTATTATTTTGTTGGTAACTAGGCCGTCTGTGTATCAAAACAAAGAACGTCTCTCAATTCTCGACAACTTGACTTACCCTAAAAAGGTAACCCCCACCCCCCCCGGTTTGGAACTAGATGTTATTATTTTGTTTGCCACTAGGGTGTCTGTATGTTTTTAAACAGAAAGTTTCCTACATTCTAGACACCTTAACCTCGCCTTAAGCAACAACCAACTTGGTTTGAAATCAGATGTTATTATTCTGTTACCCACTATGGCGTCTGTATTTTCCACACAGGAAGTCTCCCCCATTCTAGAACAGTCTGTCCTCCCCTAAAAGCATCCCCGCGTTTTGTGAGATATTTTTTTGCTAACTATTCCGTGTTAAAAAAAAAATTAAGCATCTTTAACATGTCATTACCGATGATCATGTTAATCCCAAGACTATCCACACTAACAAATACACAATCCATTGTGAGGTCATTAATTGTGACAGCGATAGTTGCTTAGTATTTTTCCCAATTGTTCGTATTTACCAAACCCATTAAGATGGTCACGTTTGCTACTGGCAGAACTTTCAACAGTTCTCCTTGTTACTTAAGAGCAATTTATCTAATCGGTGGTATTACCGATCTCTCCGCTCCAGTATCCAGCTTTACATTGATTATCTGTCCATTAATATAGCAACTATAACTACGCGTGCTTTTTCTCTTAATACGTTTCTATCTCTTTCTTTAACTCCATATCATGTAAAGATATTGTTAAACCGCCTGAGCAAACCTTTGTGACATGACGTTAAAACACCCATTTTTTTGTTGAACTGAATGGAAAAACATTTTGACGTTTTTGCGGATCTCTGATTTAGTCAACACCAAACTCTTTCCCGCTCGATCCCCCCTGCTAGTTTTTTTTACTGAGGTTGATTGATCATTATTAGAATACTTTGATATTGGGTTGTTTTCGGAATGACCATGGGACTGATGGTTGTGGTCAGTGTTCACATGTAATGTGCTCCCTCGAGGGGGACCTCACAAAATGGTGCTGGTGCTCCTCTTTAATTTCATTGAGTTATCTATTTATTTAAGGTAATATACAGCTGGTTCAACATTATTTGAAAGATACCAATACTAGCCCGTTTTACGTATCTTCCGAAATGCTTCATAACCGTGAATTTATCATCTGAGCTCAAAGGAATCAGGCTTCTGGCTCGGATTATTATCATGACAAACTATTCGACTATGTTGAAAAAACCAATTTTTTAAAATAATTTCCTTGGTACAACTACCCCCTGAACTTTTCCAAATAGGCTTTGACAAACTTAGACCTAAGATCCACATATGTGATCCCCCCTGTTTTGACTAGATACCAACGTGTTTTCGTTCCTCAATAGATACTCAATGTGTTTAGGAAAACTGAATGAGCCTTCTTTCTCATTTCCTAAATTTTCTTTTTTTTGTAGACATTAGTTTTAATTCCTTGAGGTAGTTCTGAAAGGATTAATATAGCTGTGTGGAATCTAAACGTTTTGAAAAAAACACAGCGCATTAAGAGGAAACCTTAAAGCTTATAAGAATTTTTTTTACACGTATGTTCCACAATATGCTTAGTGCATTGTTCTGATAGAACACAGCACATGAAGAAGGAACCATAAAGCATGATAGAGTATTTATTACAAGTATGTTTCACAATATGCAAAATGCAACGCTATGATAGAACACTGCACATGAAGAAGGGAACATAAGGCATTAAAGAGTATTTGTTACACAATATGCAAAGTGCAACGTTCTGACAAAACAGTGCACATGAAGGATCCATAAAGAGAATTGTTTACACGTATGTTACTCGATATGGAAAATGCAACAATCTGAATGAACACAGCAAATGAAGAATTAACCACAACGCAATAAACAGTATTTGTTACACGTATGTTACAAAATATGCAAAGTGCAACGTTCTGACAGAACCCAGAACAAGAAGAAGGAACTATAAAGCCTAAAAGAGTATTAGTTTCACATATGGTAGAAATTATGCTTAGTGCAATGTTCTGACGGAACACAGCACATGAAGAAGAAACCATAAAGCATGAACAAAAATTTCTTATATGTATGTTACACAATATGCAAAATGCAACGTTCTGACAGGATACAGCATATGAAGAAGGAACCATAAAGCCTGAAAGAGAATTGTTTACACGTATGTTACTCGATATGCAAAATGCAACAATCTGACTGAACACAGCATATGAAGAGTTAACCACAACGCAATAAGCAGTATTTGTTACACGTATGTTACAAAATATGCAAAGTGCAACGTTCTGACAGAACACAGCTAACGAAGAAGGAACCATAAAGCCTGAAAGAGTATTTTTTACACATACGCCACACAATATGCAAAATGCAACGTTCTGACAAGATACAGCATATGAAGAAGGAACCATAAAGCCTGAAAGAGAATTGTTTACCCGTATGTTACTCGATATGAAAAATGCAACAATCTGACTGAACACAGCAAATGAAGCATTAACCACAACGCAATAAACAGTATTTGTTACAAGTATGTTACAAAATATGCAAAGTGCAACGTTCTGACAGAACACAGCACATGATAAAGAAAGCGTAAAGCCTGAAGGAGTATTTGTCACACGTATGTTATATATTATGCAAAGTGCATCCTTCTGACAGAACACAGCCCAGGACGAAGGAGCCACAAAGCCTGAAAGTGTATTTTTTACACATACGCCACACAATATGCAAAGTGCAACGTTCTGACAGAACACAGCACATGATAAAGAAATCGTAAAATCTGAAGGAGTATTTGTCACACGTATGTTATATATTATACAAAGTGCATCCTTCTGACAGAACACAGCCTAGGACGAAGGAACCATAAAGCATAAAAGAGTATATGTTACCCGTATGATACGCTATATGCAAAGTGCAATGTTTTGTTAAAACACAGCACATGAAGAAGCAACCATAAGACATGAAAAAGTAATTGTTAAAAGTATGTTTCACAATATGCAAAATCCAAAGTTGAGACAAATCGTATAGCATGAAGAAGGAACCATAAAGCATAAGAGAGAATTTGTTACACGTATTAGGCATATTATGCTTATTTCAATGTTTAAAAGAACACAGCACATGAAGAAGGAACCATAAAGACTGAAAGAGTATTTCTTACACGTATGTTACACAATATGCTAAGAGCAAAGTTCTATCAGAACACTGCGCATGAAGAAGAAACTATAAAGCCTGAAAGAGTATTTATTACACGTATTGGACATTTTATGCTTATTGCAATGTTTGAAAGAACACAGCACAAGAAGAAGGAACAATAAAACATGAAAGAGAATTTGTTACAAGTATGTTACACAATATGCCAAGTGCAACGTTCTGACAGATCACTGGACGTGAAGAAGGAACCATAAAGCATGAAAGAGTATATGTTACAGCTATGTTACATTATGCTTAGTGCAATGTTCTGACAGAACATAGTACATGAAGAAGGAACTATAAAGCCAGAAAAGTATTAGTTACACGTATGTTACACTATATGCAAAATGCAACGCAGTGATAAAACACAACACATGAAGAAGGTACCATAAAGTATGAAAGAGTAATTGTTACACGTATGTTATACAATATGAAAAGTGCAACATTCTGACAGAACACAGCCCAAGAAAAAAGTACCATAACGCATGAAAGAGTATTTGGTAAACGTATGTTACACAATATGCAAAGTGCAACATTCTGAGAAAACAAAGGACAAGAAAAAAAACCATAAAGCATGAAAGAGTATTTGTTACACGGATGTTAAAAAATAAGCAAAGTGCAACGTTCTGGTAGAACACAAGACATGCAGAAGGAACCTTAAAGCCTGAAACAGTATTTGTTACACGTATGTTACACAATATGCAAAGTGCAACGTTCTGATAGAACACAGATCAAGATGAAGAAACCATAAAGCCTGAAAGAGTATTAGTTACAAGTATGTTAGAAATTATGCTTAGTGCAATGTCATACCATGACACTGCACATGAAGAAGGAACCATAAAGCTTGAAAGGGAATTGTTTACACGTATGTTACACGATATGCAAAATACAACTTTCTGACTAAACACAGCAAATGAAGAATTAACCATAAAGCGTATTTATATACGCATTTGTTACACGTATGTTACACAATATGCAAAGTGCAACGTTCTGATAGAACACAGATCAAGATGAAGGAACCATAAAGCCTGAAAGAGTATTAGTTACAAGTACGTTAGAAATTATGCTTAGTGCAATGTCATACCATGACACTGCACATGAAGAAGGAACCATAAAGCTTGAAAGGGAATTGTTTACACGTATGTTACATGATATGCAAAATACAACTTTCTGACTAAACACAGCAAATGAAGAATTAACCATAAAGCGTATTTATATACGCATTTGTTACACGTATGTTACACAATATGCAAAGTGCAACGTTCTGATAGAACACAGATCAAGTTGAAGGAACCATAAAGCCTGAAAGAGTATTAGTTACAAGTACGTTAGAAATTATGCTTAGTGCAATGTCATACCATGACACTGCACATGAAGAAGGAACCATAAAGCTTGAAAGGGAATTGTTTACACGTATGTTACACGATATGCAAAATACAACTTTCTGACTAAACACAGCAAATGAAGAATTAACCATAAAGCGTATTTATATACGCATTTGTTACACGTATGTTACACAATATACAAAGTGCAACGTTCTGATAGAACACAGATCAAGATGAAGGAACCATAAAGCCTGAAAGAGTATTAGTTACAAGTATGTTAGAAATTATGCTTAGTGCAATGTCATACCATGACACTGCAAATGAAGAAGGAACCATAAAGCTTGAAAGGGAATTGTTTACACGTATGTTACACGATATGCAAAATACAACTTTCTGACTAAACACAGCAAATGAAGAATTAACCATAAAGCGTATTTATATACGCATTTGTTACACGTATGTTACACAATATGCAAAGTGCAACGTTCTGATAGAACACAGATCAAGATGAAGGAACCATAAAGCTTGAAAGAGTATTAGTTACAAGTATGTTAGAAATTATGCTTAGTGCAATGTCATACCATGACACTGCACATGAAGAAGGAACCATAAAGCTTGAAAGGGAATTGTTTACACGTATGTTACACGATATGCAAAATACAACTTTCTGACTAAACACAGCAAATGAAGAATTAACCATAAAGCGTATTTATATACGCATTTGTTACACGTATGTTACACAATATGCAAAGTGCAACGTTCTAACAGAACACAGGCAACGAAGAAGGAACCATAATGCCTGAAAGAGTATTTTTTACACATAAGCCAGATAATATGCAAAGTGCAACGTTCTAACCGAACACATCACATGAACAATTAACCATAAACCCTGAAAGAACATTTGTTACACGTATGTTACACAATTTGCTAAGTGAAGTTTCTGAGAGAACACAGCCAACGAAGAAGGAACCATAAAGCCTGAACGAGTATTTTTTACATATAAGCCACACAATATGCAAAGTGCAACATTCAGACAGACCACGGTACATGAACAAATAACCATAAAGACTGAAAGAACATTTGTTACACGTATGTTACACAATATGCTTAGTGAAGTTTCTGAGAGAACACAGCCCATAAAGAAGGAATCATGAAGACTGATAGAGTATTTGTAACACGTATGTTACACACTATGCTAAGGGCAACGTTTTGATAGAACACAGAACATGAAAAAGGAACCATAAATCCTGAAATTGTATTAGTTACACGTATGTTAAAATTATGATTAGTGCAATGTTGTGACAGAACACAGCCCAAGAAAAAAGAACCATAACGCATGAAAGACTATTTGTTACAGGTATGTTACACAATATGCAAAGTGCAATATTCTGACAAAACAAAGCACATAAAGAAAGAACCATAAAGCATGAAAGAGTATTTGTTACACGGATGTTACACAATATGCAAAGTGCAACGTTCTAACAAAACACAGCCAACGAAGAAGGAACCATAAAGCCTGAAAGAGTATTTTTTACACATAAGCCAGATAATATGCAAAGTGCAACGTTCTAACAGAACCCAGCCAACGAAGAAGGAACCATAAAGCCTGAAAGAGTATTTTTTACACATAAGCCAGATAATATGCAAAGTGCAACGTTCTAACAGAACACAGCACATGAACAATTAACCATAAACCCTGAAAGAACATTTGTTACACGTATGTTACACAATTTGCTAAGTGAAGTTTCTGAGAGAACACAGCCCATGAAGAAGGAATCATGAAGCCTGATAGAGTATTTGTAACACGTATGTTACACACTATCCTTAGTGTGTTGTTAAATTATTGATATTAGATTACTGCTGGCCTCAACATATTTAATTCTTGAATGATTGTTGGTTTTCTAAAAAAATGTCCGAAATATTGGAGTATTCTGCCCTTCACAACTGTTTCGTCCAAAGATCTGTCTTGAAGTAGGTAGTTGGATAACGCGCCAAGCGCGTCTCGCCAGCATCCCCCATTTGTATTCGTATTTCATTGGTTCCTGAAGTCCCCCCATGTTACGTAACATGGCGTGATCTCCACCGATTCCCATCTCGTACGATATTTTACATGATTTGCCCGCTAGGAGCGCCTTACTCCCTACGTACAGAACCAAGTGTTCACATAGAAAACAAAAAGTTTCTTTTATGACGGCTCGATCTTATTATTAAGTAAAAATTAAAAATATAAATTCTTTTATATGTAATACCCAATTACTTAAGAGGGTTACAATAATATTGAGAAGTATACCTTATATTTTGTTGAACTATTTTTAAGGAATTTGTATTTTCCATCAGGAAATTTACTGGTTGCTGGCGGCCATTCCGATCGTCTTTGTGGATGCTTGTAATGACGTAGTACAAACACACAAAGAGGAAGCCCAACGCTACTTGGAATATCTAGACAAGAAAATCTGCCAAAGAATAATAATAGAACAGTTTGCTGATTACAACTATAAAACTAACATGACCGATTACAACAGACAGATAATGGTAAGTCAAGTAGATACTATCTCGAATGCAATAGGGTGTAGCCTACATATAAAACAGGTGTTTTTTAATTGAAAAACTAGTAGAGTAAAATATGTCACTAACTGTAATTACAAGTATTTGTTTTTGAAATTGGTTTATAAATCTTTGCAGTTAATCATTGGTTATTAAAAAGATATAAACTTTAAAAATGTATGTTGGCGATATTGGTTAAAGAAGGACAATGCTCTTTGTCAATTTGTTAAATACTATATATATTCCGTTCCACATTTTATTTACATAAAATATATGCCTCGTGTAGAAAACTACTTTACATTTTTTTATATTAAATACAAAACTACGTAATTATATACTTGAATATCCAAAATTACATACCAAAAGTATGACCAACCCACATCTTCAACTGCTATTGACCACCCATCCAAAAGGACTCTGCAAAGGTGGGCAAAGTGTTTACGAAATCAAATATATAGTGTTTATTAGAACCTCGTTGAAAGAAAAACAAATACAATCCTACAAAACTTTGAGGCAAACGTCCTAACACCAGCGTAATTATAACATTGACTATGTTGAAATCAGTTCTAAATTTGTAAATAATTCTCTTTAGGTATCGTAAAACCAGCGGTTGACACTCCACAAATGAATTTTTTCTACAAATTTTTCTATTAGAAAATATCTGTTTGCAGTAAATAATGATGTGGAATGGATTACAACAGATATGTCTGAGGTTATCGTTCTATACTGACTCAAAAATTAGAATAAGTGCAACTTGTATGACAGGTTCTTCAAGTTTGCCTAAACCCAGCCGCCTAAACATTAGCGTACACATTAAAATATCGTGAAAGAATTGCTGTTCCTATCACAATTGGTGACTGTACACAAAATTTATATGACTTCTCATAGTCTATACACATTTTTGGTTTCCGTATTACTCACGCGCTCGGGTGTGTGTGTGTGTGTGTGTGTGTGTGTGTGTGTGTATGTGTGTGTGTGTGTGTGTGTGTGTGTGTGTGTGTGTGTGTGTGAGTGTGTGTGTTGTGTTGTGAATGTGTGTGTGTGTGCGTGTGTGTGCGTGTGTGTGCGTGTGTGTGTGTGTGTGTGTGTGTGTGTGTTGTGAATGTGTGTGTGTGTGTGTGTGTGTGTGTGTGTGTTGTGTATGTGTGTGTGTGTGCGTGTGTCTTTGTGTGTGAGTGTATGTCTGTGTTGTTTGGGAGAGAGAGGTAAAACGTTTTTTTCATTACCAGTTAGAACTAAGTTATAATTTTTTAAAATATTTAAGTTATTTTTTGCAATGTTATACATAAATTGACGTTCAAAATAAATCAGAAAATAGAAACTCTTAAGAATATGTAACTTGAATTTTTAAATTTAGAAATTGTGTTTGCTTTTATCAGATACTAGAGTATTCAAGAGGAGATTTTTATAACGTTGAAAAGCTTAATTTTGACTGGGCATCATTCAACGTCTCATATCTTTATCGTCAAGCATATATGTACGGTTTGATCGGAAATTCTGATGATTCTGATTCAGTCGATTATTCACAAAATGTAAGTATTTCCCAACAACTACAGTTGCTACTATAACATGACAAATATATTATTGTGTTTCTGAAATCTATCACAACATGGGCAACACTTTACCAAACGTTATAAACGGTAATTCTTTCATGTTTGCAGAAATTCAATAATTTGAAACAAACACCTTACTGAAAAACAGTAAACATTTTAATTAGGTCCAAAATATGACAAAAATATTCAAAAGATTCAAATTTGTAACCAATAAATAACCTGGCGAGAGATTGGTGAGACTGTCTCTCTCTCCCCCCCCCCCTCTCTCTCTCTCTCTCTCTCTATCTATCTATATATATATATATTTAAGATTGAATAATATACACTAATTACGGGAATAATTTATTGAATAATACACTCAAAGCTTTTCGTTGGTTGACATTACCAACATCCTCAGGAATACAAGATTGTATTCCTGAGGATGTTGGTAATGTCAACCAACGAAAAGCTTCGAGTGTAATATTCAATAAATTATTCCTGTAATTAGTGTATATTATTTAATCTTAAAAATAATTCTAACAGGAAAACATGTTTGATATTCTACACACACACACACACACACATATATATATATATATATATATATATATATATATATATATATATATATATATATTTATATATCACTATCGGTATATGTACTTAAACAAGAGCCCTACGTGGTATTTGTGCGAGTTAACTTTCAAAGAATGGTCGTATCTCCCTCATCGGCCATCACTGGCCGAAAGTTGTAGTAGACTGCGAGCTGTGTGTCCCGTTGTCACAAGGTGTGGTGTACCGTTATGTTCTATTTTCGGATTCACTGCACTGTGCGAGGTTTTGTAAAGTTTGTCTTGTATTTGTTCGTTTATGATATTATTTTTATTTTTATAAATTTGTAGTTGTTCCCAGATTTTCATTTTGAGGCCTTTTTGTACTTTTTTATTTGTTTTTTTTTAATGTGGGGAATGTGTGCTTGTTTTTGATGGCTTGTGTAGCAAAGTTTGAGTTATAAGTTTCAGGTTTGATGTATGCATTAAGATGTACTTGATATCTGTCTTTTAATTTCCTTTTTGTTGGGCCTATGTATATTTTATTACAGCCTGGGCATTCGATTTTGTATATTCCGTTATTAAGTGTGAGACATATTTTTTTCCGGATGGTTTATTTTATTGATTATGTTTCTGTGTTTTTGTAAGCTATGTTAATATCATTATCTTTTAGTGTTTTAGTTATTCCTTTTATGTTGTAATATGTATATGTGAATGTGGCCCACTTTGTTGTTGATTGTAGTTCGATTTTAGGTTGTTTTAATTTATTTAATATTTTAATTTGTAATTTATCTATAGTTTTTTTACTGTATCCATTTGTTTGGGCTATTTGATCTATTATTTGTTTTCCTTTGTCTTTTTCTTCATTTTTTAGAGGAAGGTTTAACATTCTGTGCAAGAGTGAGTTGTAAGCAGCCATTTTATGTTGTGGGGGATGGTTAGAGTGGTTTGGTATTGTATTAATCGTTTGTATGGGTATCCTATAAATTGAGTATTCAATGTTACTTTTATTTCTGGTTATGGTTAGGTTTAGATAGTTTATTTTATTCTTTATTTCTTCCTCTATGGTGAATTTTATGTTATGTTAAGTTGTTTATTTCATTTAAGATGATATTATTATTTATTGCTTTATTTTGTGAAATGTATAATCCATCGTTTAACATATCTTGTGGGTCTTGTGTTTTTATGGTTTGTGTGATTAATTCGTCAAGGTTTTGGAGGTTAATTTCTGTTATTATACTTGAAAGAGGTGATCCCATTGCTAAGCCATCTATTTGTTTATATATCTTATTATTAAATATGAAATAGTTTTGGTTTAGTATGGTCTTTAGCCATTTTGTGATTTGGTTTGTGTATTTGGGGTTGGTTTTACGGTTAGTTAATTTGTTTTTTATTATTTGGATTATTTCGTTTATTGGTATATTATAGTAGATGTTTGTGATATGAAATCTTATAAATTTGGTGTTTTCGGTTATGTTTAATGTTTTTAGTATAAATATATCAAAATGCAAGACAAATGCAAGAAATTTACTTCAATTAAAAATAAAAAAATAGAATCGAAACTTAATAAACTAATAGAAAAACAAAATAGACAATAACACAGCAATCCATCAATTCCACACCAGTTTAATAAACCTTACAAAAACGAGTTTCACCAAAGAAGAAGTAAAGATACTCGACGATAGCACAAAAACCAACATCAAACCAAAATTACAAAGCACAATCGAAAACCTCATAGTAGAAACAGAACTCGCAATAAATCTTATATATTAAGAAAATCAAGATAACATTAGAAACACAGCATCAACGAAAACAACAGCATCATCTACAAATATTTCAAAACAGAAAATCATATTGAAAATAAAATACAAATAAACCATATTAACAAATTGAAACAAAAACTAATCAAAAATGAAATAATTGCAACAAAAGCAGACAAAAGCAAGGCTACAGTAATTATACTAAAAACCATAAACATAACCGAAAACACCAAATTTATATTATTTGATATCCCAAACATCTACTCTAATATACCAATAAACGAAACACTTCAAATAATAAAAACAAATTAACTGACCTTAAAACCAACCCCAAATACTGAAAACAAATCACAAAATGCCTAAAGACCATACTAAACCAAAACTATTTCATATCTAATAATAAGATATATAAACATATAGATGGCTTAGTGATTTGATCACCTCTCTCAAGTATAAGATCAGAAATTTACCTCCAAAACTTTGACGAATTAATCACACAAACCTTAAAAACACACGACCCCAACGGACATTGGTTACGATATGTTGACGATGGATTATACATCTCACAAAACAAAGAAAAAAATAACAATATCATCCTAAATGAAATCAACAACTTATAACCTAACATACAATTCACTATGAAGGAAGAAATAAACAATAAAATAAACTATCAGGACCTAACCATAACCAGAAATAAAAGTAACATTGATTACTCAATTTATAGGAAACCCACACAAACCATTTTTACAATACCACACCACTCTAACCATCCCCCACAACATAAAATGGCTGCTTACAACTCACTCTTATACAGAATGCTAAAACTGCCCCTAAAAAATGAAGAAAAGGCCAAAGAAAAAGAAATAATATATCAAATAGCCCAAAAAAATGGATACATTAAAAAAACTATAGATAAATTACAATTTAAAATATTAAATAAATTAATACAGCCTAAAATCGAACTAAAAACAATAACAAAATTAGCCACATTCACATATACAAGGTACAACATAAAAGGAATAACTAAAACACTAAATAATAATATGAACACAGCTTATAAAAATACAGGAAATATAATCAATAAAATAAACCAACCGGAAAAAAATATGTCACACACCTAATAACGGAATATACAAAATCGAATGCCCAGACTGTAACAAAATGTTGCCCAAACAAAAAAGAAATTAAAAATACATATATCAAGAACATCTCAATGCATACATCAAATTTTAAACATAAAAATAATATAATAAACGAACAAAAACCAATGAGATCAAAAAACGATAAATTATTACACCTAATAGACAAAATTAACCCCAAGACAAACTTTAAAAAATCGCAGATTGCAGTGAATTCGAAAATAGAACATAACGGTACACCACACCTTGTGACAATGGGAATTCCACACAGCTCGCAGTCTACTACAACTTTCGGTTCTTGTTTAAGTACATATAGTGAATGTGATAAGAGAATACAAGAAATAATGCAAAGTTACAAACATATATATATATATATATATATATATATATATATATAAATATAAAATACGTTTTCTTGTTTAATAATTTAAAACAACACCGGTTATTCAAATACAAGAATATTTATTATTTTATATCCAAAGCTTTTCGTTGGCAAACAGTACCAACATCATCAGGAATGAAAATTACAATAATGTAAGCTATAGGCCTAAAACATATGTTTATTTAGAAATAGAATTGTTGTTAAATTTATACAAATTGCTAAATTTATTTTGTTGCTGTAACATTATAGACATTGAATATAGTATCAAATTTAGAATGTATTTGTATTTGTTCTTTTATTAATTTGTTATTATTATTGTGTTTATATATTTCGAATGCTTCATATATATTCATTCTTAATCCCTTATTAATTTCTTTTATAAGTCTCATATTTTCTATATTTGGAAATTGGTGCTTATTATTAATACAATGATTTGCGAAATTTGATTTATATATTTCTGGATTAATGTAGGCATTTAAATGTTCTTTATATCTTTCTTTAAATTTTTTCTTTGTTTGACCTATATAAGCTTTATTACAATCTTTGCATTCTAATTTATAAACACCTCCTTTTTCATGCATATTAATTGTTTTATTATTGTTATTTATTATGTTTATTATTTTGTTATTAGTTTTGTATGCAATTTTGATATTTGTATTTTTAAATAATTTGGTGATATGTTTTATTTCATGGCCTATAAATATAAATGAAGTCCTATATAGGCCATGAAATAAAAAATATCACCAAATTATTTAAAAATACAAATATCAAAATTGCATACAAAACTAATAACAAAATAATAAACATAATAAATAACAATAATAAAACAATTAATATGCATGAAAAAGGAGGTGTTTATAAATTAGAATGCAAAGATTGTAATAAAGCTTATATAGGTCAAACAAAGAAAAAATTTAAAGAAAGATATAAAGAACATTTAAATGCCTACATTAATCCAGAAATATATAAATCAAATTTCGCAAATCATTGTATTAATAATAAGCACCAATTTCCAAATATAGAAAATATGAGACTTATAAAAGAAATTAATAAGGGATTAAGAATGAATATATATGAAGCATTCGAAATATATAAACACAATAATAATAACAAATTAATAAAAGAACAAATACAAATACATTCTAAATTTGATACTATATTCAATGTCTATAATGTTACAGCAACAAAATAAATTTAGCAATTTGTATAAATTTAACAACAATTCTATTTCTAAATAAACATATGTTTTAGGCCTATAGCTTACATTATTGTAATTTTCATTCCTGATGATGTTGGTACTGTTTGTCAACGAAAAGCTTTGGATATAAAATAATAAATATTCTTGTATTTGAATAACCTGTGTTGTTTTAAAATATATATATATATATATATATATATATATATATATAGGGCTATACATATTCTATAACTTAATATGTAGTCCTACTTTTATTTAAAAAAATATGTAAAATATTCTATTTCTAAAATTGAACAAAATTATGACTATTTTGTAATTTTTAATAAAACGAATTGTTTAACAATATGATTTGACTATTTGATTAAATTCGTGTATTTTCTGAACAATACAAGATGGTTCTGAGCCAACTCACTTTTCCCAATGAGAGTCTAGAGAAACATTGGGGCAAAAACTTTCATGTGCAAACATTTTAGGATATCCTTGGAGTAAAGTAAATTAACATACGTTAGACTTAGCTGCACCTGGGTTGGTCACAGTAGTGTCCTTGGGATAATAAAAAAGTGATGGGAAATGTATGTAAAATAATACACAATGTATTACTTACAGTAACATTACTTACAGTTCCTAGCTAACAACTTCAATAATATTTATCAACATTTTCTTTCAGATCACCGACGTTCTAACACAAATGAGTGATATACATTCAACACTTGGTGTAAATGTATGTCAATATAGAAACAGAACGAACTGCGGAAGAGCAGGTTAGTCGATTTATGCTACATTTAACCTAATATATTAAGATATTTTACCCATAATAAACTTGCTGTATTACTCGTAGAACAAAACTAACTCGACTTACACTTTAAAATTAAACCAATAACTCTATTCAAATTGCAATAATACTATTACACCTGAATTTAATTTATCGACACACAGTTTAAACTTACAGATATTATAGTATTTATTTTATAATTTCACTAAATCGATTGATTATGTGTATAATGACAAGTTACTAATTTTAATGATGTAAATAGATGTTTAAGTTGATGTTGAAGTTTAATTACTATAGTTTTGGAAATATGTTAATAAACATTTTTGAAATATCTATATATCACCATAATACCACGAAATCGAGTTACAGAGATATAATTTTATTGTGAATAGAACAAGGTTTTAATTAAAATAATTGAAATAAATGCCTTTGCATTCGATTTCTATAAATTTATAATTGAATAAAATTATAATTATTTGATTGATTATTAGTAAATGGGCCTACTTACTGTTAATAAAATGAAGTCTACTAATATGTGTAATTAAATGAATAATAAAGAAATTTTAAATTGAATATTTTTACCTTTACTCATCTTTAAAAGCTAACATTTTAATATTTAAAAAAATTTAATTAATTATTTTGGTCTTCATTTTCTCTGCTTGGAAATCCAACATTATAGTAGGTACAGAGTGATTATTTAAATAGATTTTCGTGTTTATTTCTTTTGATTACAAAGCTAACGTTATGTATATCCTAAAAATATGCTGTTTATTTAAATATCATTATATCATTAAATCCTATGCTTAAAAATCAAGCTTTTAAATGCATATCTTTATACTGTATGTTTATTTAGTTTGTTTAAAAGTTGACATTTATTTATGTAAATTGCGTTAATTTGAATATCTATTCAATTACCCTTTTTCAAGTTCTATTATCTCACACTTTCCATATATATATATATATATATATATATATATATATATATATATATATATATATATATATATATATGTGTGTGTGTGTATTGTACAAATTTTCAATCTTTAATTTTTATTCATTAGTTTTTATTCATTAAATCCTGCTCAAATTTTTTTAAAAAAGTTAGTGGATGTCATTGATGTTACTACATTGTTTAAATATTTATTCAATAATTAGGTAATAAATATTTGGGGGCTCTTGGCCAGGTTCGAACCTAGTATCTTCATGTTCCAAATCTAGCACTTTCTGCACTGAGCCAACTTTCCCATAGCTAGAAATCTATTTTTCAAAGAATTATATGCATTTTTCTATTGCTGCCAACTGGCTGTCGTCGTAACCTTAATTGGACAACCTTCAATTTTTGCCATGGTCACCACACAATATCATTAATAATACCCAGGGATTAAAAATGAATGAAAATAATGAAATAAACAAAATGGATTAACGGTATCGAACCTTGATTTACAAACGGACAATGCGAAAGGAAACAAAAAGAAACTTCAACACGATCCAAGTGACAAAAAAGCGTATAAATAATAAAAAACAAAAATAATATTCCAACACCGAAAATAGAAAGAAAAATGGAATATTGCAAGGAAACCCTCTTTCTATTCGGACATATAATATTGTTTTTGCGAAATATGTGTATACATATTTATATTAGTAATAATTATGTAATTACAAAATAAAAAGAAAGTAAAATAATTCATTTTTTGTTGACTCAAGTAGGAATTGACTTTAAACAATTTTATTACTTATTTTAAACCTAACAAGTAAGGTTCCTTGCAATAAGGAAACCCTCTTTCTATTCTGACACATAATATTGTTACTATTTATTAGGAATATACTGCGGTTGAATTTAATAATTAATACACAAAAACCTCTTAACCACAAAGTTTCTTTAATTTACCCTAATGTACATTTCAGTTACAAAATAAAAATCCTCAGAGGGATAACATACAAAGACTGATTAACGCTAGAAAAATACCTTATTTATAATCTAAAGAACTAGTCACTCCCACTCCGACCGCCGCGGCCCCACCTGTTAAACAAGGCGTAGCCACGCCCATCGAGTGAAAGCAAGATATCTAACGTCAACTTACTACAATATAAATTAAAAATACAATAAAAACATAATTAAAATAGTTTTTTTAAATTATAACCAACACAAAATTTAATATAAAAATCACAATCCTATTTAACAAATGAATATAAACTTTAATTAGGAATAGGACCTCTATCAGAATTTAATAAATGCTCAGGTTTATGTTTACTCATTTTTAAACTTTCAAAACTATTTAATAACTTATTAGTTCTAACATTCTTAATTAACTTGACATTATTAACATCTAGATTGTGATTGGTCTCTAATATATGGGCAGCAATACTAGACTTATCAGATCTTTGGTATTAAATATCCCTAATATGTTCCTTAAATCTAGTTATTACTTTTCGTCTTGTCTGCCCAATATACATTTTATCACAATCCTTACAATTAACTTGGTAAAACCCTGATTTATCAAGTGTTTCTACTTTATCTTTTGCATTACCTAATAACTTTTTAAGGTTATTATGATTTTTATACGCAACTCTCAATTTAACATTCTTAAAAATTCCCTCCTGCCCTTTGGTTAAAACTTTGTCAAAAGGTAAACTAATAAACCGGCTTTCTTCTTTAGTTTCCAAAGGTATCGTTGTTAATTTCTTCCGAAAAATCCGAATCTTTTGCTTCCTTAGGACATTATCAATAATTTTACGTTCATAACCATTAAATTCAGCTGTACTTTTAATATGTTCTAATTCAATATCAAAACGTCTTTAACTCAAAGGAATATTAATCAACCTATTAACTAAAGAATTGAAAACTGCAAATTTGTGTTGGTTACAATGGTTAGATTCGTTTGGAATAAATCTATCATTGGATGTTGGCTTTCTATAAATATCAAAAGCTATTTTATCTATATTTCTAATACAATAAACATCAAGAAACGGTAAACGTTCATCTCTTTCAATTTCATAAGTAAATATAATATTAGGATGTTGATCATTGATGATTCTTAGAAATGGATCTATTTGAAATTCTTTAATATTAAATACAGCGAAAATATCATTAACATATCTTATCCAGACACGAGGAAAATATTTAAGTTTCTTTTTCAATCCTAATTCAAAATGACTCATAAAGAGTTCTGCTAAAAAAGGTGATAGGCTGTTTCCCATTGTTGTACCATCTTTTTGTTTATTAAAATTGTTATTAAATTGAAAATAATTATTATTCACAGAACAATTAGTTAATTTTACATATTGGTCAACTCTCTCAATATCGACATCATTCTCAATTAAAAACTCTTTTAACAAATTTAAAGTTTCCGTTACCGGAATACTTAGAAACAGAGAACAAACATCAAAAGAAACTAAAATTTCTTCATCTGTTAATCTAATATTCTTAACCTTCTCTACAAAACCAAGTGTATTCTTAACCGAAAATTCTTAACAAAAACTTGACTCTCAAATCCAGAAGGAGTTGTGCATGTTAGGTAAAGGGTTAAAGTTTTCCGTTTCTAATAATATCAAAAATAACTTAGAAGAATTAGTGGCACACGTTGAAAGTGGTAAATCCTCATTAAATGAAACTAGCAAGAACTAGTTAAAAGGTAAGATTGTTATTACCTCAAAGCTGACAAGAGTAACACTGTTGTTGTTTTGAAAAAAGAAGATTATATTAATAGAGTTAACAATTTGTTAGAAACGGGACCTTATGATAAATTGTCAAAAAATCCGTTAAATAAATTTGTTAAAGAGACAGTAAACGTTATAAAGGAATGTAATTTAGTCATTTCAAAGAAAGATGTCTTTAAATTTCATGTTTATAATCCTGTTTTACCTAGTGTTAAGTACAGGGTTGCTAACCTCACTTTCCATAAACCACGTTTGTTGACATTTGTCATTATTTTCGTATAACCTAGAAATCAGCTGGTGTTCCTTACCACAGTTCAATTTCCACCGCCTACTAGACATTCAATTGAAAGCCAAATTTCATTTTTTTGTACTTGCCCATCCTGGCTAAATATCCAGGCATAATAAAATCTGAAGTAAAGGAATTTCACCGGTTAACCTCACTAATAATTGCATCAGTCTGCCAAGCCTACAATACCCACTCTCTCAGGCAGTAACAATGAATGGACAGACTTTATCACTATGTTTGACTCCATGATCTACTCTAATGTTAATCTTATCGCAGTACAAAAATTTCAGTATTTAAAATAAACTTTAAAAGGCGATGCCTTAGCAATCATTACCGGCTTAACAATTTCAGAAAATAATTATGCAATAGCTTACAACGCTCTTAAAAACCGCTATGCAAACATTGCAACGGTAATAATCAATCCTTTACAATGGGAAACTGCCTATCACCTTTTTTAGCAGAACTCTTTATGAGTCATTTTGAATTAGGATTGAAAAAGAAACTAAAATATTTTCCTCGTGTCTGGATAAGATATGTTGATGATATTTTCGCTGTATTTAATATTAAAGAATTTCAAATAGATCCATTTCTAAGAATCATCAATGATCAACATCCTAATATTATATTTACTTATGAAATTGAAAGAGATGAACGTTT
This sequence comes from Prosapia bicincta, assembly GCA_036971475.1. NCBI lineage: Eukaryota > Metazoa > Arthropoda > Insecta > Hemiptera > Cercopidae > Prosapia > Prosapia bicincta. Next base: position 47,920,602 of record JBAIZL010000008.1, on the reverse strand, counting down.
ACCGTTTCTTGATGTTTATTGTATTAGAAATAGAGATAAAATAGTTTATGATATTTATAGAAAGCCAACATCCAATCATAGATTTATTCCAAACGAATCTAACCATTGTAACCAACATAAATTTGCAGTTTTCAATTCTTTAGTTAATAGGTTGATTAATATTCCTTTGAGTTAAAGACGTTTTGATATTGAATTAGAACATATTAAAAGTACAGCTGAATTTAATGGTTATGAACGTAAAATTATTGATAATGTCCTAAGGAAGCAAAAGATTCGGATTTTTCGGAAGAAATTAACAACGATACCTTTGGAAACTAAAGAAGAAAGCCGGTTTATTAGTTTACCTTTTGACAAAGTTTTAACCAAAGGGCAGGAGGGTATTTTTAAGAATGTTAAATTGAGAGTTGCGTATAAAAATCATAATAACCTTAAAAATTTATTAGGTAATGCAAAAGATAAAGTAGAAACACTTGATAAATCAGGGATTTACCAAGTTAATTGTAAGGATTGTGATAAAATGTATATTGGGCAGACAAGACGAAAAGTAATAACTAGATTTAAGAAACATATTAGGGATATTAAATACCAAAGATCTGATAAGTCTAGTATTGCTGCCCATATTTTAGAGACCAATCACAATCTAGATGTTAATAATGTCAAGTTAATTAAGAATGTTAGAACTAATAAGTTATTAAATAGTTTTGAAAGTTTAAAAATTAGTAAACATAAACCTGAGAATTTATTAAATTCTGATAGAGGTCCTATTCCTAATTCAATTTTATATTCATTTGTTAAATAGGATTGTGATTTTTATATTAAATTTTGTGTTGGTTATAATTTCAAAAAACAATTTTAATTATGTATTTATTGTATTTTTAATTTATATTTTAGTAAGTTGACGTTAGATATCTTGCTTTCACTTGATGGGCGTGGCTACGCCTTGTTTAACAGGTGGGGCCGTGGCGGTCGGAGTGGGAGTGACTAGTTCTGTAGATTATAAATAAGGTTTTTTTCTAGCGTTAATCAGTCTTTGTATGTTATCCCTCTGAGGATGGGTACTTTGTAACTGAAATGTACATTAGGGTAAATTAAAGAAAGTTTATGGTTAAGAGGTTTTTGTGTATTTATTACATAATATTGTTTTGTGAAACATGTGTATACATATTTATATTAGTAATAATTATGTAATTACAAAATAAAAAGTAAGTAAAATAATTCATTTTTTTGTTGACTCAAGTAGGATTTGATTTTACAACAATTTTATTATTTGTTTTACACCTAACAAGTACATAAAGCGTGGCTTATTGAATACTTTTAACTACTTATTTAATCTGCTTAAAAAATTTTAATATATTGTGTGAAGGTTAAATAGTTAAACACAATAATCAGGATATGTTCTTTGCTTCATATCAAAACGTTTCAGTAGGTTCAGGGTGTTTAATTAGTGGCTTTTATCTCTTTTATTCTCTATACTAAAAAGCTAATTCAATGAAACGGGTAAATTAAATATTAATAGCTGCGTAGCTCTTTTACCTAAAAAGCTAACCCATTAGAACGTGAAAAGTCTTTAAATAAATATTTTTATCATTTTATTTCCTTTGCTAAAGTGTGAACAGTGGCATACACTTATCTTTGAACTTAATTTCATTGAAAATCTAAGATCTTATTACCTAAAGTAAACAAATAAATATAGCCTATTTATAGTTTTATTTCCTCATCTTATTTAGTCAGCATTTTAAAATTTTTAAATCTTTGATGTAAATAGTTGACCTTACTACAATATATTCGGACACCCGAGATACCAAAGAACTGGAATTCTATTGGAATGAAACCATGAAGGACATACCCCGTCTTCTCAGACCGCTATATGTAGAATTCGTTAATTTAAGCAACGCAATGGCCAAGTCAAACGGTAAGTTTTCATTCAAATTAGTTCACCCTGTCAACATTATATAGTGTGTACCAAAAAGAATGAACCGAATTTAAATAGATTATTTATTAGGAAGAAGGGTTTAACACCAACAAATTTCATACTAAATTACTCACAAAAGACATAAGTTTATAAAAATCCATCATAAATGTTCAATATGTCCTCCATTGGCTGCACGGACGACATCTAGCCGATAGCTGAATTCATCCCAAACTGAGCGTAAGGTGTCTTCTGTCACTGAAGCTACAGCAGCTGATATTCTGGTTTTTAGTTCATCAATGTCACGAGGTAAGGGAGGAACGTAAACACGTTGTTTAACATATCCCCACAGGAAAAAATCGCAATGGTGCTATGTCAGGGGACCTAGGAGGCCACGAGTGTAAAGCCTGGACTCGCTGTCCTGTACGCCCTATCCAACGTTGAGGCAAGTTGGCATTGAGGAAACTGCGCACGTTGTTTTGCCAGTACGGTGGTGCTCCATCTTGCTGATAGATGAAATTGTCAGAGTCAATAAGTTGTGGGAATAACCAGTTTTGTAGCGTTGCAAGATATGATTGTCCTGTTACAGTTTGTTCCTCAAAAATGTAGGGTCCATAAAACTTGCTTTGCGAAACAGCACAAAAAACATTCAGTTTTGGTGAATCATGTTCGGGTTCAATTGTTTCATGAGGATTTTCGAACCCCCCATATACGCACATTATGACGGTGAATCTTACCGCTAATATGGAATGTTGCTTTATCGCTGAATATCAACCGTGGCATAAAAGTGTCATCTTCCATATAGAATAGCATTGCTAAAGTCCACGCGCTTCACTTTGTCACTAGCTCGAAGAGCTTGTACCAGTTGTAATCGTTATGATTTGAGGGCTAAACGTAGCCGTAACACACGCCACACTGTCATGCACTGTTACGCAAGTTCTCGGCTAGCACGATGCGTAGACTTACGGGGGCTCCGCTCAAATGCTCGTCGGATTTGTTCTACTCTTTGTTCAGGAACGCGTGGCCGACCAGGACTTTTCCCTTTACAGGGGCACCCGGTTTCTTCAAACTGTTTATACCACTGTCGATTGTTCTTTGGTGATGGTGGTTTAGCACGAGATCGAATTCGAAACGCCCGCTGTACTGTGACCACTGATTGAGTACGACTAAATTCAATAACACAATACGCCTTCTGTTGTGCGGACGCCATATTGAGCGAGACAGGCTGCACGATCTACGTCAGCGTTCGTAGGGACATACGGCGGATTTTTCCTGAAACTCTAAACCATGCCGATTACATCTGGCGGTGTTCGGTTACCTAGTGACATTTGTTTCAATATTATTACAAATTAAAATTGGGGTCATTCATTTTGGTACACACTGTACATAAAAAAATTAATTTAAAAGCACCTCAACACATAAAAGAGAAGTGGTGATGAGTTTCAAAATGTTTTCTAAGGTGTTCAAAAAACGCTTTATTTTATTATGTAATACGACCTAACTAGCAGTCAATGTGTTTAAACCTACATCCTGTAATGCCTTGTATCAACATTGGCTGAGACGTATTTGAAAATATTGAATAACTAATAAGACTAGGTATGTTTTTACTTGTGCTATTAGTCAGAACCCTGGTTATATGTTACTACATACATGACGTGAAATTCCTTTTGTTGCTATATTTATTGTTGGTAACCAGTTGAAAAACATTTCCCTACTATTTATTAGGAATATACTGTGGTTGAATTTAATAATAAATACACAAAAACCTCTTAACCACAAACTTTCTTTAATTTACCCTAATGTACATTTCAGTTACAAAGTAACCATCCTCAGAGGGATAACATACAAAGACTGCGTCTTTGTATGTTATCCCTCTGAGGATGGTTACTTTGTAACTGAAATGTACATTAGGGTAAATTAAAGAAAGTTTGTGGTTAAGAGGTTTTTGTGTATTTATTATTAACATTTCCCTATATTAATATTATATTTGTTTATTTCATTCTGTTTGTAACCCAGACAAGTGGGGTTTAGACTAATCTAACGTTGAATATATTCATCAAACTGAAATCTATTTAAATAGGTTTTATTTATAATCTTTCCAGGCTTTGTGAATGCAGCCGATGATGAAATTTCGAACTATGAAGTACCGGCAGTTAACGAGTTTGAATGCGTAATGATGGATCTGTGGAAACAATTGGAGCCTTTCTACCAGCAATACCATGCCTTTTGTCGAAACAGACTTCGGAGAGTATACGGCGAAGCTGCAGTTTCAAAAAAAGGCGCAATACCTATCCATTTGTTCTGTAAGTGTTTTCAAATTCCTATGTTGTTTTATTCGGGTATTATTTAGTGGTTCAGATAGCTTTATATAAACTGGGCAATGGAAAGAATCACCAGCGAGTCGACAACCATTTGTGTTTTCGTATTTTACAAGTAGAATATATAATATTATCGTTATCTGTTTTATTAAATACTTTATGTAACTATAGAGAAACGTTTTATTCTAAGATGTTTGATTCATGTTTCTGGTGATACACACACACACACACACACATACACACACACACACACACACACACACTCACACACACACACACACACACACACACACACACACACACACACACACACACACACACACACACACACACACATATATATATATATATATATATATATATATATATATATAAGAAACAACATTTTTTGTATACAAATACTTCAGTCTTAAGTTATGTCCTACAAATTTTCAAAATAACTCTCTTTAAATAACTTTTATATAGTAATTTTATTTATTAATATAATTCAAGTTTTTCACAACAATATTTCCTTATATACTATTTTTTTTTGTTAATGCGATTTCAATTTGTGTTTATTTTACCAATCCTTTTTTAAATATGTATGTTTAACCCATCTTGGGATTGTACTGGACCTGGTGCAACATAAAGTTGACCACTTGTAAAAACAGGTGTGGTCAATTAAAAAATGTTTGACACTGAGCCTTATTTATAGCTATTGAAAGTGCAAGTCTTAAAGGAAATTGGTTCTTTTTCATTTGTTATTAATTTAATTTTTGCTAAAAATTAGTTTTCTTTTCCAGAGCCAGTGTTTATTTCTAATTTAAAAACTGTTCAAACATATCTAGTGCGATAGAACGTACGCCATTAACTAAACCTGAACAAGTTCATATTTGTAGTTAACCCTTAATACTGTTGTAATATTTGTTCTCAGTTGTTTTTCATATAATATTTCTACAGCTGTTTCTCAGCTGTACTCAGGTGAAATATATGAAAATCATTTGAAGGAACAATACCATATTAATACTTTTAGGGAGCATTTATGGATCAACGTGCCAACATAATAGCGACTCCCAAACCCATTTTTGACCAATGTCAACCTATTTTTAGAAAGAACTATGTAGAAACACAGTGAAGGAAGATTTAAGTGAAGGAACAAAACCATATTATTACGATTAGGGAGCATTTATGGATCAACGTGCCAACATAATAGCGACTCCTTAACCCATTTTGGATCAATTTCATCCTATTTGTAAAAAGAACTATGTAGAAACACAGTGAATTAACAAAACCATATAATTACGTTTAGGGAGCATTTATGGATCAACGTGCCATCATAATAGCGACTGAGAAAACCCATTTTTGACCAATGTCAACCTATTTTTAGAAAGAACTATGTAGAAACACAGTGAAGGAAGATTTAAGTGAAGGAACAAAACCATATTATTACGTTTAGGGAGCATTTATGGATCAAAGTGCCAACATAATAGCAACTCCTTAACCCATTTTGGATCAATTTCATCCTATTTGTAAAAAGAACTATGTAGAAACACAGTGAATTAACAAAACCATATAATTACGTTTAGGGAGCATTTATGGATCAACGTGCCATCATAATAGCGACTGAGAAAACCCATTTTGGATCAATGTCAACCTATTTGTAGAAAGAACTATGTAGAAACAACGTTGAAGGAAGATTTCAGTGAAGGAACAAAACCATATTAATACGTCTCAGGAGCATTTATGGATCAATGTGTCTTCATAGTAGCGACTCTCAAACCCATTTTGGACCAATGTCAACCTATTTGTAGAAAGAACTATGTAGAAACACGTTGAAAGAAGATTTCAGTGAAGGAACAAAACCATATTAATACGTCTCAGGAGCATTTATGGATCAATGTGTCTTCATAATAGCGACTGCCAAACCCATTTTGGACCGATGTCAACCTATTTGTAGAAAGAACTATGTAGAAACACGTTGAAAGAAGATTTCAGTGAAGGAACAAAACCATATTAATACGTCTCAGGAGCATTTATGGATCAATGTGTCTTCATAATAGCGACTGCCAAACCCATTTTGGACCGATGTCAACCTATTTGTAGAAAGAACTATGTAGAAACACGTTGAAGGAAGATTTCAGTGAAGGAACAAAACCATATTGATACGTTTCAGGAGCATTTATGGATCAATGTGTCTTCATAGTAGTGACTCCCAAACCCATTTTGGACCAATGCCAACCTATTTTTAGAAAGAACTATGTAGAAACACGTTGAAAGAACAAAACACTATTAACACGTTTCAGGAGCATTTATGGATCAATGTGTCTTCATAGTAGTGACTCCCAAACCCATTTTGGACCAATGCCAACCTATTTTTAGAAAGAACTATGTAGAAACACAGTGAAAGAACAAAACCCTATTAACACGTTTCAGGAGCATTTATGGATCAATGTGTCTTCATAGTAGTGACTCCCAAACCCATTTTGGACCAATGCCAACCTATTTTTAGAAAGAACTATGTAGAAACACGTTGAAAGAACAAAACACTATTAACACGTTTCAGGAGCATTTATGGATCAATGTGTCTTCATAGTAGTGACTCCCAAACCCATTTTGGACCAATGCCAACCTATTTTTAGAAAGAACTATGTAGAAACACAGTGAAAGAACAAAACCCTATTAACACGTTTCAGGAGCATTTATGGATCAATGTGTCTTCATAGTAGTGACTCCCAAACCCATTTTGGACCAATGCCAACCTATTTTTAGAAAGAACTATGTAGAAACACGTTGAAGGAACAAAACCCTATTAACACGTTTCAGGAGCATTTATGGATCAATGTGTCTTCATAGTAGTGACTCCCAAACCCATTTTGAACCAATGTCAACCTATTTGTAGAAAGAACTATGTAGAAACACGTTGAAGGAACAAAACCCTATTAATACGTTTCAGGAGCATTTATGGATCAATGTGTCTTCATAGTAGTGACTCCCAAACCCATTTTGGACCAATGCCAACCTATTTTTAGAAAGAACTATGTAGAAACACAGTGAAAGAACAAAACCCTATTAATACGTTTCAGGAGCATTTATGGATCAATGTGTCTTCATAGTAGTGACTCCCAAACCCATTTTGGACCAATGAAAAAATATTATAATAATATTTTTAGGGAGACCTTATGCAATATAATAGTAAGCTCACCAACTTCTTTAACATCAAACACAGTATTTCAATAGACAGAAATATATGGCCCCACAGTAGAGATGCTCTCCTAAGGGAAAAGGAGTATACACAAATGTGTATACTTGTATGTTAGTTTTATCCATCTTGAGATTTTACTTTACCTAGTGCTACATAAAGTTGACCACTTGTCAAAACAGGTGTGGTCGACTATAAAATGTTCGATCCTGTGCCATATTTATAGGTATTGAAAGTGCAAATCTTAAAGAAAATTGGTTCATTTTCATTTGTCATTAATTTAATTTTTGTTAAAAATATGCTAAAAATATTTTTGCTAATTTTTTTTTTAAAGGATTGATTATTTCTAATTTAATACACATTTCGAACATATCTAGTGCGATAGAACGTACTCCATTAAGTAAACCTGAACAATGTTGTAAATTGAGAAAACCTATATTTTTACCAGAACCTTCGTGTCAATACCTTTAACTTGAGCCATCTCCAAGCTCCGTACGACCTTGCAAGTTTCTACAATTTTTCTCTCGAAATTCGACTTAAGAGTTAATATGTATGGATTTACAAATATAATAGCGGCTGACCAACCACATTATCATCAAGGACTACACCCAACAGACAGAAATATATGGACACACTGTAAAGAAATCTTTCTTACAATAGCATAACAATATTTACACTTTTAGGATATATACAAATTATAATTTAATAGTGGATAACAAAAAAACTTATTATTAATAGAAGACTATCAATAGACAGATCAATTGGACATACTGTAAAAATATCATTCTTAAAACAGTAGAACAATATCTACACTTTGAGGAAATATACGCAATCCAATAAATTATCGGCTCACCAACCGCAATAAAATCAATTAAAGATTATCAACAGACAGAACTATATGGACACACTGTAAATAAATCATTCTTACAACAGCAGAACAGTATCTAGACTTTTAGGATATATATCAATTCCAATTTAATAGTGGATAACCAAAAACCGTTCAATAATAGAAGACTATCAATAGATAGAAATAAATGGACACAAGCTAAAGAAATCATTCTTATAAGAACATGACAATATTTACACTTTTAGGGTATATACTAATTCCAATTTAATAGTGGTTAACCAACCACCTTATCATCAATAGTAGACTATCAATAGACAGAACTATATAGACACACTGTAAAGAAATCATTCTAGCAACAGCAGAACAATATCTACACTTTTAGAATATATACAATTTCCTATGTAACAGGAGCTCACAAACCGCATTCGATCAATGAAAGACTATCAAAAGACAGAACTTAAGGACACACTGTAAGAAAAACTTTCATATAAGGGCAGAAAAATATCTTCACTTTTAGGGTATATACAAAATAAAATTAAATAGCGGCTTACCAACGGCAATTAAGATCAATGGAAGACTAACAATAGACAGAGCTATATGGACACTGTAAAGAATTCTTTCTTGCAACAGCAGAACAATATCTACACTTTTAGGATATATACAAAATCCAATATAAAGAGGCTCACCAACCACCTTATCATCAATGACTACTATTAATAGAAAAAAAATTATATGGACACGCTGTAAAGAAAACTTTCTCACAACAGCAGAACAATATCTACAATTTTAGGATAAATACAAATTACAATATAATAGCTGCTTAGAAAAAGCATTAAGATCAATGAAATACTATCAACAGACAGAACTATTAGAACACAATATAAGGATCCCTTTCATACAACTGCAGATCAATATCTACACTTATAGAATGTATATACAAATTAAATTATAATACCGGCTCACCAACCGCATTAGGACCAATGGGAGACTATTAACACAGAGAACTATTTGAACACACTTTAAGGAAATCTTTCATACAACAGCAGAACCATATATACACTTTTAGGAGATATACAAAAAATAAAATATGAAAACGGCTCACCAACTGCATAAGATCAATGAAAGCCTATCAACAGACAGAACTAAATGATCACACTAAGGAAATGTTTCATACAACAGCATAACAATATCTATAATTTTAGGATATATGCAAATTCCAATATAAAAGCTGTTCACCAACCTCATTGGAATCAATGGAAGCCTATAGACAACACAAAACTCTATGGACACACTGTATGAAATCTTTCCTAAAAAAGCAGAAAATATCTACACCTTTAGGATATATACGAATTCTAATATAATAGTGCCTCACCAACCGCATTAAGATAAATGGAGACTATTAATAGAGAGAACTGTATGGACACACTGTAGAGAAATCTTTCCTAAGAAAGCAGAAAATATCTACACGTTTAGGATACATGCAAATTCCAATATAATAGTGGCTCACCAACCGCATTAAGATCAATGGAAAACTATCAACAACACACTATCTTCTTTTATATAAAACTATATGGATGCACTATAAAGAAATCTTTCTTACAAAAGCAGAACAATATCTACACGTTTAGGATAAATACGAATTCTAATATAATGGTGGCTCACCAACCGCATTAAAATAAATGGAGACTATCACTAGACAGAACTATCTGGATACACTTATAAGAAATCTTTCTTACAAAAGCAGAAAATATCCACACGTTTAGGATACATGCAAATTCCAATATAATAGCGGCTCACCAACCGCATTAAGATCAATGGAAAACTATCAACAACACACTATCTTCTTTTATATAAAACTATATGGATACACTATAAAGAAATCTTTCTTACAAAAGCAGAACAATATCTACACGTTTAGGATAAATACGAATTCTAATATAATGGTGGCTCACCAACCGCACTAAGATAAATGGAGACTATCACTAGACAGAACTATCTGGATACACTTATAAGAAATCTTTCTTACAAAAGCAGAACAATATCTACATGTTTAGGATACATGCAAATTCCAATATAATAGTGGCTCACCAACCGCATTACGATCAATGGAAGACTTTCAATTGACAGAAACTGAATTACGAATGTATAGAATTACAGTGAAAGTGACTTTCCTACAGCAGCAGAAGCATATCCAAACGTTTAGGATGCATTGAAATACCAACACAGCTACCACTCTCGAACTACTTCAAGATCAATGACCGACTATCGACTGACTGAACAATATAGACTCACAACGAACTGGTAGGGGATAGACACCTGTCTATGTCGTTAAAACAATGGTCTCCATTCAGGGAAGCATCTCTACACTATCGATGCTGATTCATCCCCTTAGGTCTCGAGAATAATTTTGCCATTTTTTTTGTTCAACCTAATTTGACCTATTTACCTATAGGAAGAAAAAGAGGGTGTCGAAAATAATTGTTGTGTAATTCAAATAGTTTACTACAGTTCGTATTTTTTCCAGCTGTGTCTGTTGGGGGTGAAGTAAATGTTAATGTCAACGAGGGAAACCCTTATCCTAACAAACCGTCCTCTGACGTCACGCATCAACTCCAAAATCTGGTAAAATGTGTTGCATATTTACACAGAAATAATTTAAACATAAAATAACTTTAAATGGCTTAAAGATCAAAAATTATCATTATTCATTAAATTTTTTATTAATAATAATGTTATTATTATTATTATTATTATTATTATTATTATTATCATGCTGTTATGGAACAAGGGTAATATATTATTGCTGATCTTATAAACAATTCTATAGTTCTCTATATAATTATATTCTTAACAATGAAAATCCTATCAACACTATTAATAGCTATTTCGCTATTTGGTACTATATATTTCTTGAACTTTTATACCAATTCTTTATAGCTTTTCAACGTAATTTTTCTGTCATACATTTTACTTTTATGTATCTTTCAAACGATGTGTATTGCTTCTATTTTCTATAACACTGGTATAGAACGGGTAAAGTTTCGGAACCCCATGGCGTCTTCCAATACAGTTGCCAAAAGTAAATTGCAACCGTAACGATATCCCTTTGCGAAAATTTCACGCATCCAGCAACTCTCTCTTCTAGTTTGTTTCGTTGTTCAAAATTATAACAGCGCCAACAACAGGGGTTTTCTACCATTAATCATATGTTCACGACATGCTGCCATTTTCCCCTCATTATACTTGGTTCCCTGGAGCAGAAGATTGTGCTCCATCACGATTAAAGAATGTGAAATAACTTAAGTGTGTTTAGGGACATCTTCATTCTCGACGCAATAATTTTTAAAATATTGCGAGGGTAAAACTAATCAAGAAAAATTTTGATCAAGGCGCCATTAGGGTATTTCGGCCGTATTATGAAACGTCTTTATCAATTTACACGGTTTGGCGAATACAACCCTCAATGAATTTTGAATATATTTGAATTTTTAATGTGTAACATTATTAATATAGTATAATACTATTTAATATGTTGTAATACTATTGTAATATAATAAAACATTTAATTAATATAAAACTAAAGTAAGGATAAAATAAAAAGAATGTGACAAAGGACAGAAAGAATATAACATTAAGTTACAATGTAAAAAAAAAATGAGAGAATGTGACATATATAGGGATCATGGGGGAAAGATGACAGGAGAGTGAAAAGTCATAAACTCAAATAAGAATTAAGGATTAGTTAACGATATTTATTTTTTGTATGCTTTGTATCAAAAAAAATATTTGTAATTTTTGAAATAATTAATTGCAGGTTAATAATTGTTGTCACGTGTTATATAAAAGATAATAATTTCGTTTGTAGGTTTAGAATTAGGAAAAGAAGAACACAAATTTCCATTAATTTGAAAGGGGGGAAGTTTCAATAAAATACCATCTAGATATTAGCTCAACTTAATAGAGAAACAACCGCAGGACATTTAGCCATTCCAAAGATTATGCTAGAATATTACTGGCCAACGATGAGGCAAGACGGCTCAAGGATATGTCTCACACTGCCACAGTTGTGAGCAAACTAAGAGCAGCAAACAGAGACCGGGGGGCATCATGGAAGCTCAAAGGGAACTCAGCCAACCATTTGTACCGATGGCGATGATCTCCTTGGACCGTTCCCGTCCTCCAGTTCAGTAGACAGGTAGTGACGGACAGCTTTACCAAGAATCCTCTTTAATACCCCAAACGGGATGCTACAGCTAATCTGGGGGGTAAACATTTGGAAGAAGTATTCTTGGTTTGAGGAATGTCTAAATATATTATCTAAGACAATGGGTCTGAATTTACTGGAGGGCTATCAAAAAGGTGGCGACAAACTACGGAGTAGAAATTCTATATAATGCTAGACCTCATCCTTAACCCAGCCTGTTGAAACCGTCAAAAGATGTTTAAGTAATATTCTCAGGGTGTATGTCGAGATCACCATGTGGGAGCATGTAGGTGGGATAAAGAAATACTAAAGATTCTATTTTCCTAGAAAACAGGACTTCATGATACCACTTCGGCTTACCATAACTTTGTAAGGGAACTAAGTCACAAAGCTTTCACTTGATTACACAGACAAAGGAGTTCCAGGTATTACCGAAACCTGGAGTACGGACACAAGATAGAGGAACTAAAACGGATGCATGCAGAAGTAGAAAGTAAGTTAAAGGACTATCACGCTTGTAACGACCTTCGATGTAACTTCAGAAGGAGGGTACAGGAGTTCGGCAAGTCAATGATAAGGCATGGAAGAAAAGCTTTCCCCAATAGGATGCGTTTAAGCCTTTTGTTGCAAGTACAAATCTTGCCCTGGAAAGTTTACCTAACCACAAGAGTGATTAAGAGGATTTCGCTTTTCATTTATCGGTTAGTAGAAGGCGAGATAATATCATTAGAAAACTGACATAAGTCAGACCTAAAGGCGTACATCCCTCAGGTAAGAATTTGTGAAATTTGCATGTGGTGGGAGAGTGTTGTAGCGTTTCGGGTTAAGGTAACCAACTATGTCGAAGGAAGAGCCGATACCTCTGCCCATAACGCCTTCATTGTGGTAAAGCGTACATATAGCCCATACTTCAGCGCTGCGGACTGCAGCTCCCGTTCTGAAGGCGTCAATTGATATCACAAGTATGCATTTTTTAAAAATAAAATTTCTTCGAGAGTGAAAACCACTGATTATAGTCAATTGAGATGCCTTGAATTCAGATATGATTTTAGTTTTTCTCTATCCCGTCAATTTAGTTTTTAATCATAAGAATAAATTTTCTCAAATTCATACTTTTATGAAAACATCTGAATGAATTCCTAGTATTGATCTACTCTATAAACATATATTTATTTCGGTTTTTATACACAAACTACGTGTTGATATGTGTTTAGTGTTTCCTACAATATCACACCATGGGTGTATTAACAGTGAGGTACATGTGTGTGTATTCTTTCTGTGGTACATGTGGCAATTATACTTTTAAAAAACAAAGAAGAAATACTACTAAATTTTACAAAAAAGCTTATCAGGCTTATTTTGGTATTTAGCTTGGTGACCAGTACAAGTTATGGGCACCGCATTATGTGTGCAATACTTGAAGTGCAAATATCAGTGGGTAAAAGGTAAACGGAAATCATTACTCTTCGGTATTCTTATGGTGTGGCGCGAACCTCACGATCATGTAAGTGACTGTTACTTTTATTTGACAAATATTCATGGCATAAATACTAAAAACAACCATTCAGTAAAATATCCTAATTTGAAATCAGCCTTTCGACCAATTCCCCATAGTGTTCAAGTGCCAATTCCATCTCCTCCTCAGAATATGGGTAGTACAGGTTCTTCTGGATCTAAATCTGAGCCATTGTCAAATCCTGATCCTACTTTTGAAACTGGTGAGTCTTCTCATTTGCCCAAACAGTTCACACAGAGTGAGCTCAACGATTTAGTCAGAGACTTAAACCTCCGCAAAATTACTGCAGAACTTTTAGGATAACGATTAAAAGAAAAGAATTTACTTCCCCCGGCACATTTTCATGGTTCAGGCGTAGAGAGAGGGAATTCATACCTTTCGTTGCTAAAACAGATAAACGTTTATACTGCAAAAATAAAGAAGATTTATTTATGGCACTTGGTGTTCAATTAATCTTGCTGATTGGAGATTTTTTGTAGATAGTTCATTGAGAAGTCTTATAGGAGTATTGCTCCATAATGGAAATGTACTCCCCTCATTCCCTCTTGCATACTCTGTTGATTTAAAAGAAACTTATAATAACCTTAAACTGATGCTAGATGAAATTGAGTATCGTAAGCCCTCCTGGAGAGTTTGTGGGGATTTTAAAATACTGATGATACTTCCTGGCCAACTATCCGATTTCACTAAGTATCCCTCTGTTTTCTCTGTGAGTGGGATAGCAGAGCACGATCTGAGCACTGGGAAAGAAAAAACTGGCCCCTAATGAAGGAACCTTGCACCAGAAGAAAAAAATGTACTGTCTGAACCCCTAATTTCTAGAGAGAAAGTTCTGTTGCCCTCTCTTCATATAAAACTTGGACTTATGAAGCAATTCGTGGCAAGCTTAATAATTGAAAGCAATATCCATTTGTACCTTCAAACAAAATTTCCAAATAAAAGTGATGCGAAACTGAAAGCTGATGTTTTTGATGGACCACAAATTCGAGAGCTCATGAGAGACTCGAAGCTTCTGCGTGGTTGGCGTTTAAAAGGGTAACCGAAAACTTTCTTTGGATAAAGCCGAAAATTATAGCGAAATTGTTGAGGAATATTTAGAACATTTCAAAGCCTTGGTCTGTAAAATGAGTGTGAAAGTACACTTTATATATAACCATATCGACTATTTCCCCGAAAATCTGGGTGAGGTGAGTGATGAACATGGTGAAAGATTCCAGCAGGACATTAAAACCATGCAAACAAGATACCAGGGGATTTGAAATGAAACAATGATCGCGGATTACTGCTGGTGCCTAAAGACAAATTCCCCCGACCGCCATAACAGAAAATTCAAAACGGCAAAAGGTCTCAAGTGTGATGTAAACACTAGGTTAGTTTTTTAAATTGTCACTTATAATTACATTGAATTATAACATCCTTGTTTATTTATAAAATATATTCCGGTAAAAAAATAAACATATATAGAAGTTTAAATTCATTATAGGTACACATATGTGCAGTAATTGTGTAAATTATTATTATTATACATTTTTTTAAAATTACGTAAAAACCTGACGTGATAGAAAAAACTAAAAACAGATCTGAATTCAGGGCATCGCAATTGACTAAAATCAGTTGTTTTTATTCTTGAAGCAAATTTGATGCATACCAGTGATAAACAGAGAAACTTAAAAATAATAGCCTAATTTTATTTTAAAAAGTAAACTATTTTTTATCATTAAAAGTGTAGCAGTTTGAAAATTATTTTAATTTACGGTGCTTTTCAGAGCATTAAATATACATCAAAGTATGTCAGAATACAATTTGAAGTGTTGAAAATATTAAAGTAATTGAAGTAATATTAAAGTAAGTGTATCTAATTACGTACCACCGTAGGAAGGTTGAATAGTTAATTAATTCCTCAAAATAGAATTTAGAATGTTCCCCCTTTTTAAATTGAATTTGACTAATAACCCTCATCGGACCGTGGGTGGTGAGCACACTTACAATATATAAAATTAAAAGATTTATAAATATATATATATATATATATATATATATATATATATATATCGTGGTCTTTTGTAGTATTTGCTGGATTCCTTGGGAAGCGTCAGACCAATCCCCGCAGTCACAGGCTTAACAGACTTTCCTTGCCTTTTACCTTTACAACACTCCCTATTCAACTCTATTTAACTTGATATATTATTTTAAAAAGGTCCGGAAAAATCAGGTTTGTGGTATTCAGTTGTTCATAAATGCGCGAATGCAGCTTGCTGTTCTCACGTGGCGACTATTGAAATTATCAGCTACTTTGCCTCATTTAATTTTATCGGCAGTTTGACGGTAACAAAGAACAAACTTACATTTTATATAAACCTTGTGACTTCGCTGAACCAGGGGTAATAAATGTGCGATTCAGACGTAGTTCTTCCAACATTACTTTGATATAATTTTTCTTGTAAAAAAGTAATCAGTATTTATTGTACCCACACCGATTTAATATATTTGATAAATACTGAAGATCTGTCTGGTAAGAAGAAAGCATGCATGTTCAGTATATAGCATTGACAAGTGTATGTTTCTATAAAAAAAATGTGAACAATATGTAAGACTTTTTTGTTTTGTTTTTGGATGTTAGTCTGTGGGAGCGTAAATCAAAATTGGTTGAAAACCATTACGCATGAGATGGGACATATATATTCTTTCATAGGATATAAGAACCAGCCCTGCTGTTTCCAAGACTCAGCCAGTATTGGTAAATTATTCATTTTGTATATAGTTTTAATATTTATTTATAATTTTATTTTTATCTTTTAAGTAAGTCAAAGAAATATTTTATCAATTTGTTTATATGAATGACGTTTAATTTTTTATTACCAAGTTAGTTTTTGTCGCGGTTATCTAAACTATTTTACTTTACTTCGATTCTTTTCTATTATTGCTTCGTTCATTCACTCTATATGTTTTTCCTATTAATATATGTTTTAGTCTCTTTCACTATTTCTTAAAACTTTGCAGACTGTTAATGTTTTATTTCAATGCATTATATTTCTGAATGTATAACTAGTGAGCTAAGCTTACCTCTTTACTTGTCAAGGCTATTCTTTCGTTAAAATCTTTCCTATTTTTTACAATATACTTGTGAAAACGGTTGTTTAAAATAGACCCAGGATATTTCTATATTATTGCTTCATTTCTTATCTTAAGGATCAGAAGGTTATACAATTTTATAATTATCCACAATCAGGGTTGTAGACGAGTTTATATTTAGCACTTTATTAGAATTTGGTAACATCTGAACTTTCTCGTTGAATCGATGCTGATATCGCGTGCGTTTTGTTTTTAAATTATTCATGTAAATTGTAACTGATTCAATTTCTTAATGTTTTTGGACTTGGCTTGTACTTTAGACGTGTCTTGTGGAAAATACTTTGTTGATACTTGTATATACGTTTAAATATATTCAGTATTTCTTGAAGGCTATTACAGTGACATTTGCAGCAAAATTTGAAAAATCGATATTTTAAAATTAATTTTATGTGAATCTGTTTTTATTACCAAGAAACGGTCAATATTTTTACTAAAAACATAGGGAGAATTTAAAGAAAAGTAAGATTTTTTAGCAGCATAAGTTAATCTAAATCTCCGTCTGTCAAAATGTTAAACAAATAAGAGTAAATACTCCTTCTTGCAAAAATGAGAACCATTTCACTATAATTAAGTTTCTAATCTTTAATTATAAGACTAAACAAATCTATTTGTCCTAAAGAAAATTTAATAAAATAAATTAAATGTTTTATCTGTTTGTATTTGTCCTTAACATAGAAACGTCTCTGGTGGAGCCGACGTTTTTAATATCATTAATATATTTATAAGGTTTTAAAATAAAGAAACAAACAAACCCCATTAAAACAAATAATATTTTGAATTTCCTTCAACACAGGTCTCGGTGAAGGATTAGCAGAGATGATGATGGCGTTAATCATGACTTATGGAAACCTGGAAGCACTAAACCTATTACCTAAAAATTATAAACCTGAACCAGAGACAGAGATAAACGACTTGTTTGATTTGGCTGGAGATGGTATATCCTCCATGCCATATGTATTACTCGTTGATCTTTGGAGATTCAACCTTTATAGGAACAACATATCACCTGAAAACTACAACAAGGCGTACTGGGATTTAAGGTTAGGACGATAACCCTAGAATTGTTAAATATTTAAATGAAATTGTTTTTGTTTATTTATTGTTGCCTTTCACACACATCTTAAAACAGATTTAAAAAGGTATTATAGTATAAAAACAAATGTATTTTAAAAATAAAGTATTAACACCATTTAATTAATTTGTTATAATTTAATAGCTGTTTTAAAATCATAAACTATTTTTTTTTAGTAAAATGTATCTACAGGTGCTATAGGTTTCTATAGACTGTACAACTTGTTAATTTTGTAATAGCTTTTTCAAACATTTATTGAAAAAGATTAGTAAGAATTTTTTTCATGAATGTATAAAACAATACTGACTCATTTAAATGTAGAGACACTTGATTTTACTAATAAATAGTTATAAGTGATATGATCTTAAATGGAAAATATATCTCTTTAATTTTGTATTAAGTTTTTTAAAGATTGATTGAAATAAGTTTTAAGTAAATTTAGGAAAAACTAATTTATTGTATAAAACACTACCGTCTCATAGGAACATATCGTAGAAAGTGATACATTATATTCTACATAAATAGGGTCTAGTTTACACATGCTTCCTCTACTAATTTAGTTTTTATTTATTTACTAAAAGAATATTTGAAGAACACGTTTAACATATATAGTGTTGTTAACGTATTGGAACATATTATAACATATTTACTCATATAAATGAAACAATAAGATTAACTGGATTTTTTTCACCTGTTTATTTTACTGATTGCTATTAAAAAAGTATGTTAAACATAAAAAAACACATAACAGAACGATAACACTATATAAATACCTAATCAGGTGTATGAGCTATGAAAGAGTAACTCGTGGATATGCTTTCACCAATTTACCATATCGGGATCGAATCTTTCGGAATAGATGACAAAAGCAATGGGCAGAGTCCGAATAGGGGCTTCCAAAATAAGGCGATGGATATACACTCCGATGTATTTTCTCTAAACGAATAGGAATTAAGAGACAAACCATCTCCGGATAGCTTAGCCACAGTCAGAGAAAACGAAGATAGCCAGAGATGAAGAATAGTTCCAAGTTAATACATCAAGGAAGTGTAGAAGGCATCAAACCAGTGGAAGATCACCAACTAAATAAACTAAGTAATAGCGTTATCCAACGATAAGAGAAGACATACGTCAGGTTAAGGGCATTAATTTAGAATCGGATTGTGACTTCTGACCCATAATAAAGAAACGACAGAGAGAGAGAGAGATAGACAGACAGACAGCCAGACAGACAGAGAAAGGAAGAGAGAGAAAGAGAGTGAGATAGATATTAATAATAGCCCCCTCCTGTTGCACCTCTAGTACGCTGATTCTAATAAAAAAAATACTAGATTTATATTTATAATGTAAAATATATAATTCTTTAAAATTAAATAAACACATTACCTAAATCTCTCTTATGCTATTCTAATTTATAACATTCATATGTACATGGGGAGTAAATTTACATTAGATAGACAATGTAGTTTTGTATATTTTAATAGCAGAGACTATCTATAAGATCAGATAATAAGCAGATGAAACTTGTTTCCAGTTAAATGTAAAATTGTATTTACTTTAGTTGAAATCATAATAAATTTTATTATAGTATTATGTCTACTATTTCTGATTTATAGAATATAACACTGTTACTGTTTCTGTATTTAAACTATTGTTTATCTGATATATTATTTTACACAGATGTAAACTTCAAGGAGTTGTCCCCCCTTATCCACGAGGGGAAGAATATTTAGACGCTGGTGAGCTGTCACATGTGGCAAATGATTATGAATACGTATGGTATGTAAATTTTCTAAATACAAGATTTTGTCTAAAGTTAATAATTAAACAGAACAAAAACGTTGAGTTTAATAACAATATTGATTAAAACCAACACATACACACACACACACACATATATATATATATATATATATATATATATATAAACTCACACACACACACCAACAACAACAACAGCACACACAGACACACAAACACACACACATACACACACACACACACACACACACACACACACACACACACACACACACACACACATACATAGTCTGACTCCAATCCCCAGTGGACCTTTGCTAGCGTGTAGCCTGTGATTTCATGTGGCGATTGGTTATGTATTTATTATATGTAGCGCAAGTATTTTTGCCAAGAGGTCTACTGCAATAGGTCCGTAAAATCCTTCCCAGATCTCGTTTTATGCGTTCGGCTAAATTTACCTGGGGGTGTCGCACAGGGATAAGAATGTGTCCCACTCCTACGTCCTCAACCCAGTGCCGGTTTGCCTACTGTATTAAAATAGTCCGTCATGCGAACTATAGAAGTTTTGGAGTTCGGGCTTTTCACAGCGTATAGTTTTAACAGCTTGGAGAACACATCAAGGATCACTAGTATGTGTCTCGCTCCCCCTATGCTCCTAGAAAATCGACGGGCAACCATTTCTCCAGGTTCCTGTGTTACTATAGGTTTAGTCAGAGCTTGTGAGTACCTGTTTGTATGCTTCGCATACTGGCATATTTTGCATTTCATTATATCTTCCATAATCGTTTTATAAATATGTTTTATGTCGAAACTCTGGCTTAGGATCTTTGCTAGTTTATTGCTTCCCATATGTAGGTATGCCTGATGTACTTCGCTTATAAGGGGTCCTATGCTGCCCTCCAGAATTATTATTTTTGGTTTTCTCCTTATTTTTTTACATAAAACCCCCTCTATTTCTCTATATTGAGGGTACCTATTTGTATTATCTCTAATGTATTGTAAATTTGGTTGTGCCCTTTGTGCCTCTTTCATATTTTTAATTATTTGCCTTAATGGCTTTTCACTTTCAATACAACCTGATAACTGCCTGATCATTTCTCAAACTACCGATCCCATTCTGTACCTGGTACATTCGACTGACCGTATCGCAAGGTATATTCTCTTTGCCGGGGCAGTGTATAACGAAAGGTTGGTATTCCTGGCTTTGTTGTCGTTATGATGTGCAACGGAGCTCCAAGGATTAGCGGACTAAACTTCTTTAAGCCATGAACAATAGCTAGCAATTCCTTCTCGCACATGCTGTATGGCAGTTCTGCTTTCTTAAGTGTCCTACTAGCGAATCCAATAAGCGCCAACTCACCGTTATCGTCCCTCTGGTATAGCTGGCTAGTTATAGAATTTTAACTGGCATCCGTTTGTAAATAAGGCTTCTGCCCTACTTTCGGATGTGTTATTGTTACGGCTTTGAGAAATAACCCTTTGACACGATCAAATGCCTCCTGCATTTCTTCATCCCAAGTCCAGGGTTTTTGATTTCTAAAAAGTTTCATTAGAGGTGAGGTTTCCTTGGAATATTTGTTTGCAAATCTTGCATAATAGTTTACAAATCCCAGGAAAGACTGCAGCTGGTTTTTGTTCCGTGGAACTGGAAAATCGTGTATTACTTGCAGTTTTTCTGGGTCTGTACTAACTCCTTGTTGGGTAAATATATATCCCAGAAACTTCACCTCCTCCGGACAGAATAATGTTTTCCTGGGGTTAATCGTCACATTCCCCTCTATGAACTTGGTAAAGATTTCTTGTAGGTGCTCGAGGTGTTCTTCGAACGTTTCCGACAAACACAACCGGTCGTCCACGTATGCTAGCACGTTAGTAGGAAGTGGCTTACCCTGGGACAACTACCCCTAACTCGGCCTCTAC
This sequence comes from Prosapia bicincta, assembly GCA_036971475.1. Taxonomy (NCBI): domain Eukaryota; kingdom Metazoa; phylum Arthropoda; class Insecta; order Hemiptera; family Cercopidae; genus Prosapia; species Prosapia bicincta. The sequence continues at coordinate 47,898,745 of JBAIZL010000008.1, read as the reverse complement.
GTAACCTAGGACTATAGGGGTAGTTTTGGATGATGCAGGAGGTCATCCCGGCCCCGACCCCAGACCAAGGGGTGGTTTCGACCACGTTTAGAGGGGTAGGGGGTAGTTTTTCGAAAAAAATTAACTCCAAGCCACTAACCTAGGCTAGCCAAATTAGAACCAACCTAACCTAACCTAAGTGTTGGGGGTGACCTCGGCTACGTTCAGGACCATCCCTGGGGGTAGCTCCGGGGGTGGATTGGGGGTGGGGGGTAGTTTTCGAAAAAATTTTGGAAAAACGTTTCTTGACCGATAGGGTGTGTCTAGAGTGCATTATCGCGTCGGTAGGGGTAGTTTCACCTAGGGGTAGTTTTTACATAAAATATGAAATTGCCGAAAATCGGTCGGTTGGATCAACAGACAGTACGGGATACGTGTAGAGGCCCTTTTGGACCGTTGCGGGGGCTGTTTCACCAAGGGGTAGTTTGTACAAAAAATACGAAATTGCCGAAAATCGATCGATGACGTATCAGCGCTCGAGCAACTCTATGCAAGTAGTAGGCCCACCCTAACTATAGTGGTCTACCCCTAAATGATATGGGTGACGAGGGGCCCATGGGTTGGCAAACTCAAAACTTGTCTATACTACTAAATTAATAAACAATACACTCAGCATTTAAGTAAAGCTACACAAGAGCAGGGCTGGGATGGTTGCTATACCAACTACCAAGACAAATACCCCCACCAAGTCCTAGGTAAAGCTACCACGGAGTTAGACCTTAGGTAAAGCTAACACGGAGCAAAGCCTCGTGTAAAAGCTATCCCGAAGCCACGCCCTAGGTAAAGTAACCCAGGAACTAGACCTCCGGTAAAGCTACCACGGAGTTAAACCTTAGGTAAAGCTTACACGGAGCAAAGCCTCGGGTAAAAGCTATCCCGAAGTCATGCCCTAGGTAAAGTAACCCAGGAACCAGACCATCGGTAAAGCTTACACGGAGCAAAGCCTCGGGTAAAAGCTATCCCGAAGTCATGCCCTAGGTAAAGTAACCCAGGAACCAGACCATCGGTAAAGCTACCACAGAGTCGGAGCTTAGGTAAAGCTACCACAGAGTTAGACCTTAGGTAAAGCTAACACGGAGCAAAGCCTCGTGTAAAAGCTATCCCGAAGCCTTGCCCTAGGTAAAGTAACCCAGGAACCAGACCATCGGTAAAGCTACCACGGAGTCGGGGCTTAGGTAAAGCTACCATGGAGTTAGACCATAGGTAAAACAAACACGGAGCAAGGACTCAGGTAAAAGCCATCTCGAAGCCTGCCGATAGGTAAAGTAACCCTGGATTCAGGCATCAAGTGGGGGGTGGTTATCAAATAATATATGAAATTACCCAAAAATGATCGGTTAGATCAAACGACCAACGACCTACATAGAGTTCAAATAGTCAACAAGTTGAATCAACCAATCACAACGCAGGGGCCCGGTAGGCCTACGTAAACGGTCAATGTAAGACGAGAAGGCCTATATAACGTGTTAAACCAATATATATGACAGCCCACATAATGTGTTAAACAAATATGCAAGCCTACATACATACTATGCTAGGCCGACATACTATGTTGGTAAATCACCGGCCAAAGCCTATATGAACTGAGATAGTTTCACCTCATATATCAGGTAGAACCACGGGCAGGCAACCGTATAATATGGGGAGTACTATAAGGTATAGCTAAACCAATATATACGATAGCCCACATAATGTGTTAAACAAATACGCAAGCTTGCATACATACTATGCTAGGCCTATATACATGAAACCCTAAATGCGCCTACTATGTCGGTAAATCACTGGCCACAGCCTATATGAACTGAGATAGTTCCACCTCATATATCAGGTAGAACCTGGCAATCGTATAATATGGGAAGTACTATAAGGTACATCTACCAATGCATAACCTATCAAGCCCACGTAAATATTTAATATATCTGATGACGTATCAGCGCCCGAGCGACTCCAGGTAAGTAGTAGGCTCACCCTAACTATAGTGGTCTACCCTAAATGATTTGGGTGATGAGGGGCCCTGGGGTATATGATTGGCAAACTCAAAATTTGTCTATGCTACAAAATAATAAACAATGCGACAAAGCCTTATCGTGTGAGGGAATAGGCTTGACCGTGTGCTTGACATGTACAGACTTGCAGAGATAACACATTATCTAAAAACCGCAACGGCAATCGGTGACCGCTATAGCAGGCATAAAAACCAGCACGGCTGTGTCGCGTGTTTATGTTTTGATTACTGTATCAATTTACTGTGTACTGTTGGCATACCAAGGCCTACATATATATAATCATAAATCAGTGTAAATAATCAAATAGCATCAATGGATATATCCTATAGCTGCAAATGTATCTAGATATAAAAGGTATATATGGAGAAACACTAATAAAGAGGCCCATCACAAAACGTGAATAAATATATGATATAAAACGATGCTAAGCCGTCGTGCATGCTATCATACATAGGCGTATATACCACGTTAAGCTAACATAATGTGTTAAACAAATATGCATGTAAACCCGCATACATGCTAGGCCGACTTACATGGGCCTACTATGTCGGTAAACCGCCGGCCAAAGCCCATATGATCTAAGCCTGACACACATTTACACCTCGTCTATCAGGTAGAACCTGGCAACCGTATAATAAGGTAAGTACTATATGGTATAGCTAACAATGCATAACCTTTCACGCCCATGACGGTCATCAAATACTACAATATAATTTAAAAAAGTTACGCAACCTATATATATACAGTGCTAGGCCAACATTCAGGCATATATACTATGTTATACCAGCATGCAATATAATCTACATAGCCATATATACGCTGTTAAACCAGTATGCAGGTTAACCTATATACATCCTGTATTAGGCCAATATCCCCGTTACCCGCATAGGCCTATATAATATGTTAAGCCTGTATAAGTGATTGCCCTTATAGTGTGTTCAATAAATATGCGTGTAAACCAAATAAATACTCTGGTAAGCCAACATGCATGCTATCATAGATAGGCGTATATACTATGTTAGGCCTACATATCGCGTTAAACAAACATGTGTAAGCCACCATACATATTATGCTAAGCCGACAAGGGCCTGAACGCATTATATCCACTGCATAGTTTAGCTAAACGGCTATCACACACTATCCTACAGGTACCACATAATACCTGATCAATAACGCATAGTATCCAATGCATAGCCTGACGAAGTTTTAATATATAGTATCCAGAGGCCCCGCTAACGATTAACACGTTGTATCCATAAGGCCTACTATGTCGGTAAACCACAGGCCCAAGCTTATATGATCAGAGTCCGACACATATTTTCACCCCATCTATCAGGTAGAACCTCAGGCAGGCGGCTGTATAATACGGGAAGTACTATATCGTATAGCTAACAATGCATAACCTATCACGCCCATGACGGTCAGCAAATACTACAATATAATTAAAAAAAGTCGCGCAACCTATATACATACAGTGCTAACCAATATAGGCATATATACTATGTTAAACCAGCATGCAATATACTCTAAATAGCCATATATACGCTGTTAAACAAATATGCGTGTAGACCTACATAAATACTATGGTAAACCAACATGCGTGCTATCATACTATGTTAAGCCCAAATACATAATAGAATACATAATGTGTTAAACATATATGTGTGTAAGCCAGCATAGATATTATGCTAAGAAGACATGGACCTACAAAGTATAACACATTATATTCGGTGCATAGTTTAGCTAATGGATATCACACACTAACCTACAAGCTGCCCACAAATTACCACATAATACCTGATACATAGCCCGGATAATCATTAACGCATAGCGACCGATGCAAGTCATGACTAGGGCTAACACCACATATTCAAACCATAGCCTGACTACGGCTAAAACATAGTATCCGATGAGAAGTATGAATACAAAGTAACACATAATATCCGTTGCATAGCTCGGCTAAAGTTCGTCATATAGCACCCTGAGTATAGCTTGACAAACGCACAGCATTTCATGAGCGGCGTGATATAAGGTAACACATAGTATCCGATACAAAACCTAGGATCGAATATGACGTCATTCAGGTGGAGAACAAGATGGTGGCAATGTTGATACCGACTTCAAAAAGGGCTATGGCCTGTGTAGGCTAGATCAAATTACCAACGTTTCAACTAAACTACTGTCATACGCGTAGTTTAACCAACCAACATACGTGAGCTATTGTCTTAGCACTGATATAGGTCTTACGTAGGTATTATCTTGGTCACGGATCGATAACTGTTTTTACGTAGCTATTGTGGTGTTGGTAGCTGTCTTTACGTGGCTAGTGTAATGGTTCATTATTTAATAGCAATCATTACTGAGTTAGGTTATGCATCTTTAGCTGTCTTTACATAGCTATTATGATAAGTTATGTATTGGTTGTTATCTTTTCGTAGCTATTTTAATGGGGTAGGCATTGTTAGCTGCCTTTACGCATTTATTGTCTTTACATAGCTAATATGATAGGGTATGTATTGGATGTTATCTTTTCGTAGCTATTTTAATGGGGTAGGCCTTGTTAGCTGCCTTTACGCAGTTATTGTGTGACAGGTTATGCATAGCTGTTTTTACATAAGTCTTGTGATAGGTTATACAATATTAACCGTCTGTACGTAGCTATTATGGTAGGGTGAGCAGCGGTAGCTCTAACGTAACTATTGTGATATAGTACGGATTGGTAGCTGTCTTTACGAAGATATCTCTTAAGGTCTTAAATTGATAAAGGGCGTTACGTAACCACTGTCTTAGATTATGAGCCGGTAACAGTTTTGACATACCTATTATGGTAGAGTATAATTTGTTAGCTGTTTTACAGAGATGGTGTCTAACGTCTCGGTTTGATGGAGAACATACCTGGACAATATGTGTAATGGCCTTGACGGTTTCTGCATAGCTATTTTGGTATGCGTTGATAGCTATAATTATGTCTAAGGCTTAAAGCTTTTGCCAGTGCCTTCGCTAACCATAACCCATTTGACCTCGGTGTAGATGTTGGTTGATTAGCGTAAGTTTTTCATTTTGATTAGCTGATACGTTGATCTGGGCATAGCCGCCATAGCCTATTTGGACTTGGTGTCAATGCTGTTCGTTTGAACTTCACGTATGTTGGTTGGTTAAACTACGCGTATGACAGTAGTTTAGTTGAAACGTTGGTTATTTGATCTAGCCTACACAGGCCATAGCCCTTTTTGAAGTCGGTATCAACATTGCCACCATCTTGTTCTCCACCTGAATGACGTCATATTCGATCCTAGGTTGTGTATCGGATACTATGTGTTACCTTATATCACGCCGCTCATGAAATGCTGTGTGTTTGTCAAGCTATACTCAGGGTGCTATATGACGAACTTTAGCCGAGCTATGCAACGGATATTATGTGTTACTTTGTATTCATACTTCTCATCGGATACTATGTGTTAGCCGTAGTCAGGCTATGGTTTGAATATGTGGTGTTAGCCCTAGTCATGACTTGCATCGGTCGCTATGCGTTAATGATTATCCGGGCTATGTATCAGGTATTTTGTGGTAATTTGTGGGCAGCTTGTAGGTTAGTGTGTGATATCCATTAGCTAAACTATGCACCGAATATAATGTGTTATACTTTGTAGGTCCATGTCTTCTTAGCATAATATCTATGCTGGCTTACACACATATATGTTTAACACATTATGTATTCTATTATGTATTTGGGCTTAACATAGTATGATAGCACGCATGTTGGCTTACCATAGTATTTATGTAGGTCTACACGCATATTTGTTTAACAGCGTATATATGGCTATTTAGAGTATATTGCATGCTGGTTTAACATAGTATATATGCCTATATTGGTTAGCACTGTATGTATATAGGTTGCGCGACTTTTTTTAATTATATTGTAGTATTTGCTGACCGTCATGGGCGTGATAGGTTATGCATTGTTAGCTATACGATATAGTACTTCCCGTATTATACAGCCGCCTGCCTGAGGTTCTACCTGATAGATGGGGTGAAAATATGTGTCGGACTCTGATCATATAAGCTTGGGCCTGTTGTTTACCGACATAGTAGGCCTTATGGATACAACGTGTTAATCGTTAGCGGGGCCTCTGGATACTATATATTAAAACTTCGTCAGGCTATGCATTGGATACTATGTGTTATTGATCAGGTATTATGTGGTACCTGTAGGATAGTGTGTGATAGCCGTTTAGCTAAACTATGCAGTGGATATAATGCGTTCAGGCCCTTGTCGGCTTAGCATAATATGTATGGTGGCTTACACATGTTTGTTTAACGCGATATGTAGGCCTAACATAGTATATACGCCTATCTATGATAGCATGCATGTTGGCTTACCAGAGTATTTATTTGGTTTACACGCATATTTATTGAACACACTATAAGGGCAATCACTTATACAGGCTTAACATATTATATAGGCCTATGCGGGTAACGGGGATATTGGCCTAATACAGGATGTATATAGGTTAACCTGCATACTGGTTTAACAGCGTATATATGGCTATGTAGATTATATTGCATGCTGGTATAACATAGTATATATGCCTGAATGTTGGCCTAGCACTGTATATATATAGGTTGCGTAACTTTTTTAAATTATATTGTAGTATTTGCTGACCGTCATGGGCGTGATAGGTTATGCATTGTTAGCTATACCATATAGTACTTACCTTATTATACGGTTGCCAGGTTCTACCTGATAGACGAGGTGTAAATGTGTGTCAGGCCTAGATCATATGGGCTTTGGCCGGCGGTTTACCGACATAGTAGGCCCATGTAAGTCGGCCTAGCATGTATGCGGGTTTACATGCATATTTGTTTAACACATTATGTTAGCTTAACGTGGTATATACGCCTATGTATGATAGCATGCACGACGGCTTAGCATCGTTTTATATCATATATTTATTCACGTTTTGTGATGGGCCTCTTTATTAGTGTTTCTCCATATATACCTTTTATATCTAGATACATTTGCAGCTATAGGATATATCCATTGATGCTATTTGATTATTTACACTGATTTATGATTATATATATGTAGGCCTTGGTATGCCAACAGTACACAGTAAATTGATACAGTAATCAAAACATAAACACGCGACACAGCCGTGCTGGTTTTTATGCCTGCTATAGCGGTCACCGATTGCCGTTGCGGTTTTTAGATAATGTGTTATCTCTGCAAGTCTGTACATGTCAAGCACACGGTCAAGCCTATTCCCTCACACGATAAGGCTTTGTCGCATTGTTTATTATTTTGTAGCATAGACAAATTTTGAGTTTGCCAATCATATACCCCAGGGCCCCTCATCACCCAAATCATTTAGGGTAGACCACTATAGTTAGGGTGAGCCTACTACTTACCTGGAGTCGCTCGGGCGCTGATACGTCATCAGATATATTAAATATTTACGTGGGCTTGATAGGTTATGCATTGGTAGATGTACCTTATAGTACTTCCCATATTATACGATTGCCAGGTTCTACCTGATATATGAGGTGAAACTATCTCAGTTCATATAGGCTGTGGCCAGTGATTTACCGACATAGTAGGCGCATTTAGGGTTTCATGTATATAGGCCTAGCATAGTATGTATGCAAGCTTGCGTATTTGTTTAACACATTATGTGGGCTATCGTATATATTGGTTTAGCTATACCTTATAGTACTCCCCATATTATACGGTTGCCTGCCCGTGGTTCTACCTGATATATGAGGTGAAACTATCTCAGTTCATATAGGCTTTGGCCGGTGATTTACCAACATAGTATGTCGGCCTAGCATAGTATGTATGTAGGCTTGCATATTTGTTTAACACATTATGTGGGCTGTCATATATATTGGTTTAACACGTTATATAGGCCTTCTCGTCTTACATTGACCGTTTACGTAGGCCTACCGGGCCCCTGCGTTGTGATTGGTTGATTCAACTTGTTGACTATTTGAACTCTATGTAGGTCGTTGGTCGTTTGATCTAACCGATCATTTTTGGGTAATTTCATATATTATTTGATAACCACCCCCCACTTGATGCCTGAATCCAGGGTTACTTTACCTATCGGCAGGCTTCGAGATGGCTTTTACCTGAGTCCTTGCTCCGTGTTTGTTTTACCTATGGTCTAACTCCATGGTAGCTTTACCTAAGCCCCGACTCCGTGGTAGCTTTACCGATGGTCTGGTTCCTGGGTTACTTTACCTAGGGCAAGGCTTCGGGATAGCTTTTACACGAGGCTTTGCTCCGTGTTAGCTTTACCTAAGGTCTAACTCTGTGGTAGCTTTACCTAAGCTCCGACTCTGTGGTAGCTTTACCGATGGTCTGGTTCCTGGGTTACTTTACCTAGGGCATGACTTCGGGATAGCTTTTACCCGAGGCTTTGCTCCGTGTAAGCTTTACCGATGGTCTGGTTCCTGGGTTACTTTACCTAGGGCATGACTTCGGGATAGCTTTTACCCGAGGCTTTGCTCCGTGTAAGCTTTACCTAAGGTTTAACTCCGTGGTAGCTTTACCGGAGGTCTAGTTCCTGGGTTACTTTACCTAGGGCGTGGCTTCGGGATAGCTTTTACACGAGGCTTTGCTCCGTGTTAGCTTTACCTAAGGTCTAACTCCGTGGTAGCTTTACCTAGGACTTGGTGGGGGTATTTGTCTTGGTAGTTGGTATAGCAACCATCCCAGCCCTGCTCTTGTGTAGCTTTACTTAAAGGCTGAGTGTATTGTTTATTAATTTAGTAGTATAGACAAATTTTGAGTTTGCCAACCCATGGGCCCCTCGTCACCCATATCATTTAGGGGTAGACCACTATAGTTAGGGTGGGCCTACTACTTGCATAGAGTTGCTCGAGCGCTGATACGTCATCAGATAACCATTAAGTCTTTCCAAAAGTTACCCCTCCACCGGAGCTATTCCTGGGTTACACTACCTAAGAGGCCTTACTTCAGATAACCATTAAGTCTTTCCAAAAGTTACCCCCTCCACCGGAGCTATTCCGCCTATTATTTTTGGCATTCTGAAGACAACCCACAGGTGAAACCACCCCCGCAATGGTCCATAATAGACTCTACACATATCCCGGACGGTATTTCGATCAACCCGATCGATTTTCGGCAATTTCGTATTTTTTGTACAAACTACCCCTTGGTGAAACAGCCCCCGCAACGGTCCAAAAGGGCCTCTACACGTATCCCGTACTGTCTGTTGATCCAACCGACCGATTTTCGGCAATTTCATATTTTTTGTAAAAACTACCCCTAGGTGAAACTACCCCTACCGACGCGATAATGCACTCTAGACACACCCTATCGGTCAAGAAACGTTTTTCCAAATTTTTTTCGAAAACTACCCCCCACCCCCAATCCAACCCCAGAGCTACCCCCAGGGATGGTCCTGAACGTAGCCGAGGTCACCCCCAACACTTAGGTTAGGTTAGGTTGGTTTTAATTTGGCTAGCCTAGGTTAGTGGCTTGGAGTTAAATTTTTTCGAAAAACTACCCTCTACCCCTCTAAACGTGGTCGAAACCACCCCTTGGTCTGGGGTCGGGGCCGGGATGACCTCCTGCATCATTCAAAACTACCCCTATAGTCCTAGGTTACGTAGAGGCCGAGTTAGGGGTAGTTGTCCCAGGGTAAGCCACTTCCTACTCACGTTTCCCTCTAACTCTTGCCCTAGCGTCAAATCCACCGTCCTAACCGACGCTGCTAATGAATTTTGGAGTCCGAAAGGCACTACTTTGAAATTGTACACCTTGTTGTTAAATAGAAACCCTGTATATTTTTTAGATTCACTGGGTAATGGGATTTGCCAAAAACTTGAAGTTAGTTCTATTTTAGAGATGTATCTCTTACATATTCCCTTTCTCAGTATCTCATCTATAGCAGGAGCACTTTCGTAATCCGGAACTGTGATGTCATTCAGTCTCCTTGCATCTAGGCATAGTCGGATAGATTTGTCGGGCTTAAGGACCATCACTAACGGGTTAATTTAAGGTGTTCTGGATCGTTCTATTATATCATTTGCTAGCACAACATCTATTTCCTGTTGTACTTATTATCTGAAATTTATGGGAATCGGATAACTTCTTTTCATAAAGGGTTTATCTTCATATATTTTTGGTTTGTGTTTATATTTATTGTATTTGCCTGGCGTATCACTGAATACTTCTTTAAATTATGTTATTAAGTTTTTTAATCGGTCTTTCAGATATTGATTTAGGACTGATTTTTCAGTTACTGCCTCTTCATTTATTTCAAGTTGGTTTAGTCTGTGTTGCTTCCTTACAGCTTTTTGGAGGATTTCTTCCCTCCTCTTTTTACGTTTCTTTCTCTTAATGAGGCTCTACCAATTTGCTACTAATTTTGTCTCTTTTATTTTATATTTATGACTCTTATTCTTTGTCACTTCCTTATTCCTCTTTTCTTCCACTTTCTTTAATCCTTTTGGCTTTGTTCCGGTTCCTTTTGGCTCGCTCACATTCCCGTTTCCTTCAGGGAGATCAGCTTGGTCTTCGGAACACTTGGGGTCCTCCTTTTTTCCAGCTATGCAATGCTTACTATTTCTTTTACTTTTTCTTCCTTTTCCTTTCTCTCTTTTACTAATTTTAACTATTTCTCCTTTCTTACTATCCTCTTTTGTTTGCCGTTTAACAGCCGTTTTGGGCTTAGCCCCTTTATCTACCCTTGTTCCATTTTTTCTTTTTTCCTCACTGCTCACTTCCAGCACTTTCCTGTTTGCGTAGCCTCCAGTTCCTTCTACTTCGTTCGAAATTTCTCCTACCTCCTTTCTTACTTTATTTCCAGTTTCCTCAGCCTTTTGGCCCTCCCTTCCTTCCCTTTCTATCTCTACTCTCTCCATTTTCCCCTTATTATCCTTATCACTACCTCTTACTACTTCTCTTCATATTATTCCTTCTCCTTCCTGCCCTGCTTCCTTTTCACTACCTCTTACTATTTCTGCTCTTATAATTTCTTTTTCCTCCTGCACCCCTTTGTCATTGTATTTTTCTCCTTCGCTCCCACTAGCCAGTTCTGCTTCGATCTTATACGCAGTTTGGGATCCATGTCCCAATACCCCCTCGAGACTCGGCATCTCCTGGTCCTCGATAGGGGTAACGGCGTCAGCCTGATGGTCGGCCGACGCCAGTATAAACCCCTCTTGTTCCCTTATACCAATCCATCCCACCTTGTCGATTTTCGCTCTAGTGCTTTTTCTTTGAAGCTCATTAGGATGGTCTTGTTTTGATCTTATGTCTTCTTCACTCCTTCTTCCTTTTGGACTTTTGTGCTCTGCTCTTCCCTTTTTTCTATTTTACGAGTCTCTTTCTCTTTATTCTGTCTTTTTCTATCTGTTCTCATATTCGAGACCCACCAGGCAAGTTTTTTGGGTCCTGCAGCTTGATTTCTGGGCGTAGGAGAATGTTTTAGCTGGTGCGTTGTATACCTGGTCTGCATAGGCTCGTTAAAGGGCTGTCTAGGCGGTGGAGGTCTGTTGTAATCATTTGTCTCCGTGGGTACCTCGGCAGTCCTTTTCTACCACTTGACCCCCTATCTCCGTCCTCAGTCTCAAAATAGTCCAAGAATTCAATGGCGTTGGCCACTGACTCCCGATGAACTCCTATGCTAGTAATGCTTACTTTCCTTTCGAAATGCGTCATTACTTTACTCACCGAGTACATCTCAGGTATTGGTGGATCCAGGATCCTTGCCTTGTTAACAATCACCTGCTGTATGGTCCCTTCTCGTTATACATCCCAGTGTCCAACTTCCATCTTATTTTCTCTTGCGCAGCAAAACCCCAGTACATGTTGAGAAACTTGTTCTTAAATCCCTCGTACTGGTCCTCTGGGTGTTGTACTGCCTTCCACCAAGCTTCGGCTGTTCCTTGTAGATTCCTCACAACCATTTTTTGCTTGGTCTCCTCCTCGAGCATGTGGTCGATTTCCTCGAGAAGCTCTTCCATCTTTTTCATGAAGTCAATTGGATCTTCATTTTCCTTCCCGAACAACTCGATCTTTCGAGTTCCCGCAATCTGATTGTAGTCCCATAAAGCCGAGAGCTTTACCCAGCAGGTTGATCCTGGCTACCTGACGTTTCTTATTTCGTCTGCAACCTTCTGGCTCTTTACTTCCTCCTGTTCTCTCCTTGCTTCTTCTTGTACTTTCTTCTGTTGTTTCCTTGCTTCTTCTTGTTCTTCCCTGGCTTCCTTCTCCTTTATATCTTGCTCTCTCTCTCTCTCTGCTTCTCTCTCCTTTCGTTCCTGAGTAGATTGTGCGATGTATTGGGACAACTACCCCTAACTCGGCCGCTACGTAACCTAGGACTATAGGGGTAGTTTTGGATGATGCTCAAGGTCATCGCGCACCTGATCCCAGCCTTAGGGGTGGTTTTGACCACGTTTAGAGGGGTAGGGGGTAGTTTTTCGAAGAAATTTATTTCTAACCTACTGACCTAAGCTAGCCAAAATGGATCAAACCTAACCTAACCTAAGTGTCGGCGGTGACCTCAGCTACGTTCAGGACCATCTCCGGGGGTAGCTCCGGGGGTGGATTGGGGGGTGGGGTGTAGTTTTCGAAAAAATTTTGGAAAAACGTGCCGTGACCGATAGGGTGAGTTTAGAGTGTATTATGTACGGCTGAGGGGTAGTTTCACCTAGGGGTAGTTTTTACAAAAAATATGAAATTGCCGAAAATCGATCGGATGGATCAACAGACAGTACGGGATATGTCTAGAGTCCATTATGGACCGTTGCGGGGGCTGTTTCACCTAGGGGTAGTTTTTAAATAAAATATGAAATTGCCGAAAATCGATCGGTTTAATCAAATGACCGTATATGGTATGGTTAAAGTCTATTATGGACCGTTGTTTGGGGGGGGTTCACCTGAGGGCCGACTGTCAAAAATAATCGGGGTCCTAGGTAAAAGTCACCCGGGCATTAGTTAAAGCCGCCAAGGTAGAGCCAATATGGAGCACGCTCTCGGTTAAAGCCATTCCGAGCCTAGCCACCCAGCAGCTAGGCCTTAGGTAAAGCTAACACGGATTTAAATAAAATATGAAATTGCCGAAAATCGATCGGTTGGATCAAATGACCGTACGGGATATGTGTATTCCATTATGGTAGGCTGTGTCGGAGGGTTCACCTGAGGGCCGATTGTCAAAAATAATCGGGGTCCTAGGTAAAACCCACTCCCGAACCGGCGCTTGAGGTAACACCGCCTAGGAGCGGGTAAAGCTAACACGGAGCACGGTCTCGGTTAAAGCCAATCCGAGCCCAGCCACCCAGCAGCTAGGCCTTAGGTAAAGCTAACACGGACCTAGCCCTCGGGTACGGACATCTCAAGGCCGATCCTTAGGTATAGTAACCCTGGAATAGCTCCGGTGGTGGGGGTAACTTTTGGAAAGATTTAACGGTTATCTGATGACGTATCAGCGCTTGAGCGAGTCTAGGCAAGTAGTAGGCATACCCTAACTAGAGTGTTCTACCCTAAATAAATTGGCTGATGCAGGGCAAGGGGCAAACCTGCAGAGTTAACACACTATCTTGGAGGTAGACCCACCCAAACCTCAGGCATAGCATCCCTGCAGCGGGGATTTAGCCAACCCAAGGCAGGCCCTTAAGTAAAGCCACCTGAAGAAAAGGCTTAAGGTAAAGTTACTTTGGAGCCTGGTCCTAGGTAAAGCCTCTTTGGAGGTAGACTTTAAGTAAAGGTACCCAAGAGTCTGGCCAGGATGGTTGCTATATCAATTACAGCCTATCGACCAAGACAAATACCTCCACCAATTCTTAGGTAAAGCTACCCTGGAATAGGGTCATAGGTAAAGTCATATTGGAGCCGTGCTTGAGGTAAAGCCACCCAGGAGCTAAGCCTTAGGTATAGCCTCCAAGGAGTATGGACTTAGGTTAAAACCATCCTGAAGCATGGCCCTAGCTAGAGCCTCCCTCGAGAAAGGCCTTAGGTAAATTCACACTAGAGCAAGTGGGGGGTTGTCTTTAATAAAATATGAAATTACCAAAAAATGATATTTCGTTTTTCAAATTTCAAATTTTTTCGAAAACTACACCCCACCCCCCAATCCACCCCCGGAGCTACCCTCGGAGATGGTCCTGAACGTAGCTGAGGTCACCGCCGACACTTAGGTTAGGTTAGGTTTGATCCATTTTGGCTAGCTTAGGTCAGTAGGTTAGAAATAAATTTCTTCGAAAAACTACCCCCTACCCCTCCAAACGTGGTCAAAACCACCCCTAAGGCTGGGATCAGGTGCGCGATGACCTTGAGCATCATCCAAAACTACCCCTATAGTCCTAGGTTACGTAGCGGCCGAGTTAGGGGTAGTTGTCCCAATACATCGCACAATCTACTTTCCTGCTCTCTCCTTGCATTGCATCCTCTCTTTGCCAACTCATTTTCTCTTGTTTCCACTCCGCTTCTCTCTTCGTTCGTTCGTGCTCTCTCTCTGCTTCTCTCTCCTTTCGTTTTTGCTCTCTTATTGCTTCTCTCTCCTTTCGCTCCTGCTCTTCCCTTGCTTCTTCCTCTTTTCGTTCTTGCTCTCTCTCTGCTTTCTTCCTCTTTCGTTCTTGCTCTCTCTCTGCTTCTCCTCCTTTCGTTCCTGTTCTCTCTCTTTCTTCAATCACTCCATCTGCTTCTCTATATCACTCTTCTACTGCTGCTTTGGTATTGCCATAATCTCTGTTTTATTCTATTTCTTCTTCTTTTCTAATCCTATCATTCCCCTCCTACCTTCACTATGAATATGTTTCCTTTATTCTTTATGAACATATTCTTTATAAATTTTTGGGGTCCGCGTCATGTAGCCCGTGTGTTCGGTGTGCGTGCATTCTCCAGTTTGTTTCCTTTTTTCTATCTCCTAATTTTACTTACTTATTTTATCCCTGTTCCTAATTCTTCTTACTCTAATTATATTTGAACTACTAACCTATTTTATCAATTTATTTGTGCTTCCAAATTATTTATATTTAATTTTCTTTACCTTTTTTATTATTTATTTCTTACACCTTCTAGGTCGAATTAAGCCATGCCTTTTGTTATTTAGAAACCGTAGTAGTTTATGGTAAGTCGTTGACTAAATCCGCCTGTCTCTACGAAGAATCGTGTATACTACCAATTTGATTATGGCATGTTTTTCACGAGCTGCGCGTTTTGGGCGCCATCTTTACTTGCAGCGGAGCTTGTTCGGGAAGGAAAATGAAGATCCAATTGGCTTCATGAAAAAGATGGAAGAGCTTCTCGAAGAAATCGACCACATGCTCGAGGAGGAGACCAAGACGAGAAGGGACGTATAACAAGAAGGGACGTATAACAAGAAGGGACCATACAGCAGGTGATTGTTAACAAGGCAAGGATCCTGGATCCACCAATACCTGAGATGTACTCGGTGAGTAAAGTAATGACGCATTTCGAAAGGAAAGTAAGCATTACTAGCATAGGAGTTCATCGGGAGTCAGTGGCCAACGCCATTGAATTCTTGGACTATTTTGAGACTGAGGACGGACATAGGGGGCCAAGTGGTAGAAAAGGACTGCCGAGGTACCCACGGAGACAAATGATTACAACAGACCTCCACCGCCTAGACAGCCCTTTAACGAGCCTATGCAGACCAGGTATACAACGCACCAGCTAAAACATTCTCCTACGCCCAGAAATCAAGCTGCAGGACCCAAAAAACTTGCCTGGTGGGTCTCGAATATGAGAACAGATAGAAAAAGACAGAATAAAGAGAAAGAGACTCGTAAAATAGAAAAAAGGGAAGAGCAGAGCACAAAAGTCCAAAAGGAAGAAGGAGTGAAGAAGACATAAGATCAAAACAAGACCATCCTAATGAGCTTCAAAGAAAAAGCACTAGAGCGAAAATCGACAAGGTTTGATGGATTGGTATAAGGGAACAAGAGGGGTTTATACTGGCGTCGGCCGACCATCAGGCTGACGCCGTTACACCTATCGAAGACCAGGAGATGCCGAGTCTCGAGGGGGTATTGGGACATGGATCCCAAACTGCGTATAAGATCGAAGCAGAACTGGCTAGTGGGAGCGAAGGAGAAAAATACAATGACAAAGTGGTGCAGGAGGAAAAAGAAATTATAAGAGCAGAAATAGTAAGAGGTAATGAAAAGGAAGCAGGGCAGGAAGGAGAAGGAATAATATGAAGAGAAGTAGTAAGAGGTAGTGATAAGGATAATAAGGGGAAAATGGAGAGAGTAGAGATAGAAAGGGAAGGAAGCGAGGGCCAAAAGGCTGAGGAAACTGGAAATAAAGTAAGAAAGGAGGTAGGAGAAATTTCGGACGAAGTAGCAGGAACTGGAGGCTACGCAAACAGGAAAGTGCTGGAAGTGAGCAGTGAGGAAAAAAGAAAAAATGGAACAAGGGTAGAGAAAGGGGCTAAGCCCAAAACGGCTGTTAAACGGCAAACAAAAGAGGATAGTAAGAAAGGAGAAATAGGTAAAATTAGTAAAAGAGAGAAAGGAAAAGGAAGAAAAAGTAAAAGATATAGTAAGCAGCGCAAGGCTGGAAAAAAGGAGGACCCCAAGTGTTCCGAAGACCAAGCTGATCTCCCTGAAGGAAACGGGAATGTGAGCGAGCCAAAAGGAACCAAAACAAAGCCAGAAGGAATAAAGAAAGTGGAAGAAAAGAGGAATAAGGAAGTGACAAAGAATAAGAGTCATAAATATAAAATAAAAGACAAAATTAGTAGCAAATTGGTAGAGCCTCATTAAGAGAAAGAAACGTAAAAAGAGGATGGAAGAAATCCCCCAAAAAGCTGTAAGGAAGCAACACAGACTAAACCAACTTGAAATAAATCAAGAGGCAGTAACTGAAAAATCAGTCCTAAATCAATATCTGAAAGACCGATTAAAAAACTTAATAACATAATTTAAAGAAGTATTCAGTGATACGCCAGGCAAATACAATAAATATAAACACAAACCAAAAATATATGAAGATAAACCCTTTATGAAAAGAAGTTATCCGATTCCCATAAATTTCAGATAATAAGTACAATAGGAAATAGATGTTGTGCTAGCAAATGATATAATAGAACGATCCAGAACACCTTAAATTAACCCGTTAGTGATGGTCCTTAAGCCCGACAAATCTATCCGACTATGCCTAGATGCAAGGAGACTGAATGACATCACAGTTCCGGATTACGAAAGTGCTCCTGCTATAGATGAGATACTGAGAAAGGGAACATGTAAGAGATACATCTCTAAAATATACCTAACTTCAAGTTTTTGGCAAATCCCATTACTCCGTGAATCTAAAACATATACAGGGTTTCTATTTAACAACAAGGTGTACAATTTCAAAGTAGTGCCTTTCGGACTCCAAAATTCATTAGCAGCGTCGGTTAGGACGGTGGATTTGACGCTAGGGCAAGAGTTAGAGGGAAACGTGCTAGCATACGTGGACGACCGGTTGTGTTTGTCGGAAACGTTCGAAGAACACCTCGAGCACCTACAAGAAATCTTTACCAAGTTCATGGAGGGGAATGTGACGATTAACCCCAGGAAAACATTATTCTGTCCGGAGGAGGTGAAGTTTCTGGGATATATATTTACCCAACAAGGAGTTAGTACAGACCCAGAAAAACTGCAAGTAATACACGATTTTCCAGTTCCACGGAACAAAAACCAGCTCCAGTCTTTCCTGGGATTTGTAAACTATTATGCAAGATTTACAAACAAATATTCCAAGGAAACCTCACCTCTAATGAAACTTTTTAGAAATCAAAAACCCTGGACTTGGGATGAAGAAATGCAGGAGGCATTTGATCGTGTCAAAGGGTTATTTCTCAAAGCCGTAACAATAACACATCCGAAAGTAGGGCAGAAGCCTTATTTACAAACGGATGCCAGTTAAAATTCTATAACTAGCCAGCTATACCAGAGGGACGATAACGGTGAGTTGGCGCTTATTGGATTCGCTAGTAGGACACTTAAGAAAGCAGAACTGCCATACAGCATGTGCGAGAAGGAATTGCTAGCTATTGTTCATGGCTTAAAGAAGTTTAGTCCGCTAATCCTTGGAGCTCCGTTGCACATCATAACGACAACAAAGCCAGGAATACCAACCTTTCGTTATACACTGCCCCGGCAAAGAGAATATACCTTGCGATACGGTCAGTCGAATGTACCAGGTACAGAATGGGATCGGTAGTTTGAGAAATGATCAGGCAGTTATCAGGTTGTATTAAAAGTGAAAAGCCATTAAGGCAAATAATTTAAAATATGAAAGAGGCACAAAGGGCACAACCAAATTTACAATACATTAGAGATAATACAAATAGGTACCCTCAATATAGAGAAATAGAGGGGGTTTTATGTAACAAAATAAGGAGAAAACCAAAAATAATAATTCTGGAGGGCAGCATAGGTCCCCTTATAAGCGAAGTACATCAGGCATACCTACATATGGGAAGCAATAAACTAGCAAAGATCCTAAGCCAGAGTTTCGACATAAAAAATATTTATAAAACGATTATGGAAGATATAATGAAATGCAAAATATGCCAGTATGCGAAGCATACAAACAGGTACTCACAAGCTCTGACTAAACCTATAGTAACACAGGAACCTGGAGAAATGGTTGCCCGTCGATTTTCTAGGAGCATAGGGGGAGCGAGACACATACTAGTGATCCTTGATGTGTTCTCCAAGCTGTTAAAACTATACGCTGTGAAAAGCCCGAACTCCAAAACTTCTATAGTTCGCATGACGGACTATTTTAATACAGTAGGCAAACCGGCACTGGGTTGAGGACGTAGGAGTGGGACACATTCTTAGCCCTGTGCGACACCCCCAGGTAAATTTAGCCGAACGCATAAAACGAGATCTGGGAAGGATTTTACGGACCTATTGCAGTAGACCTCTTGGCAAAAATACTAGCGCTACATATAATAAATACATAACCAATCGCCACATGAAATCACAGGCTACACGCTAGCAAAGGTCCACTGGGGATTGGAGTCAGACTATGTGTGTGTGTGTGTGTGTGTGTGTGTGTGTGTGTGTGTGTGTGTGTGTGTGTGTGTGTGTGTGTGTGTGTGTGTGTGTATGTGTGTGTGTTTGTGTGTCTGTGTGTGCTGTTGTTGTTGTTGGTGTGTGTGTGTGAGTTTATATATATATATATATATATATATATATATATATATATATATATATATATATGTGTATGTGTTGGTTTTAATCAACATTGTTATTAAACTCAACGTTTTTGTTCTGTTTAATTATTAACTTTAGACAAAATCTTGTATTTAGAAAATTTACATACCATACGTATTCATAATCATTTGCCACATGTGACAGCTCACCAGCGTCTAAATATTCTTCCCCTCGTGGATAAGGGGGGACAACTCCTTGAAGTTTTAATCTGTGTAAAATAATATATCAGATAAACAATAGTTTAAATACAGAAACAGTAACAGTGTTATATTCTATAAATCAGAAATAGTAGACATAATACTATAATAAAATTTATTATGATTTCAACTAAAGTAAATACAATTTTACATTTAACTGGAAACAAGTTTCATCTGCTTATTATCTGATCTTATAGATAGTCTCTGCTATTAAAATATACAAAACTACATTGTCTATCTAATGTAAATTTACTCCCCATGTACATATGAATGTTATAAATTAGAATAGCATAAGAGAGATTTAGGTAATGTGTTTATTTAATTTTAAAGAATTATATATTTTACATTATAAATATAAATCTAGTATTTTTTTTATTAGAATCAGCGTACTAGAGGTGCAACAGGAGGGGGCTATTCTTAATATCTATCTCACTCTCTTTCTCTCTCTCTTCCTTTCTCTGTCTGTCTGGCTGTCTGTCTGTCTATCTCTCTCTGTCTGTCGTTTCTTTATTATGGGTCAGAAGTCACAATCCGATTCTAAATTAATGCCCTTAACCTGACGTATGTCTTCTCTTATCGTTGGATAACGCTATTACTTAGTTTATGTAGTTGGTGATCTTCCACTGGTTTGATGCCTTCTACACTTCCTTGATGTATTAACTTGGAACTATTCTTCATCTCTGGCTATCTTCGTTTTCTCTGACTGTGGCTAAGCTATCCGGAGATAGTTTGTCTCTTAATTCCTATTCGTTTAGAGAAAATACATCGGAGTGTATATCCATCGCCTTATTTTGGAAGCCCCTATTCGGACTCTGCCCATTGCTTTTGTCATCTATTCCGAAAGATTCGATCCCGATATGGTAAATTGGTGAAAGCATATCCACGAGTTACTCTTTCATAGCTCATACACCTGATTAGGTATTTATATAGTGTTATCGTTCTGTTATGTGTTTTTTTATGTTTAACATACTTTTTTAATAGCAATCAGTAAAATAAACAGGTGAAAAAAATCCAGTTAACCTTATTGTTTCATTTATATGAGTAAATATGTTATAATATGTTCCAATACGTTAACAACACTATATATGTTAAACTTGTTCTTCAAATATTCTTTTAGGAAATAAATAAAAACTAAATTAGTAGAGGAAGCATGTGTAAACTAGACCCTATTTATGTAGAATATAATGTATCACTTTCTACGATATGTTCCTATGAGACGGTAGTGTTTTATACAATAAATTAGTTTTTCCTAAATTTACTTAAAACTTATTTCAATCAATCTTTAAAAAACTTAATACAAAATTAAAGAGATATATTTTCCATTTAAGATCATATCACTTATAACTATTTATTAGTAAAATCAAGTGTCTCTACATTTAAATGAGTCAGTATTGTTTTATACATTCATGAAAAAAATTCTTACTAATCTTTTTCAATAAATGTTTGAAAAAGCTATTACAAAATTAACAAGTTGTACAGTCTATAGAAACCTATAGCACCTGTAGATACATTTTACTAAAAAAAAATAGTTTATGATTTTAAAACAGCTATTAAATTATAACAAATTAATTAAATGGTGTTAATACTTTATTTTTAAAATACATTTGTTTTTATACTATAATACCTTTTTAAATCTGTTTTAAGATGTGTGTGAAAGGCAACAATAAATAAACAAAAACAATTTCATTTAAATATTTAACAATTCTAGGGTTATCGTCCTAACCTTAAATCCCAGTACGCCTTGTTGTAGTTTTCAGGTGATATGTTGTTCCTATAAAGGTTGAATCTCCAAAGATCAACGAGTAATACATATGGCATGGAGGATATACCATCTCCAGCCAAATCAAACAAGTCGTTTATCTCTGTCTCTGGTTCAGGTTTATAATTTTTAGGTAATAGGTTTAGTGCTTCCAGGTTTCCATAAGTCATGATTAACGCCATCATCATCTCTGCTAATCCTTCACCGAGACCTGTGTTGAAGGATATTCAAAATATTATTTGTTTTAATGGGGTTTGTTTGTTTCTTTATTTTAAAACCTTATAAATATATTAATGATATTAAAAACGTCGGCTCCACCAGAGACGTTTCTATGTTAAGGACAAATACAAACAGATAAAACATTTAATTTATTTTATTAAATTTTCTTTAGGACAAATAGATTTGTTTAGTCTTATAATTAAAGATTAGAAACTTAATTATAGTGAAATGGTTCTCATTTTTGCAAGAAGGAGTATTTACTCTTATTTGTTTAACATTTTGACAGACGGAGATTTAGATTAACTTATGCTGCTAAAAAATCTTACTTTTCTTTAAATTCTCCCTATGTTTTTAGTAAAAATATTGACCGTTTCTTGGTAATAAAAACAGATTCACATAAAATTAATTTTAAAATATCGATTTTTCAAATTTTGCTGCAAATGTCACTGTAATAGCCTTCAAGAAATACTGAATATATTTAAACGTATATACAAGTATCAACAAAGTATTTTCCACAAGACACGTCTAAAGTACAAGCCAAGTCCAAAAACATTGAGAAATTGAATCAGTTACAATTTACATGAATAATTTAAAAACAAAACGCACGCGATATCAGCATCGATTCAACGAGAAAGTTCAGATGTTACCAAATTCTAATAAAGTGCTAAATATAAACTCGTCTACAACCCTGATTGTGGATAATTATAAAATTGTATAACCTTCTGATCATTAAGATAAGAAATGAAGCAATAATATAGAAATATCCTGGGTCTATTTTAAACAACCGTTTTCACAAGTATATTGTAAAAAATAGGAAAGATTTTAACATTTATTACCCTTGGTTCAGCGAAGTCACAAGGTTTATATAAAATGTAAGTTTGTTCTTTGTTACCGTCAAACTGCCGATAAAATTAAATGAGGCAAAGTAGCTGCTAATTTCAATAGTCGCCACGTGAGAACAACAAGCTGCATTCGCGCATTTATGAACAACTGAATACCACAAACCTGATTTTTCCGGACCTTTTTAAAATAATATATCAAGTTAAATAGAGTTGAATAGGGAGTGTTGTAAAGGTAAAAGGCAAGGAAAGTCTGTTAAGCCTGTGACTGCGGGGATTGGTCTGACGCTTCCCAAGGAAGCCAGCAAATACTACAAAAGACCACGATATATATATATATATATATATATATATATATATATATATATATATTTATAAATCTTTTAATTTTATATATTGTAAGTGTGCTCACCACCCACGGTCCGATGAGGGTTATTAGTCAAATTCAATTTAAAAAGGGGGAACATTCTAAATTCTATTTTGAGGAATTAATTAACTATTCAACCTTCCTACGGTGGTACGTAATAAGATACAATGCTTCTATAGAAGTTCTGGAGGTGAAATAAATCTTATTTGCAGTATTACAAACTTGTTACATGTTACCAAATACAATAAACACCTATCCCAAAGATAATATAAGGTTTGTTACCTATAATCCTTCCCGTTCCTGAAATCAAAAGACGTTGAGATATCACAGTTAACTTCTCTATCTTTTGGCTCATAGAACACCGATCCCTTCCAGAAGCTGTCGGGCAAGTTTCCTAAACCTAAGGAGTGGTAGAATCTTTCTATTAGTTTTGCCATGTCGTACGTAGTGTTGCACTGAAACATAAATCGATGTAGGCCTTATAAATTCTACTTCGAATCCCTCTTGCAATTATATTTACATTTTAAAAGTCGACGTGGTTAAATTAGACCCACGAGTTTAGAAGAAGGCTGAAGTAGGTATGTACAAGTTTTTTTTTACACTGCTATTGATAATTCAGTGTATAAACATCTCTATTTTCAAATTGATGCGAAAAAGACAATGCTTTTTAAACAAATATAAAGGTTTTGTCTTACTAAGTGTAGTTTTGGAAATAATAATTTTGTATTAAATAACGCACTTCAGTTTGTTATAGAATGAATAAATCAAAATATGAAACATTTCTAAGGAATTTAAAATTGATGATACATTGGATTCATATCCAAACAAGTAAGTACTTTGTATTACTTTATTATTTTCAACACTTCAAATTGTATTCTGACATACTTTGATGTATATTTAATGCTCTGAAAAGCACCGTAAATTAAAATAATTTTCAAACTGCTACACTTTTAAAGATAAAAAATAGTTTACTTTTTAAAATAAAATTAGGCTATTATTTTTAAGTTTCTCTGTTTATCACTGGTATGCATCAAATTTGCTTCAAGAATAAAAACAACTGATTTTAGTCAATTGCGATGCCCTGAATTCAGATCTGTTTTTAGTTTTTTCTATCACGTCAGGTTTTTACGTAATTTTAAAAAAATGTATAATAATAATAATTTACACAATTACTGCACATATGTGTACCTATAATGAATTTAAACTTCTATATATGTTTATTTTTTTACCGGAATATATTTTATAAATAAACAAGGATGTTATAATTCAATGTAATTATAAGTGACAATTTAAAAAACTAACCTAGTGTTTACATCACACTTGAGACCTTTTGCCGTTTTGAATTTTCTGTTATGGCGGTCGGGGGAATTTGTCTTTAGGCACCAGCAGTAATCCGCGATCATTGTTTCATTTCAAATCCCCTGGTATCTTGTTTGCATGGTTTTAATGTCCTGGTGGAATCTTTCACCATGTTCATCACTCACCTCACCCAGATTTTAGGGGAAATAGTCGATATGGTTATATATAAAGTGTACTTTCACACTCATTTTACAGACCAAGGCTTTGAAATGTTCTAAATATTCCTCAACAATTTCGCTATAATTTTCGGCTTTATCCAAAGAAAGTTTTCGGTTACCCTTTTAAACGCCAACCACGCAGAAGCTTCGAGTCTCTCGTGAGCTCTCGAATTTGTGGTCCATCAAAAACACCAGCTTTCAGTTTCGCATCACTTTTATTTGGAAATTTTGTTTGAAGGTACAAATGGATATTGCTTTCATTTATAAGCTTGCCACGAATTGCTTCATAAGTCCAAGTTTTATATGAAGAGAGGGCAACAGAACTTTCTCTCTAGAAATTAGGGGTTCAGACAGTACATTTTTTTCTTCTGGTGCAAGGTTCCTTCATTAGGGGCCAGTTTTTTCTTTCCCAGTGCTCAGATCGTGCTCTGCTATCCCACTCACAGAGAAAACAGAGGGATACTTAGTGAAATCGGATTGTTGGCCAAGAAGTATCATCAGTATTTTAAAATCCCCACAAACTCTCCAGGAGTGCTTACGATACTCAATTTCATCTAGCATCAGTTTAAGGTTATTATAAGTTTCTTTTAAATCAACAGAGTATGCAAGAGGGAATGAGGGGAGTATATTTCCATTATGGAGCAATACTCCTATAAGACTTCTCAATGAACTATCTACAAAAAATCTCCAATCAGCAAGATTAATTGAACACCAAGTGCCATAAATAAACCTTCTATATTTCTGCAGTATACAAGTTTATCTGTTTTATCAAAGAAAGCTATGAATTCCCTCTCTCTATGCCTGAAACATAAAAATGTTGTGCCGGGGAATGGTAAATTCTTTTCTTTTAATCGTGATCCTAAAAGTTCTGCAGTAATTTTGGGGAGGTTTAAGTCTCTGACAGAACTCACCCTGTGTGAACTGTTTGGGCAAATGAGAAGACTCAACTGTTTCAAAAGTGGATCAGGATTTGAAAATGGCTCAGATTTAGATTCGAAGGAGCCTGTACTACCCATATTCTGAGGAGGAAATGGAATTGGCACTTGAACACTATGGGGAATTGGTCGAATGGCTGATTTCAAATTAGCATATTTTACTGAATGGTTGTTTTTAGTATTTATGCCATGAATATTTGTCAAACAAAAGTAACAGTCACTTACATGATCGTGAGGTTCGCGCCACACCATAAGAATACCGAGGAGTAATGATTTCCGTTTACCTTTTACCCACTGATATTTGCACTTCAAGTATTGCACACATAATGCGGTGCCCATAACTTGTACTGGTCACCAAGCTAAATACCAAAATGAGCCTGATAAGCTTTTTTGTAAAATTTAGTAATATTTCTTCTTTGTTTTTAAAAGTATAATTGCCACATGTACCACAGAAAGAATACACACACATGTACCTCACTGTTAATACACCCATGGTGTGATATTGTAGGAAACACTAAACACATATCAACACGTAGTTTGTGTATAAAAACCGAAATAAATATATGTTTATAGAGTAGATCAATACTAGGAATTCATTCAGATGTTTTCATAAAAGTATGAATTTGAGAAACGTTATTCTTATGATTAAAAACTAAATTGACGGGATAGAGAAAAACTAAAATCATATCTGAATTCAAGGCATCTCAATTGACTATAATCAGTTGTTTTCACTCTCGAAGAAATTTTATTTTTAAAAAATGCATACTTGTGATATCAATTGACGCCTTCAGAACGGGAGCTGCAGTCCGCAGCGCTGAAGTATGGGCTATATGTACGCTTTACCACAATGAAGGCGTTATGGGCACAGGTATCGGCTCTTCCTTCGACATTGTTGGTTACCTTAACCCGAAACGCTACAACACTCTCCCACCACATGCAAATTTCACAAATTCTCACCGGAGGGATGTACGCCTTTAGGTCTGACTTATGTCAGTTTTCTAATGATATTATCTCCCCTTCTACTAACTGATAAATCAAAAGCGAAATCCTCTTAATCACTCTTGTGGTTAGGTAAACTTTCCAGGGCAAGATTTGTACTTGCAACAAAAGGCTTAAACGCAACCTTTTGGGGAAACTTTTCTTCCATGCCTTATCATTGACTTGCCGAACTCCTGTACCCTCCTTCTGAAGTTACATCGAAGGTCGTTACAAGCGTGATCGTCCTTTAACTTACTTTCTACTTCTGCATGCATCCGTTTTAGTTCCTCTATCTTGTGTCCGTACTCCAGGTTTCGGTAATACCTGGAACGCCTTTGTCTGTGTAATAAAGTGAAAGCTTTGTGACTTAGTTCCCTTACAAAGTTATGGTAAGCCGAAGTGGTATCATGAAGTCCTGTTTTCTAAGTAAATATAATCTTTAGTATTTCTTTATCCCACGTACATGCTCCCACATGGTGACAACAATTATTAACCTGCAATTAATTATTTCAAAAATTACAAATATTTTTTTTTACACAAAACATACAAAAAATAATTATCGTTAACTAATCCTTAATTCTTATTTGAGTTTATAACTTTTCATTCTCCGGTCATCTTTCCCCCACAATCCCTATATATGTCACATTCTCTCATTTTTTTTTACATTGTAACTTAATGTTATATTCTTTCTGTCCTTTGTCACATTCTTTTTATTTTATCCTTACTTTAGTTTTATATTAATTAAATGTTTTATTATATTACAATAGTATTACAACATATTAAATAGTAGCATACTATATTAATAATGTTACACATTAAAAATTCAAATATATTCAAAATTCATTGAGGGTTGTATTCGCCAAACTGTGTAAATTGATAAAGACGTTTCATAATACGGCCGAAATACCCTAATGGCGCCTTGATCAAAATTTTTCTTGATTAGTTTTACCCTCGCAATATTTTAAAAATTATTGCGTCGAGAATGAAGATGTCCCTAAACACACTTAAGTTATTTCACATTCTATAATCGTGATGGAGCACAATCTTCTGCTCCAGGGAACCAAGTATAATGAGGGGAAAATGGCAGCATGTCATAAACATATGATTAATGTTAGAAAAACCCTTAAGTTGTTGGCGCTGTTATAATTTTGAACAACGAAACAAACTAGAAGAGAGAGTTGGTGGATGCGTGAAATTTTCGAAAAGGGATATCGTTACGGTTGCAATTTACTTTTGGCAACTGTATTGGAAGACGCCATGGGGTACCGAAACTTTACCCGTTCTATACCAGTGTTATAGAAAATAGAAGCAATACACATCGTTTGAAAGATACATAAAAGTAAAATGTATGAAAGAAAAATTACGTTAAAAAGCTATAAAGAATTGGTATAAAAGTTCAAGAATTATATAGTACCAAATAGCGAAATAGCTTTTAATAGTGTTGATAGGATTTTCATTGTTAAGAATATAATTATATAGAGAACTATAGAATTGTTTATAAGATCAGCAATAATATATTACCCTTGTTCCATAACAGCATGACAATAATAATAATAATAATAATAATAATAATAACATTATTATTAATAAAAAATTTAATGAATAATGATAATTTTTGATCTTTAAGCCATTTAAAGTTATTTTATGTTTAAATTATTTCTGTGTAAATATGCAACACATTTTACCAGATTTTGGAGTTGATGCGTGACGTCAGAGGACGGTTTGTTAGGATAAGGTTTTCCTTCGTTGACATTAACTTTTACTTCACCCCCAATATCCACAGCTGGAAAAAAATACGAACTGTAGTAAACTATTTGAATTACACAACATTCATTTTCGACACCCTATTTTTCTTCCATTAGGTAAATAGGTCAAATTAGGTTGAACAAAAAAAATGGCAAAATTATTCTCGAGACCTAAGGGGATGAATCAGCATCGATAGTGTAGAGATGCTTCACTGAATGGAGACCATTGTTTTAACGACATAGACAGGTGTCTATCCCTTACCAGTTCGTAGTGAGTCTATATTGTTCTGTCAGTCGATAGTCGGTCATTGATCTTGAAGTAGTGGTAGCTGTATTGGTATTTCAATGCATCCTAAACGTTTGGGTATGCTTCTGCTGCTGTAGGAAAGTCACTTTCACTGTAATTCTATATATTCGTAATTCTGTTTCTGTCAATTGAAAGTCTTCCATTGATCGTAATGCGGTTGGTGAGCCACTATTATATTGGAATTTGCATATATCCTAAACGTGTAGATATTGTTCTGCTTTTGTAAGAAAGATTTCTTATAAGTGTATCCAGATAGTTCTGTCTAGTGATAGTCTCCATTTATCTTAGTGCGGTTGGTGAGCCACCATTATATTAGAATTCGTATTTATCCTAAACGTGTAGATATTGTTCTGCTTTTGTAAGAAAGATTTCTTTATAGTGTATCCATATAGTTTTATATAAAAGAAGATAGTGTGTTGTTGATAGTTTTCCATTGATATTAATGCGGTTGGTGAGCCACTATTATATTGGAATTTGCATGTATCCTAAACGTGTAGATATTTTCTGCTTTTGTAAGAAAGATTTCTTATAAGTGTATCCAGATAGTTCTGTCTAGTGATAGTCTCCATTTATCTTAATGCGGTTGGTGA
The DNA here is from genome assembly GCA_036971475.1 of Prosapia bicincta. Taxonomy (NCBI): domain Eukaryota; kingdom Metazoa; phylum Arthropoda; class Insecta; order Hemiptera; family Cercopidae; genus Prosapia; species Prosapia bicincta. The sequence goes on along the minus strand of JBAIZL010000008.1, from coordinate 47,870,036 downwards.
GCCACCATTATATTAGAATTCGTATTTATCCTAAACGTGTAGATATTGTTCTGCTTTTGTAAGAAAGATTTCTTTATAGTGTATCCATATAGTTTTATATAAAAGAAGATAGTGTGTTGTTGATAGTTTTCCATTGATATTAATGCGGTTGGTGAGCCACTATTATATTGGAATTTGCATGTATCCTAAACGTGTAGATATTTTCTGCTTTTTTAGGAAAGATTTCTCTACACTGTGTCCATACAGTTCTCTCTATTAATAGTCTCCATTTATCTTAATGCGGTTGGTGAGGCACTATTATATTAGAATTCGTATATATCCTAAATGTGTAGATATTTTCTGCTTTTTTAGGAAAGATTTCATACAGTATGTCCATATAGTTTTGTGTTGTTTATAGTCTTCCATTGATTCCAATGAGGTTGGTGAACCGCTTTTATATTGGAATTTGCATATATCCTAAAATTATAGATATTGTTCTGCTGTTGTAAATAGGATTGTTTTACAGTGTGTCCATATAGTTCTGTCTAATGATACTCATCCATTGATCTTAATGGTGTTGGAGAACCGCTATTATATTGGAATTTGTATATAACTGAAAAGGTAGATACTGTTCTACTGTTGTAAGTAGGTATTCGTCACAGTGCGTTCATATATTTCTTTCTTTTGATAATAGTCATTGATAAAAAGGTGGTTGGTGTGCCGCTCTTATATAGGAATTTGTGTATATCCTGAAAGTGTAGATATTTTTTTGCTATTGTAGATATTGGAAATCGTATGTATCCTGAAAGTGTATATATTTTTCTGCTGTTGGAATAAAGATTTCTTTACCGAGTATCCATATAGTTCTGTCTGATGATAGTATTCCATTGATCTTATTACGGAGTGTGAGCAGCAATTATATTTGAATTTGTATATATCCTAAAAGTTAGGTTATTGTTCTAAAAGTGTAAATAATGTTCTGCTGTTGTAAGAATGATTTATTTACAATGTGTATATACATGTCTGTCTTCTAATAGTTGTCAAAGATGATAGTCTTCCATTAATCGTAATGCGGTTTATGGACCACTTTCATACAAAAATTTTTATATATCCTAAGGGTGTAGATATTGTTCAACTGTTGTAAGAATGATGTGTTTACAGTGTGTCAAAAGACAGAACTTAAGGACACACTGTAAGAAAAACTTTCATATAAGAGCAGAATAATATCTTCACTTTTTGGGTATATACAAAATAAAATTAAATAGCGGCTTACCAACGGCAATTAAGATCAATGGAAGACTAACAATAGACAGAACTATATGGACACTCTGTAAAGAATTCTTTCTTGCAACAGCAGAACAATATCTACACTTTTAGGATATATATATAAAATCCAATATAAAGCGGCTCACCAACCACCTTATCATCAATGACTACTATTAATATACAAAATTATATGGACACTCTGTAAAGAATTATTTCTTGCAACAGCAGAACAATATCTACACTTTTAGGATATATACAAAATCCAATATAAAGCGGCTCACCAACCACCTTATCATCAATGACTACTATTAATAGACAAAATTATATGGACACGCTGTAAAGAAAACTTTCTCACAACAGCAGAACAATATCTACAATTTTAGGATAAATACAAATTACAATATAATAGCTGCTTAGAAAAAGCATTAAGATCAATGAAATACTATCAACAGACAGAACTATTAGAACACACTGTAAAGAAACCTTAGCAGATCAGTATCTACACTTTCAGAATATATATACAAATTCCAATATAACAGAGGCTCACGAACCGCATTAGGATTAAATAAAGACTATCAACAGGCAGAACTATTAGAAACCAATGTAAGGATCCCTTTCGTACAACATCAGATCAATATCTACACTTTAAGGATAAATACAAATTAAAATATAATAGCTGCTTAGAAAAAGCATTAAGATCAATGAAATACTATCAACAGACAGAACTATTAGAACACAATATAAGGATCCCTTTTATACAACTGCAGATCAATATCTACACTTATGGAATGTATATACAAATTAAATTATAATACCGGCTCACCAACCGCATTAGGACCAATGGGAGACTATTAACACAGAGAACTATTTGAACACACTTTAAGGAAATCTTTCATACAACAGCAGAACCATATATACACTTTTAGGAGATTTACAAAAAATAAAATATGAAAACGGCTCACCAACTGCATAAGATCAATGAAAGCCTATCAACAGACAGAACTAAATGATCACACTAAGGAAATGTTTCATACAACAGCAGAACAATATATACAATTTTAGGATATATACATAATAAATTTTGATAACTGCTACACAAAAGCATTAAGATCAATGGAGGACTATTAATAGACAGAGCTATATGATCACCCTGTAAAGAAATTCTTCTTACAACAGCAGAACTATAACTACACTCTTAGGATATATGAAAATTCCAATATAAAAGCGGCTCACCAACCAAATTAAGATCAATGAAAGCCTATCAACACACAGAACTCTACAGACACACTGTAAGAAATATTTCATACAACAGCAGAACAATATATTTACTTTTAGGATATATACAAATTGCAATATAAAAGCAGCTCACCAATAGCATTAGGACAAATAGAAAAATAAAAACAGCCAGAACTATATAATCACCCTGTAAAGAAATACTTCTTACAACAGCAGAACTATATCTACACTCTTAGAATATATACAAATTACAATATAAAATCGGACACCAATTGCTTTAAAATCAATGGAAAACTATCAATACACAGAACTAAATGGACACACTGTGAAGATATCTGTCTTTCAACAACAGAACAATATCTACACTTGTAGGATAAATACAAATTACATTATAAAACCGGCTCTTCATCCGCATTAAGATTATCTAAAGACTATCAATAGACAGAACTATATGGGACACTGTAATGAAATGTTTCTTACAACAGAAAAACAATATGTATACTTTTAGGATAGATACAAATTCGGCCCCTTTTAGTATATATAAAAGCGGCTCACCAACCTCATTATGATGAATGGATGACTATGATCAGACAGAACTATATAGACACACTGTAAGGAAATCTTACTTACAACAGCAGAACAATGTCTACACTTTTAGGATAAATATAAATTCCAATATTATAGCTGCTCACCCACCACTTTAAAATCAATGGAAGACCTGCAATAGACAGAACTATATAAACACACTGTTAGGAAATCTTACTTACAACAGCAGAACAATGTCTACACTTTTAGGATAAATATAAATTCCAATATAAAAGGACTTGACCAACCATCTTATCATCAATGACTTAGGATCAGTTGAACACTATCGATAGACAGAACTATAAGTACACACTGTAAACAAATCTTTCTTACAACAGCAGAACAATATCTACACTTTTAGGATATCAACAAATTCCAATATAATAGCGGCTCATAACCCGCATTACGAATAATGGAAGACTATCAAGAGACAGAACTATACGGGCACACTGTAAACACATCATTCTTACAACAGTTGAACAATATCTACACCCTTAGGATATATAAAAATTCTTGTATGAAAGTGGTCCATAAACCGCATTACGATTAATGGAAGACTATCATCTTTGACAACTATTAGAAGACAGACATGTATATACACATTGTAAATAAATTATTCTTACAACAGCAGAACATTATTTACACTTTTAGAACAATAACCTAACTTTTAGGATATATACAAATTCAAATATAATTGCTGCTCACACTCCGTAATAAGATCAATGGAATACTATCATCAGACAGAACTATATGGATACACTGTAAAGAAATCTTTATTCCAACAGCAGAAAAATATATACACTTTCAGGATACATACGATTTCCAATATCTACAATAGCAGAAAAATATCTACACTTTCAGGATATACACAAATTCCTATATAAGAGCGGCACACCAACCACCTTTTTATCAATGACTATTATCAAAAGAAAGAAATATATGAACGCACTGTGAAGAATACCTACTTACAACAGTAGAACAGTATCTACCTTTTCAGATATATACAAATTCCAATATAATAGCGGTTCTCCAACACCATTAAGATCAATGGATGAGTATCATTAGACAGAACTATATGGACACACTGTAAAACAATCCTATTTACAACAGCAGAACAATATCTATAATTTTAGGATATATGCAAATTCCAATATAAAAGCGGTTCACCAACCTCATTGGAATCAATGGAAGACTATAAACAACACAAAACTATATGGACACACTGTATGAAATCTTTCCTAAAAAAGCAGAAAATATCTACACATTTAGGATATATACGAATTCTAATATAATAGTGCCTCACCAACCGCATTAAGTAAATGGAGACTATTAATAGAGAGAACTGTATGGACACACTGTAGAGAAATCTTTCCTAAAAAAGCAGAAAATATCTACACGTTTAGGATACATGCAAATTCCAATATAATAGTGGCTCACCAACCGCATTAATATCAATGGAAAACTATCAACAACACACTATCTTCTTTTATATAAAACTATATGGATACACTATAAAGAAATCTTTCTTACAAAAGCAGAACAATATCTACACGTTTAGGATAAATACGAATTCTAATATAATGGTGGCTCACCAACCGCACTAAGATAAATGGAGACTATCACTAGACAGAACTATCTGGATACACTTATAAGAAATCTTTCTTACAAAAGCAGAAAATATCTACACGTTTAGGATAAATACGAATTCTAATATAATGGTGGCTCACCTACCGCATTAAGATAAATGGAGACTATCACTAGACAGAACTATCTGGATACACTTATAAGAAATCTTTCTTACAAAAGCAGAAAATATCTACACGTTTAGGATACATGCAAATTCCAATATAATAGTGGCTCACCAACCGTATTAAGATCAATGGAAAACTATCAACAACAGACTATCTTCTTTTATATAAAACTATATGGATACACTATAAAGAAATCTTTCTTACAAAAGCAGACCAATATCTACACGTTTAGGATAAATACGAATTCTAATATAATGGTGGCTCACCAACCGCACTAAGATAAATGGAGACTATCACTAGACAGAACTATCTGGATACACTTATAAGAAATCTTTCTTACAAAAGCAGAACAATATCTACACGTTTAGGATATATGCAAATTCCAATATAATAGTGGCTCACCAACCGCATTACGATCAATGGAAGACTTTCAATTGACAGAAACAGAATTACGAATATATAGAATTACAGTGAAAGTGACTTTCCTACAGCAGCAGAAGCATATCCAAACGTTTAGGATGCATTGAAATACCAATATAGCTACCACTACTTCAAGATCAATGACCGACTATCGACTGACAGAACAATATAGACTCACTACGAACTGGTAAGGGATAGACACCTGTCTATGTCGTTAAAACAATGGTCTCCAATCAGTGAAGCATCTCTACACTATCGATGCTGATTCATCCCCTTAGGTCTCGAGAATAATTTTGCCATTTTTTTTGTTCAACCTAATTTGACCTATTTACCTATAGGAAGAAAAAGAGGGTGTCGAAAATAATTGTTGTGTAATTCAAATAGTTTACTACAGTTCGTATTTTTTCCAGCTGTGTCGGTTGGGGGTGAAGTAAATGTTAATGTCAACGAGGGAAACCCTTATCCTAACAAACCGTCCTCTGACGTCACGCATCAACTCCAAAATCTGGTAAAATGTGTTGCATATTTACACAGAAATAATTTAAACATAAAATAACTTTAAATGGCTTAAAGATCAAAAATTATCATTATTCATTAAATTTTTTATTAATAATAATGTTATTATTATTATTATTATTATTATTATTATTATTATCATGCTGTTATGGAACAAGGGTAATATATTATTGCTGATCTTATAAACAATTCTATAGTTCTCTATATAATTATATTCTTAACAATGAAAATCCTATCAACACTATTAATAGCTATTTCGCTATTTGGTACTATATATTTCTTGAACTTTTATACCAATTCTTTATAGCTTTTCAACGTAATTTTTCTGTCATACATTTTACTTTTATGTATCTTTCAAACGATGTGTATTGCTTCTATTTTCTATAACACTGGTATAGAACGGGTAAAGTTTCGGTACCCCATGGCGTCTTCCAATACAGTTGCCAAAAGTAAATTGCAACCGTAACGATATCCCTTTTCGAAAATTTCACGCATCCACCAACTCTCTCTTCTAGTTTGTTTCGTTGTTCAAAATTATAACAGCGCCAACAACTTAAGGGTTTTTCTAACATTAATCATATGTTTATGACATGCTGCCATTTTCCCCTCATTATACTTGGTTCCCTGGAGCAGAAGATTGTGCTCCATCACGATTATAGAATGTGAAATAAATTAAGTGTGTTTAGGGACATCTTCATTCTCGACGCAATAATTTTTAAAATATTGCGAGGGTAAAACTAATCAAGAAAAATTTTGATCAAGGCGCCATTAGGGTATTTCGGCCGTATTATGAAACGTCTTTATCAATTTACACAGTTTGGCGAATACAACCCTCAATGAATTTTGAATATATTTGAATTTTTAATGTGTAACATTATTAATATAGTATGCTACTATTTAATATGTTGTAATACTATTGTAATATAATAAAACATTTAATTAATATAAAACTAAAGTAAGGATAAAATAAAAAGAATGTGACAAAGGACAGAAAGAATATAACATTAAGTTACAATGTAAAAAAAAAATGAGAGAATGTGACATATATAGGGATCATGGGGGAAAGATGACCGGAGAGTGAAAAGTTATAAACTCAAATAAGAATTAAGGATTACTCAAATAAAAAATACTAATGATTCTATTTACTTAGAAAACAGGACTTCATGATACCACTTCGGCTTACCATAACTTTGTAAGGGAACTAAGTCACAAAGCTTTCACTTTATTACACAGACAAAGGAGTTCCAGGTATTACCGAAACCTGGAGTACGGACACAAGATAGAGGAACTAAAACGGATGCATGCAGAAGTAGAAAGTAAGTTAAAGGACTATCACGCTTGTAACGACCTTCGATGTAACTTCAGAGTGAGGGTACAGGAGTTCGGCAAGTCAATGATAAGGCATGGAAGAAAAGTTTCCCCAAAAGGATGCGTTTAAGCCTTTTGTTGCAAGTACAAATCTTGCCCTGGAAAGTTTACCTAACCACAAGAGTGATTAAGAGGATTTCGCTTTTGATTTATCAGTTAGTAGAAGGCGAAATAATATCATTAGAAAACTGACATAAGTCAGACGTAAAGGCGTACATCCCTCAGGTAAGAATTTGTGAAATTTGCATGTGGTGGGAGAGTGTTGTAGCGTTTCGGGTTAAGGTAACCAACAATGTCGAAGGAAGAGCCGATACCTCTGCCCATAACGCCTTCATTGTGGTAAAGCGTACATATAGCCCATACTTCAGCGCTGCGGACTGCAGCTACCGTTCTGAAGGCGTCAATTGATATCACAAGTATGCATTTTTTAAAAATAAAATTTCTTCGAGAGTGAAAACAACTGATTATAGTCAATTGAGATGCCTTGAATTCAGATATGATTTTAGTTTTTCTCTATCCCGTCAATTTAGTTTTTAATCATAAGAATAAATTTTCTCAAATTCATACTTTTATGAAAACATCTGAATGAATTCCTAGTATTGATCTACTCTATAAACATATATTTATTTCGGTTTTTATACACAAACTACGTGTTGATATGTGTTTAGTGTTTCCTACAATATCACACCACGGGTGTATTAACAGTGAGGTACATGTGTGTGTATTCTTTCTGTGGTACATGTGGCAATTATACTTTTAAAAACAAAGAAGAAATATTACTAAATTTTACAAAAAAGCTTATCAGGCTTATTTTGGTATTTAGCTTGGTGACCAGTACAAGTTATGGGCACCGCATTATGTGTGCAATACTTGAAGTGCAAATATCAGTGGGTAAAAGGTAAACGGAAATCATTACTCTTCGGTATTCTTATGGTGTGGCGCGAACCTCACGATCATGTAAGTGACTGTTACTTTTGTTTGACAAATATTCATGGCATAAATACTAAAAACAACCATTCAGTAAAATATGCTAATCTGAAATCAGCCATTCGACCAATTCCCCATAGTGTTCAAGTGCCAATTCCATTTCCTCCTCAGAATATGGGTAGTACAGGCTCCTTCGAATCTAAATCTGAGCCATTTTCAAATCCTGATCCTTTTGAAACTGGTGAGTCTTCTCATTTGCCCAAACAGTTCACACAGAGTGAGCTCAACGATTTAGTCAGAGACTTAAACCTCCCCAAAATTACTGCAGAACTTTTAGGATCACGATTAAAAGAAAAGAATTTACTTTCCCTCCTGCACATTTCATGGTTTAGGCATAGAGAGAGGGAATTCATACCTTTCGTTGCTAAAACAGATAGACGTTTATACTGCAAAAATAAAAAAGATTTATTTATGGCACTTGGTGTTCAATTAATCTTGCTGATTGGAGATTTTTTGTAGATAGTTCATTGAGAAGTCTTATAGGCGTATTGCTCCATAATGGAAATATACTCCCCTCATTCCCTCTTGCATACTCTGTTGATTTAAAAGAAACTTATAATAACCTTAAACTGATGCTAGATGAAATTGAGTATCGTAAGCACTCCTGGAGAGTTTGTGGGGATTTTAAAATACTGATGATACTTCTTGGCCAACAATCCGATTTCACTAAGTATCCCTCTGTTTTCTCTGTGAGTGGGATAGCAGAGCACGATCTGAGCACTGGGAAAGAAAAAACTGGCCCCTAATGAAGGAACCTTGCACCAGAAGAAAAAAATGCACTGTCTGAACCCCTAATTTCTAGAGAGAAAGTTCTGTTGCCCTCTCTTCATATAAAACTTGGACTTATGAAGCAATTCGTGGCAAGCTTAATAAATGAAAGCAATATCCATTTGTACCTTCAAACAAAATTTCCAAATAAAAGTGATGCGAAACTGAAAGCTGGTGTTTTTGATGGACCACAAATTCGAGAGCTGACGAGAGACTCGAAGCTTCTGCGTGGTTGGCGTTTAAAAGGGTAACCGAAAACTTTCTTTGGATAAAGCCGAAAATTATAGCGAAATTGTTGAGGAATATTTAGAACATTTCAAAGCCTTGGTCTGTAAAATGAGTGTGAAAGTACACTTTATATATAACCATATCGACTATTTCCCCGAAAATCTGGGTGAGGTGAGTGATGAACATGGTGAAAGATTCCACCAGGACATTAAAACCATGCAAACAAGATACTGGGGGATTTGAAATGAAACAATGATCGCGGATTACTGCTGGTGCCTAAAGACAAATTCCCCCGACCGCCATAACAGAAAATTCAAAACGGCAAAAGGTCTCAAGTGTGATGTAAACACTAGGTTAGTTTTTTAAATTGTCACTTATAATTACATTGAATTATAACATCCTTGTTTATTTATAAAATATATTCTTACTACACTTAGTAAGACAAAACCTTTATATTTGTTTAAAAAGCATTGTCTTTTTCGCATGAATTTGAAAATAGAGATGTTTATACACTGAATTATCAATAGCAGTGTAAAAAAAACTTGTACATGCCTACTTCAGCCTTCTTCTAAACTCGTGGGTCTAATTTAACCACGTCGACTTTTAAAATGTAAATATAATTGCAAGAGGGATTCGAAGTAGAATTTATAAGGCCTACATCGATTTATGTTTCAGTGCAACACTACGTACGACATGGCAAAACTAATAGAAAGATTCTACCACTCCTTAGGTTTAGGAAACTTGCCCGACAGCTTCTGGAAGGGATCGGTGTTCTATGAGCCAAAAGATAGAGAAGTTAACTGTGATATCTCAACGTCTTTTGATTTTAGGAACGGGAAGGATTATAGGTAACAAACCTTATATTATCTTTGGGATAGGTGTTTATTGTATTTGGTAACATGTAACAAGTTTGTAATACTGCAAATAAGATTTATTTCACCTCCAGAACTTCTATAGAAGCATTGTATCTTATTACGTACCACCGTAGGAAGGTTGAATAGTTAATTAATTCCTCAAAATAGAATTTAGAATGTTCCCCCTTTTTAAATTGAATTTGACTAATAACCCTCATCGGACCGTGGGTGGTGAGCACACTTACAATATATAAAATGAAAAGATTTATAAATATATATATATATATATATATATATATATATATATATATATATATATATATATATATATCGTGGTCTTTTGTAGTATTTGCTGGCTTCCTTGGGAAGCGTCAGACCAATCCCCGCAGTCACAGGCTTAACAGACTTTCCTTGCCTTTTACCTTTACAACACTCCCTATTCAACTCTATTTAACTTGATATATTATTTTAAAAAGGTCCGGAAAAATCAGGTTTGTGGTATTCAGTTGTTCATAAATGCGCGAATGCAGCTTGCTGTTCTCACGTGGCGACTATTGAAATTAGCAGCTACTTTGCCTCATTTAATTTTATCGGCAGTTTGACGGTAACAAAGAACAAACTTACATTTTATATAAACCTTGTGACTTCGCTGAACCAGGGGTAATAAATGTGCGATTCAGACGTAGTTCTTCCAACATTACTTTGATATAATTTTTCTTGTAAAAAAGTAATCAGTATTTATTGTACCCACACCGATTTAATATATTTGATAAATACTGAAGATCTGTCTGGTAAGAAGAAAGCATGCATGTTCAGTATATAGCATTGACAAGTGTATGTTTCTATAAAAAGATGTGAAAAATATGTAAGACTTTTTTGTTTTGTTTTAGGATGTTAGTCTGTGGGAGCGTAAATCAAAATTGGTTGAAAACCATTACGCATGAGATGGGACATATATATTCTTTCATAGGATATAAGAACCAGCCCTGCTGTTTCCAAGACTCAGCCAGTATTGGTAAATTATTCATTTTGTATATAGTTTTAATATTTATTTATAATTTTATTTTTATCTTTTAAGTAAGTCAAAGAAATATTTTATCAATTTGTTTATATGAATGACGTTTAATTTTTTATTACCAAGTTAGTTTTTGTCGCGGTTATCTAAACTATTTTACTTTACTTCGATTCTTTTCTATTATTGCTTCGTTCATTCACTCTATATGTTTTTCCTTTTAATATATGTTTTAGTCTCTTTCACTATTTCTTAAAACTTTGCAGAGCGTTAATGTTTTATTTCAATGCATTATATTTCTGAATGTATAACTAGTGAGCTAAGCTTACCTCTTTACTTGTCAAGGCTATTCTTTCGTTAAAATCTTTACTATTTCTTACAATATACTTGTGAAAACGGTTGTTTAAAATAGACCCAGGATATTTCTATATTATTGCTTCATTTCTTATCTTAAGGATCAGAAGGTTATAAAATTTTATAATTATCCACAATCAGGGTGTAGACGAGTTTATATTTAGCACTTTATTAGAATTTGGTAACATCTGAACTTTCTCGTTGAATCGATGCTGATATCGCGTGCGTTTTGTTTTTAAATTATTCATGTAAATTGTAACTGATTCAATTTCTTAATGTTTTTGGACTTGGCTTGTACTTTAGACGTGTCTTGTGGAAAATACTTTGTTGATACTTGTATATACGTTTAAATATATTCAGTATTTCTTGAAGGCTATTACAGTGACATTTGCAGCAAGATTTGAAAAATCGATATTTTAAAATTAATTTTATGTGAATCTGTTTTTATTACCAAGAAACGGTCAATATTTTTACTAAAAACATAGGGAGAATTTAAAGAAAAGTAAGATTTTTTAGCAGCATAAGTTAATCTAAATCTCCGTCTGTTAAAATGTTAAACAAATAAGAGTAAATACTCCTTCTTGCAAAAATGAGAACCATTTCACTATAATTAAGTTTCTAATCTTTAATTATAAGACTAAACAAATCTATTTGTCCTAAAGAAAATTTAATAAAATAAATTAAATGTTTTATCTGTTTGTATTTGTCCTTAACATAGAAACGTCTCTGGTGGAGCTGACGTTTTTAATATCATTAATATATTTATAAGGTTTTAAAATAAAGAAACAAACAAACCCCATTAAAACACATAATATTTGAATTTCCTTCAACACAGGTCTCGGTGAAGGATTAGCAGAGATGATGATGGCGTTAATCATGACTTATGGAAACCTGGAAGCACTAAACCTATTACCTAAAAATTATAAACCTGAACCAGAGACAGAGATAAACGACTTGTTTGATTTGGCTGGAGATGGTATATCCTCCATGCCATATGTATTACTCGTTGATCTTTGGAGATTCAACATTTATAGGAACAACATATCCCCTGAAAACTACAACAAGGCGTACTGGGATTTAAGGTTAGGACGATAACCCTAGAATTGTTAAATATTTAAATGAAATTGTTTTTGTTTATTTATTGTTGCCTTTCACACACATCTTAAAACAGATTTAAAAAGGTATTATAGTATAAAAACAAATGTATTTTAAAAATAAAGTATTAACACCATTTAATTAATTTGTTATAATTTAATAGCTGTTTTAAAATCATAAACTATTTTTTTTTAGTAAAATGTATCTACAGGTGCTATAGGTTTCTATAGACTGTACAACTTGTTAATTTTGTAATAGCTTTTTCAAACATTCATTGAAAAAGATTAGTAAGAATTTTTTTCATGAATGTATAAAACAATACTGACTCATTTAAATGTAGAGACACTTGATTTTACTAATAAATAGTTATAAGTGATATGATCTTAAATGGAAAATATATCTCTTTAATTTTGTATTAAGTTTTTTAAAGATTGATTGAAATAAGTTTTAAGTAAATTTAGGAAAAACTAATTTATTGTATAAAACACTACCGTCTCATAGGAACATATCGTAGAAAGTGATACATTATATTCTACATAAATAGGGTCTAGTTTACACATGCTTCCTCTACTAATTTAGTTTTTATTTATTTCCTAAAAGAATATTTGAAGAACACGTTTAACATATATAGTGTTGTTAACGTATTGGAACATATTATAACATATTTACTCATATAAATGAAACAATAAGATTAACTGGATTTTTTTCACCTGTTTATTTTACTGATTGCTATTAAAAAAGTATGTTAAACATAAAAAAACACATAACAGAACGATAACACTATATAAATACCTAATCAGGTGTATGAGCTATGAAAGAGTAACTCGTGGATATGCTTTCACCAATTTACCATATCGGGATCGAATCTTTCGGAATAGATGACAAAAGCAATGGGCAGAGTCCGAATAGGGGCTTCCAAAATAAGGCGATGGATATACACTCCGATGTATTTTCTCTAAACGAATAGGAATTAAGAGACAAACCATCTCCGGATAGCTTAGCCACAGTCAGAGAAAACGAAGATAGCCAGAGATGAAGAATAGTTCCAAGTTAATACATCAAGGAAGTGTAGAAGGCATCAAACCAGTGGAAGATCACCAACTAAATAAACTAAGTAATAGCGTTATCCAACGATAAGAGAAGACAGACGTCAGGTTAAGGGCATTAATTTAGAATCGGATTGTGACTTCTGACCCATAATAAAGAAACGACAGACAGAGAGAGATAGACAGACAGACAGCCAGACAGACAGAGAAAGGAAGAGAGAGAGAAAGAGAGTGAGATAGATATTAAGAATAGCCCCCTCCTGTTGCACCTCTAGTACGCTGATTCTAATAAAAAAAATACTAGATTTATATTTATAATGTAAAATATATAATTCTTTAAAATTAAATAAACACATTACCTAAATCTCTCTTATGCTATTCTAATTTATAACATTCATATGTACATGGGGAGTAAATTTACATTAGATAGACAATGTAGTTTTGTATATTTTAATAGCAGAGACTATCTATAAGATCAGATAATAAGCAGATGAAACTTGTTTCCAGTTAAATGTAAAATTGTATTTACTTTAGTTGAAATCATAATAAATTTTATTATAGTATTATGTCTACTATTTCTGATTTATAGAATATAACACTGTTACTGTTTCTGTATTTAAACTATTGTTTATCTGATATATTATTTTACACAGATTAAAACTTCAAGGAGTTGTCCCCCCTTATCCACGAGGGGAAGAATATTTAGACGCTGGTGAGCTGTCACATGTGGCAAATGATTATGAATACGTATGGTATGTAAATTTTCTAAATACAAGATTTTGTCTAAAGTTAATAATTAAACAGAACAAAAACGTTGAGTTTAATAACAATGTTGATTAAAACCAACACATACACACACATATATATATATATATATATATATATATATATATATATATATATATATATATATATATATATAAACTCACACACACACACCAACAACAACAACAGCACACACAGACACACAAACACACACACATACACACACACACACACACACACACACACACACACACACACACACACACACACATACATAGTCTGACTCCAATCCCCAGTGGACCTTTGCTAGCGTGTAGCCTGTGATTTCATGTGGCGATTGGTTATGTATTTATTATATGTAGCGCAAGTATTTTTGCCAAGAGGTCTACTGCAATAGGTCCGTAAAATCCTTCCCAGATCTCGTTTTATGCGTTCGGCTAAATTTACCTGGGGGTGTCGCACAGGGATAAGAATGTGTCCCACTCCTACGTCCTCAACCCAGTGCCGGTTTGCCTACTGTATTAAAATAGTCCGTCATGCGAACTATAGAAGTTTTGGAGTTCGGGCTTTTCACAGCGTATAGTTTTAACAGCTTGGAGAACACATCAAGGATCACTAGTATGTGTCTCGCTCCCCCTATGCTCCTAGAAAATCGACGGGCAACCATTTCTCCAGGTTCCTGTGTTACTATAGGTTTAGTCAGAGCTTGTGAGTACCTGTTTGTATGCTTCGCATACTGGCATATTTTGCATTTCATTATATCTTCCATAATCGTTTTATAAATATTTTTTATGTCGAAACTCTGGCTTAGGATCTTTGCTAGTTTATTGCTTCCCATATGTAGGTATGCCTGATGTACTTCGCTTATAAGGGGACCTATGCTGCCCTCCAGAATTATTATTTTTGGTTTTCTCCTTATTTTTTTACATAAAACCCCCTCTATTTCTCTATATTGAGGGTACCTATTTGTATTATCTCTAATGTATTGTAAATTTGGTTGTGCCCTTTGTGCCTCTTTCATATTTTTAATTATTTGCCTTAATGGCTTTTCACTTTTAATACAACCTGATAACAGCCTGATCATTTCTCAAACTACCGATCCCATTCTGTACCTGGTACATTCGACTGACCGTATCGGAAGGTATATTCTCTTTGCCGGGGCAGTGTATAACGAAAGGTTGGTATTCCTGGCTTTGTTGTCGTTATGATGTGCAACGGAGCTCCAAGGATTAGCGGACTAAACTTCTTTAAGCCATGAACAATAGCTAGCAATTCCTTCTCGCACATGCTGTATGGCAGTTCTGCTTTCTTAAGTGTCCTACTAGCGAATCCAATAAGCGCCAACTCACCGTTATCGTCCCTCTGGTATAGCTGGCTAGTTATAGAATTTTAACTGGCATCCGTTTGTAAATAAGGCTTCTGCCCTACTTTCGGATGTGTTATTGTTACGGCTTTGAGAAATAACCCTTTGACACGATCAAATGCCTCCTGCATTTCTTCATCCCAAGTCCAGGGTTTTTGATTTCTAAAAAGTTTCATTAGAGGTGAGGTTTCCTTGGAATATTTGTTTTTAAATCTTGCATAATAGTTTACAAATCCCAGGAAAGACTGCAGCTGGTTTTTGTTCCGTGGAACTGGAAAATCGTGTATTACTTGCAGTTTTTCTGGGTCTGTACTAACTCCTTGTTGGGTAAATATATATACCAGAAACTTCAAATCCTCCGGACAGAATAATGTTTTCCTGGGGTTAATCGTCACATTCCCCTCCATGAACTTGGTAAAGATTTCTTGTAGGTGCTCGAGGTGTTCTTCGAACGTTTCCGACAAACACAACCGGTCGTCCACGTATGCTAGCACGTTTCCCTCTAACTCTTGCCCTAGCGTCAAATCCACCGTCCTAACCGACGCTGCTAATGAATTTTGGAGTCCGAAAGGCACTACTTTGAAATTGTACACCTTGTTGTTAAATAGAAACCCTGTATATGTTTTAGATTCACGGGGTAATGGGATTTGCCAAAAACTTGAAGTTAGGTATATTTTAGATTTGTATCTCTTACATGTTCCCTATCTCAGTATCTCATCTATAGCAGGAGCACTTTCGTAATCCGGAACTGTGATGTCATTCAGTCTCCTTGCATCTAGGCATAGTCGGATAGATTTTTTGTCGGGCTTAAGGACCATCACTAACGGGTTAATTTAAGGTGTTCTGGATCGTTCTATTATATCATTTGCTAGCACAACATCTATTTCCTATTGTACTTATTATCTGAAATTTATGGGAATCGGATAACTTCTTTTCATAAAGGGTTTATCTTCATATATTTTTGGTTTGTGTTTATATTTATTGTATTTGCCTGGCGTATCACTGAATACTTCTTTAAATTATGTTATTAAGTTTTTTAATCGGTCTTTCAGATATTGATTTAGGACTGATTTTTCAGTTACTGCCTCTTGATTTATTTCAAGTTGGTTTAGTCTGTGTTGCTTCCTTACAGCTTTTTGGGGGATTTCTTCCATCCTCTTTTTACGTTTCTTTCTCTTAATGAGGCTCTACCAATTTGCTACTAATTTTGTCTCTTTTATTTTATATTTATGACTCTTATTCTTTGTCACTTCCTTATTCCTCTTTTCTTCCACTTTCTTTAATCCTTTTGGCTTTGTTCCGGTTCCTTTTGGCTCGCTCACATTCCCGTTTCCTTCAGGGAGATCAGCTTGGTCTTCGGAACACTTGGGGTCCTCCTTTTTTCCAGCTATGCGATGCTTACTATTTCTTTTACTTTTTCTTCCTTTTCCTTTCTCTCTTTTACTAATTTTAACTATTTCTCCTTTCTTACTATCCTCTTTTGTTTGCCGTTTAACAGCCGTTTTGGGCTTAGCCCCTTTATCTACCCTTGTTCCATTTTTTCTTTTTTCCTCACTGCTCACTTCCAGCACTTTCCTGTTTGCGTAGCCTCCAGTTCCTTCTACTTCGTTCGAAATTTCTCCTACCTCCTTTCTTACTTTATTTCCAGTTTCCTCAGCCTTTTGGCCCTCCCTTCCTTCCCTTTCTATCTCTACTCTCTCCATTTTCCCCTTATTATCCTTATCACTACCTCTTACTACTTCTCTTCATATTATTCCTTCTCCTTCCTGCCCTGCTTCCTTTTCACTACCTCTTACTATTTCTGCTCTTATAATTTCTTTTTCCTCCTGCACCCCTTTGTCATTGTATTTTTCTCCTTCGCTCCCACTAGCCAGTTCTGCTTCGATCTTATACGCAGTTTGGGATCCATGTCCCAATACCCCCTCGAGACTCGGCATCTCCTGGTCCTCGATAGGGGTAACGGCGTCAGCCTGATGGTCGGCCGACGCCAGTATAAACCCCTCTTGTTCCCTTATACCAATCCATCCCACCTTGTCGATTTTCGCTCTAGTGCTTTTTCTTTGAAGCTCATTAGGATGGTCTTGTTTTGATCTTATGTCTTCTTCACTCCTTCTTCCTTTTGGACTTTTGTGCTCTGCTCTTCCCTTTTTTCTATTTTACGAGTCTCTTTCTCTTTATTCTGTCTTTTTCTATCTGTTCTCATATTCGAGACCCACCAGGCAAGTTTTTTGGGTCCTGCAGCTTGATTTCTGGGCGTAGGAGAATGTTTTAGCTGGTGCGTTGTATACCTGGTCTGCATAGGCTCGTTAAAGGGCTGTCTAGGCGGTGGAGGTCTGTTGTAATCATTTGTCTCCGTGGGTACCTCGGCAGTCCTTTTCTACCACTTGGCCCCCTATGTCCGTCCTCAGTCTCAAAATTGTCCAAGAATTCAATGGCGTTGGCCACTGACTCCCGATGAACTCCTATGCTAGCAATGCTTACTTTCCTTTCGAAATGCGTCATTACTTTACTCACCGAGTACATCTCAGGTATTGGTGGATCCAGGATCCTTGCCTTGTTAACAATCACCTGCTGTATGGTCCCTTCTCGTTATACATCCCAGTGTCCAACTGCCATCTTATTTTCTCTTGCGCAGCAAAACCCCAGTACATGTTGAGAAACTTGTTCTTAAATCCCTCGTACTGGTCCTCTGGGTGTTGTACTGCCTTCCACCAAGCTTCGGCTGTTCCTTGTAGATTCCTTACAATCATTTTATGCTTGGTCTCCTCCTCGAGCATGTGGTCGATTTCTTCGAGAAGCTCTTCCATCTTTTTCATGAAGTCAATTGGATCTTCATTTTCCTTCCCGAACAACTCGATCTTTCGAGTTCCCGCAATCTGATTGTAGTCCCATAAAGCCGAGAGCTTTACCCAGCAGGTTGATCCTGGCTGCCTGACGTTTCTTATTTCGTCTGCAACCTTCTGGCTCTTCACTTCCTCCTGTTCTCTCCTTGCTTCTTCTTGTACTTTCTCCTGTTGTTTCCTTGCTTCTTCTTGTTCTTCCCTGGCTTCCTTCTCCTTTATATCTTGCTCTCTCTCTCTCTGCTCTCTCTCCTTTCGTTCCTGCTCTCTCCTTGCATTGCATCCTCTCTTTGCCAACTCATTTTCTCTTGTTTCCACTCCGCTTCTCTCTTCGTTCGTTCGTGCTCTCTCTCTGCTTCTCTCTCCTTTCGTTTTTGCTCTCTTATTGCTTCTCTCTCCTTTCGCTCCTGCTCTTCCCTTGCTTCTTCCTCTTTTCGTTCTTGCTCTCTCTCTGCTTTCTTCCTCTTTCGTTCTTGCTCTCTCTCTGCTTCTCCTCCTTTCGTTCCTGTTCTCTCCTTGCATTGCATCCTCTCTTTGCCAACTCATTTTCTCTTGTTTCCACTCCGCTTCTCTCTTCGTTCGTTCGTGCTCTCTCTCTGCTTCTCTCTCCTTTCGTTTTTGCTCTCTTATTGCTTCTCTCTCCTTTCGCTCCTGCTCTTCCCTTGCTTCTTCCTCTTTTCGTTCTTGCTCTCTCTCTGCTTTCTTCCTCTTTCGTTCTTGCTCTCTCTCTGCTTCTCCTCCTTTCGTTCCTGTTCTCTCTCTTTCTTCAATCACTCCATCTGCTTCTCTATATCACTCTTCTACTGCTGCTTTGGTGATGCCATAATCTCTGTTTTATTTTATTTCTTCTTCTTTTCTAATCCTATCATTCCCCTCCTACCTTTACTATGAATATGTTTCCTTTAATCTTTATGAACATATTCTTTATAAATTTTTGGGTTCCGCGTCATGTAGCCCGTGTGTTCGGTGTGCGTGCATTCTCCAGTTTGTTTCCTTTTTTCTATCTCCTAATTTTACTTACTTATTTTATCCCTGTTCCTAATTCTTCTTACTCTAATTATATTTGAACTACTAACCTATTTTATCAATTTATTTGTGTGGTTCCAAATTATTTATATTTAATTTTCTTTACCTTTTTTATTATTTATTTCTTACACCTTCTAGGTCGAATTAAGCCATGCCTTTTGCTATTTAGAAACCGTAGTAGTTTATGGTAAGTCGTTGACTTAATCCGCCTGTCTCTACGAAGAATCGTGTATACTACCAATTTGATTATGGCATGTTTTTCACGAGCTGCGCGTTTTGGGCGCCATCTTTACTTGCAGCGGAGCTTGTACCGCCCCGTCAGCGGGTCGTCCTCACCCCGCACGGGCCAAGAACCGCCGCCTCCACCCTTTGCCCCACCGCAAGCTCAAAATTTCGACAAGGCCAATCCTTGCCGAACTAGGATACTGTGCAATGACCCGCCGAAATCTCCCAGAGAACAGGTCACTGGACTTTATTTTAAAAAACATAACTTGCTGAAATTTAACCCTTTGGGTACGTATTTCCCGGGGAATGAGTTCTTTGAAGGCATCTTTATGGCGAAATGACCCTTTAATTTTAGGAGTGTTTAAGATATCTGTTTTAAATAATAACACTATTGCTTTGTTGGCAAGTTAGTAAAAAATACGTTTTTTTATTTACTTTTTAATTTATTACTAAAGCACAGTTTGTACCTATCTTACATCTACTAGCTCTGTAAATTTTGAATACCACATTTATTTTAATCTTCCTTTGTCTATTCTTTTTTCATATTACAAATTCTGAGAATTTTTTTCTTTAATTATTAGTTTTAGATGGAAAATTTTAATTTAGCTAAGTTCCCTTTAATCTTTTAATATTTAAAATCGTAATTACATAATTCTATAATTAAACCAAAACAGTCCTTTTTAACCTACTTTTACTTCAATTTTTGATACTTTAAAAACACAAGTGCCATTTGTAAACAATTTAAATCCTGTCAAAAATGTTAATAATATGAAAACATTTGTCTTAGGAATTAAGGAATAAACACGAATTATATTTTTAAAATGTAACCCTTTAAAGTAACCTATGGTTACTTTTAATTTATAAATTAATGCAATAAGTAATTTTTCTCTATTTAAGAACAGTTAATAATATTAACTTATTTGCCATAACGAATTAGCCATTCAACCCTTTAACTAATTAATATATTTAAAAAATAGCAATTATATTAAAAAACAATGTAACCCTTTAACTATCTTAAATATATAAAAAACATCAACTATCTTAAAAAACAATGTAACCCTTTAACTAATTAATATATTTCAAAAACAGCAATTATCTTCAAAAACAATGTAACCCTTTAAAATAAACAATTGATATTTTTCTAAAAACAGAAATTATTTCGATAAGCAATTTTACTCCATTTAGTTTGATAAATATTTTGAACACTTGATTTGCCAAAAAGAAAAAAGAAAATATTTATGCATATGTAACTAATTAGACCCAAAACCGTACATTTCATCTGAAATTCTTAATGTAACAATTTATTCATTAGACTGTCAATTTAACAGCTGTTTAATTCCTCTATGATTTAATTAAACCCCAAAATAATTTTAATTAATTGTCATTGAATAATTTTAATTAATTATCATTGAACTTTCATTTTAATTAACTTTCATCAAATAATTTTAATTAATTTTCATTGAACTTTCATTTTAATTAACTTTCATCAAATTATTTTAAATAATTTAATTTTCTACTGATATCTGAATATATATATTAAAAAAACAAAATTTTTCTCATCTAATAACAATTTTAATTTTATTTAATATATGTAATCTTGGTTGGAGGAGAACCCCATTTTGTAGAGGGGATCCCCCACTAAACGCTACCCCCTCTAAGTTACGCAATAAACAAAGCCATTTCTTGAAAATTCTTCTACTCTAAAAAGAAGTTTTATTTGAATTTAACTTAATAAATTGTCAACTTTCCCCAAAAATGTTCAATATAAAATTTTTATTTAAATGAAAACGATAGAAATTAATCTCTGGCCCTTAACACAGGATCACTCCAAAATCCAGGTCGATTACTCTTTCTTCTCCCTCGAGATCGTTCTTTCTGGGGTGGCCATGTTGGAATTAAGGCGTCCCTGATCTTGGATGTTGGCGTCCCTACTGCGAAGGCTTTGTCCCCAATGCCCAGGATGTTCCCTATGAGTTATAATGGTTGAGTGTTATGTCCCCACTTTGAAACTCAGAATAATTTGACCTTCCACTTTCCATTTATTTATTTGCATCGTCATATTTAAACTTTATTAACATTTTCTCTTTTTTACGGTTTTATTTTATAGTTTGAATTTAAAATTTTGAAGTCCACTTTTATTTAATTTTATTTTCACTGTTCATTATTAAAAAGTTTTAATTAAAATTTTGAAGCACTGCCCTCTAACATTTATTACCTTTGCTCTAATGTTCCTCTTTTAACGCCTAACAAACGGCTGGGAACGCCACCGCGTTGATGATAACTAAGTAAACGATTTTTGGAGAAATTACTTCCTCCGAAAGGGTCCCCATCACACTTGCAGCTACATTTCGGCAACACACACTCTCGCTCTTAGCCCGACATTATCTACGTCCTCGTTAACAGATCACAAAATTTAAACAAAGGCTTGTGACCTGGAGAGCACTTACCCATTGTTAACAGTTCGAAGTACGAAGCCACGCTGCTCCTTTTCACCCCCGCTTGGTTTTCGCGTTCCCACGAAACGTATATCACAAAACGTTTTGTCGACCAATGGGGTGGCTTTTATAATTTACGTCACGACATCAGGTGACATTTGCCGATGGTCTGTTTACCTATCCCACACAAGGTAGGCCTAACTCCAAAATGATCAAAATCTTGTCTGTTTTTTTGGTTTAACTCCTTTATTTGGCGTTTTCACGATATTTGGTACAGGGCATTTCTCTTTCCTCTTGAAAAACTTAGTCTCCTCAAATGTCGATGGTGGTTTTAGGTGTATTTTGAGGTTTTCTCTCATTTCCATGTAGTTCACTTGTTTTTTGAAAATATACTAAACCCCTTATCCCTGCTAATGGCTTAGCTTTCACATTTTTAATTTACGAAATTTCAATATCATTGCGACGGTATTTGTTAATCCCGATTCTCCCCGTCGCAACACACACACACACACACACACACACACATAGTTTATTCCAACAGCACATAATACATAAGACAAAATCAGCTTAAACGGGAACTGCAAATCAAACTGAAGGAAAGAGGGCCACTGGTGGGATTATTTTATCAAGTATAAAATGTGTTACAAAACTGTATCTTTTAAGAATTTCAAGGCATTTCAAAATTTTGCTGGGAAAAAAGTTTTAGTTTTGTCGTAAGTTGATATTTTTCCTCTATAAGACATATTATTAAATTAAATATCTTTAAATAATAATTATTATAAAAAAATTGCTATGCAATTTTACTTCGTTTTGAAATTTTGTTTTAAAGTAAATATATTTTGTGTTTTATTTACAAGAGTAATATACTTTTATAATGAAAATTATTTATTTTGCCTTTTTGAAAAATAATTTGTATAATATATCATTACCTTGTATTTTTGTTGTTCATTACAGCTACTTCATTGAAAATATCGTTATGTACCAAATGATCGAACATATTTGCATCAAAGCATCTCAATACGATCCTTCGAATCCAAACTCCAAACCTCTACATCACTGTAATGTTTATAATTCGACAATTGCAGGAGACATACTGAGGTTAGTGTAATTTGCTAAATAATTATTTTATCTATAAAATTCCTTTGGGAAAACTTAGTGAGTAACGTATTACACGCAAGCAAGGATTGACTTACACGCACTGCCAGATATTAGACCTTTAGTTTAGCATAAAAATTATTATTATTAGCATAAAACATCACCTGCAATCACCAAAGCATGGAACTTATAACAGCGGAGTCCTTTATCAAATGAAATAACTACAAAATTACAGAATATAGTAATTAGGATGTAATACAATTGATTACATATCTACCATAAATTACTCTATTACGAGTTAAAATTATTTTCTAGTACTTCAACCCAAACGTTTGTGTGTGTATGTGTGTGTGTGTGTTACAACGTCCCCCCCTCTATTACCCTCCTACCATCCCTTCTACCGCTGCTCTACGCGGTTGCCGTGTTGTTTATTGTATCCCTTCTTGCAGAATACTAAAATTTTATTGTTTACAAGAAACACTTATTTATAAACAACCAGAAATCTGCCTATCACCCTGCTAGTAAAACCGTGCTAAACTCCCTGAGTTAAATGTATGTTTCCCGCTCGTAGGGCCAAGCCCACAACAAGCCTATTCCCGCTGACTACTATTTAAAATACGTATAAACACTTCTAAATTAGTTTATCAATTGTGTATGGTCAAAGCATAGTCACACATGTCAAATTAATAGTCAGCTGGAAAGAAACACATTTAGAATAATACACATAATAAACACAGAGTCTTACCACCTGATGATGATCTGCAGAGACAGCAAGGGAACGTGCAAAATATGATTGTGTTTAAATTACCTATTTTAAAATGCTCCTGTGTCCTTTTAAACACAATCTGCCAGTAGATAAATCTCTGGACTTTTACACAAAAAACCAACTAATCTTTAGACTAGCTCATGAAGTTAGTAGAGAGAAACTCTTTAAAACATTAGGCTTTATCTATTACCATTTAATGAAATTTAATTAAATTTGTTTACTGATTTAATAATCACTTTTATATTAGTTGGAAAAAGCTAAACAGTTTTTATTGGTTATTTGACACAGGATGGAATGCAAATAATCTTGATTTTAATGACATATTTAACTCTATTTATTGAAATAAAAAAGAAAATTTATCCTTTAAAGTATTACACAATCATATTAACAAAACAATTCACTGAGTTACTTCTTGTTTCTTATGCTTTAAAAAATTATACTTTGCATATAGATTGATTACATTGACATAAACATAAAATTATTTTCCAAATTACACATAATAATATTTTATCTCCTATATGGAATTGGTAAATTCATATTTTATGACCTTTAATTTTTAAGTTTATAATATTCGAAAATGTCTCATTTCCTTTAACTAAACGGCTTATGGCCAAAAACCTTTTGTAAGTTTAACATTCATTATTTTAAATATTCTGAACACATAAATTCATTTACTTAGCATACAATTTATTAAAATTTTATAAAGAGTGAAGTCATTGTTTTAAGCTTGCAGATTTGTTTGAATTTAATAAAATTAACTAACTAAATTTGACTTGACTGGTATCGAATAAAGAAAATGACTTGCCAAAGATGTTCCTGCCGGTCCTTGGGGTCCCTCGTCTGGATTCCCTGGTCCTTGGACACCGGAAGTCGCCATCCCTGGTTCGTCGGTGGTGGTTTCCCTCTATTCGAGCGTCCTGGAGGCTGAGTCTGGAGCCTTCATCCTTTGGTGGTCCTGGATGTCGAAAGCGCTGAGGTTATGGTCCATCTGGCCTGCTGACGGTCCTACTCGCGGTCCAGCATAGCGTCCCGCGGCACCTCGTGTTAAAAAATTATTACAGACTGTCTCTAAAAGCTTAGTGACCAAGTATATATAGCGGTGAATTTAACCTACCTCACCCCGCCTGCAAAGCTTGCTATCGCTCGATTTATTCCTTGTACAGGCAAGTCGGGCAACGAATCTGTTTTAGCTTGCATGGTTTGATTATTAATTTTGGAACATTGAAAAATGTATATTTTATTTAAACGGCTGTAACTTTTTTGTTTCTTAAGTTTTTTGAATTTTGTTTTCTCTAATGTTCATTCTAGCTTATTGTGGCTCTTTTAAAATGTCGATGAAAGTTCTACGTGGTTTGGTTCGTAATATAGCTTTTTTAGGCACTTAGAATTTTTTCGCTTCACTCCCGATGTTCAAATTTAGTTAGTTATTACAAATTTATTTTATAACATTCTTTAATTTAGCTTAACTATTCTATCTAAGGTTTTATTTAATTTTCCACTCTTTATTATATGTATAATTCAATACTTAAATATTTTAAAAACAGCTTTATTTCTAAAAAACAGGAAATTACTTATTTCCCATTTGCCACGGTCTCCCAGACCGTTGCAGTGTGTGTGTGTGTGTGTGTGTGTGTGTGTGTGTGTGTGTGTGTGTGTCTGTGTGTGTGTGTCTTTGTGTGTGTGTGTGTGATATTTTTCTCACACATAACTCTAACAACTGGCTTTGAATAAAAATGTATACCAGAAATTTCTCTTACGTAGGAATTCGTATTCATTGGGGAGTTCTAATCAATTTTAGATTAAGAATTTCAGATTTAGATATAAGAAATTTTGTTTAATTTGTTATAGAAATAGAAAAATTGTTATATTGTGTTTGAGAAGTGTTCTGGAATGAAATCCAGATAAAGAAAAGGGATAAAATTGTTTGTTGATAAATTTATGTTTTTTTAAATATCACTTGTTTATTTAAAGGTGTAAAATTGATTGTTGATAAATTTATGATTTTTAAATGATCAGTTGTTTATTTAAAGGGGATAAAATTGTTTGTTGATAAACTTATGTTTTTTAAAAATCAGTTGTTTATTTTTATGTACAAGGGATTAAAATCAAATCTTTAAAATTTGCAAAATCACATAAAGGGATTGTTCATTTCAAAGGGTTAAAAGAGAATTTTAGAAAATAAAGAAAGCTTTATTTACTAAAATGAAAAAAAAATTGTTTTAATATTAGAAGGTTAGATAGAACAAAAATAAAATAACAATTTTCAGTAAATACAATTAAAAATTATTTTTCTTATATTTTTTTATTTTAGTGTAAATACAGAAAGAAGTTTAAATACATTTGGATAGTAAATGTGTAAAAGAAAAGGTTAACTGTGATAAAGAGTTACCACTAACATTACAATGTTAATTTTGCAGACAGAAAAAAAGATATAAAATAAAGTCAAATAGAAAGAAATGTTAAAATTTTAAGGAGTTAATTAAAATAAGAAACATACAAACTGTGCTGTATATTAATAATTTAACAATAAAATAAAAACAGATTTGTACTAACTTGCAAACAAAACAGTTGTTTATTTATTAAAACAAATTTCTTACACACTCCTAAAACAAAAATGGGCATTTCTCATATAGATGCCTTCAAATGAACTCTGTCCCAGGGAAATGGATTCCCAAAGGGTTAAATCCCAGCGTTAGGCTTTTTAAATTAAAGTCCTTTGCGAGCCACTGCACAGTGTTCTAGTTTTGGCTAGGAACGGCTCGTTTCAAAAATTTTACCTTGCAGCGGAGGTGGTCGGGGCGGCGGCGTTCGGCCGCGGAACGGCTGGTAGGTGGCCGGCTCGGAGGTTGGCCGTTGTGCGCGTTCCGTTGCAGTGTGTCCAGTTTTATGGCCGCTCTGAGTTTTTAAAATCATATCTTTAAATTCCAAACGGTGCCCTTATTGATATCAGAATGAAATAAAATTGTATGAAAAACGATTTTAAAATTTTCTCCAGGGGGTGGGTTGTAATCGTTTCTTGAAAAATTAGTGAAAATTGAAAATTTTGGAGAAAGACTAGTTTACTCTCAACATACAATGCGGTGTCCTGTACTGTGTTCAGAAAAAAGCCGAGTAGTTAGCTTGGGAGTATAGTACATGTTGACCTTTGTTTATTAAGTCAATTAGCAAGTCCTATGGACTTTCACGCCATGGTTACCCGCAACAGGTGGCTCTCCAACACAAGTTTCTGATCCTGTGACCATTTAGTTTCCACACGTAACTCAAATAGATCACACAGATAGTGTGATGCGTTACAATCAGTGAAGGATATTTGTAATAAAAAATACTTTGGTGTTGACTTTTATTTCGAACAGTAGAACTACTTGTTAGAAATGCAGTTCCCTATCACGGAGCCAAGTTGAGATCGCTGGAAAGTCTGTGTTTTAATGAGGGATATGATCAGCAATGTTTTAATGAAAAATATTTGTGGATTGTATACAATTGGGAGATTTGGAGATCGGTTGTAACTATGCGTATACTTATCAGCCTCTACTATTACCTCAAAACATTCCCTCACGAGTGCGCTGGTACAAAATATAAATGAAAAGTATATTGTGCTGATGGTTCAAATGCTAATGTCATGTTATCTGTATTGATTGAAATAAAGAATGATAGTGATTATAAGGGGCGTTTATGATTACAAAGCCTTTGTGTCCAATGGATGTTCATTTTGACCATCATTTTTGTATTCTTTCTCTTTTTCTTCTGTCGTCAACAGGTTAGGTTGAACTTTTAGAAAGAAAGTTAAATTTATATGGTTTTAGTTCGTGTTATTGTTAATTGGTGGTCGTTTAGCACATTGGAGAGGGTGATTTGAATATTTTAGAAAGAATAAATTTAATTTATTAATTTAATTGATTTTTTTATGTTTAATCGGAAGATTTTACTCCTTGAGAGCAAATTGAGAGCTATAGATGGACACCTCAAAGTCTGAAATCGAGTAAAATGTTAACGATATACGGGGTTTTTAAATGTTAAGACACTTTGGAAAAGTTTAGTCCTATAACGTCCAATTTCCAAATAGTTTGTAAAACTGTTAGTTTTGTTAGTTAGCTTACATTTAGTTTTGAAGGAGCACATTGCTTTGTGAGTTGCTTGAAAATTGAGGGGAAATATTTTGATGAAATTCTATTTGTTCTTGGTGGTTTGTCTTATGGTGTCTAAAATCAAAACAATGAATAAAAGTGTGTGTTTTGAGATTGCATATTGTAAGTTTATCTTCTACAAAGTAAGCCCTACTGTTTTCAGATCAGAAACAGGGGGTAAAGTTGAAGGGGTGCATTGGATTTCGTCCATTTTGTAACTAGTTGTCATTTGCCACTCTCAGGTAGTCCATTTCGTGATCACCAACAGGCATAGGCTCTTCCGCAAGTTGTGTATTGAGAGTGTGATTTTGAATCCTTTGTAGTCCAATTGTATCCAATTGTAGTCCTTATTCAAAAGTGTCTCTCAAAGATTCCACTACCCCGAAAGGAGCGTAAAAGGCTTATAGTAGGCAAATCGGTTTTTGTAACGAATTCAGGGGTTGGTTCCCCTTAGAGGTTCATTCCTTGAGATACAGGGCTCGAACCAGGGTTCGTAGTCAAGGGATAAACCATTACTTTCTTGCGGACGAGGAAAGGTCATCGAGGGTATCGTTGTCGAGGGTATGGCAGAGTGAGGTAAGCTTCGTAAGAATAGTATGGCGCCCAAAGTTTTAGCTCGATACTTGCAGAGTAAAATCGGGTTAACATCAAACAAATAGATACCGGCTAAATCGACTAAGGAGCCGAGTAAAACAAAATAAAATAAACATAATTAACTTAATAATGTAAAGGTTAATAGTAACCATAAAATGAAACAAATATATATATTTTAATGAAATAAAAGTTAAATAAAATATAAATTAAATTAAAAAAGAGCTTATAGTAAATAACAATAATTATTGAGAAATAATTAAGTAATGGTAAAATTTAGTAGGCACCTGTATGGCATATTAAGTAGAACGTATATGAAAGGATAGAAATATAATATTAAAAACAAGTTTAGTTCATAATAAAAGCAAATAGAGTACATAGGTGTTAGATAGCCATGGTCGAGAGAACACTGAGCCTGATCACATCGAGCACAATTCTACTGAATATTTATTTGAATAGTCATTATATAATAGTAATATATAACAGTAGAAAACACAGAAAGGGAAAAAACGATTTTATTTTTAAAAGGAATAGTAGAATACAAACAATTAAAATGGTGGCTAGACAGAGGAAAGGCAGAACCATCTGAAATGTTAGTTTTTTTTTAAAAAATGACCGAGGAAAAAAACAGGAGAAATTAAAAGAAATGAAGGAACAAAAACAGGAACGGAAAAAGAAACAGAGGAACAGAAACAAGTAAAATTAAGAGAGAAGGGAGAGGATGAAAATAGGAGAGTAGAAAGAGAAATTCATAATTAAAAAGAAAAACAAAAGAGAATAAAGGAACAAAGAGATTTAGTAAAAAAGGTAGAACAAGGAACGAGAGAAAAAGAAGAAGAAAAACAAGAGTGAATGAGAGAAAAGTAGGAGGAAAACTAGTAAGAAAGAAAGAAAGAGAGGAAAAAAGAGAGGAAGAAAAAGGAGAAGGTAAACAGGAAATTATAATTCTTTGGGAAATCATGAACATGAGGATAGATGAAATAAGTTATGGAATTACACGAAAGAATAAAGAAGTGGAAAATAAAATCCAGGAGACAATAGAAAAGATGGATAATTTAGAAGTAGCAGTAAGCTGAAATAAGCAAAATGTAGAATCGGTTAAAGTAGAAGTGCGAGAAGTAGAAAGGAGGGTACAAGTAGTGGAGAATAAGATTAAATATATGTGCGAAGGAATACATATAGCCTCCTTGTTCAAAGCAAGGATGTATGAAATAGAAGATAATGGGAACAAAAGCAAAACGGATTTTTACAGTAGGGAAGATGAAGACACTATTCATTTTATTAAACGAATAGAAAGCATGATGTCCGAATTTGATCCTGAGATTTAGGAAGGACAAAAATTAAAAATAATGGAGGGTACCTCAAAGTACCAGCACAAGAATATTGGTTGGCCATGAATTTGGAGGAGGAAAGTTACGAAAAATTTAAAGACAGATTATTTAGTCACTTTTGGGACCCAAATGTCCAAGAACGAATACGAGGAAGAATAGAGCGTGGGAGGTACGAATATAATCGAGGAGTAAATAATACATGATTATTTCCTCAACACAGCGAGACGCCTAAATCCGACATTCAATCAAACGGAAGTAATCTAGAAAATCATGAAACAATATGAGTAGATCGCGCCCTAGACTAGGACAGCCACCCCTAAACTCGGCCGCTACGTAACCTAGGACTATAGGGGTAGTTTTGGATGATGCTCAAGGTCATCCCGACCTTGACCCCAGACCCGGGGGTGGTTTCGACCACGTTCAAGGGGGTAGGGGGTAGTTTTTCGAAAAAAAAAAAAACAAAATCGGCCGCTACGTAACCTAGGACTATAGGGGTAGTTTCGGATGATGCGGGCCGACGTCCTGACCCTGACCGTAGCTTTGGGGGTGGTTTCGACCCCGTCTAGAGGGGTAGGGGGCAGTTTTTCGAAAAAATTTAACTCCAAGCCACTAACCTAGGCTAGCCAAATTGTATCCAACCTAACCCAACCTAGGTGTAGGGGGTGACCTCGGCTACGTTCAGGACCATCACCGGGGGTAGCTCCGGGGGTGGATTGGGGGTGGGGCGATTTTCGATAAAATATTGGAACATGTGCCTTGTCCGATAGGGTGCGTAACCTAGGACTATAGGGGTAGTTTTGGATGATGCTCAAGGCCATCCCGACCTTGACCCCAGACCCGGGGGTGGTTTCGACCACGTTCAGGGGGGTAGGGGGTAGTTTTTCGAAAAAAAAAAAACAAAATCGGCCGCTACGTAACCCAGGACTGTAGGGGTAGTCTCTGATGATGCGGGCGGACGTCGCGACTCCGACCCCTGCCTAAGGGGTGGTTTTGACCACGTTTAGAGGGGTAGGGGGTAGTTTTTCGAAAAAATTTAACTCCAAGCCACTAACCTAGGCTAGCCAAAATGGATCAAACCTAACCTAACCTACGTATTGGGGGTGACCTCGGCCACGTTCAGGACCATACGCGGGGGATGCTCCGGGGGTGGATTGGGGGTGGGGGGGTAGTTTTCGAAAAAATTTTGGAAAATCGTGTCATGACCGACAGGGTGAGTTTAGAGTCTATTAAGGGCTGCTGAGGGGTAGTTTCACGTAGGGGTAGTTTTCACAAAAAATACGAAATTGCCGAAAATCGATCGGTTGGATCAACAAACAGTACGGGATACGTGCAGAGGCTCTTTTGGACCACTGCGGGGGTGGATTCACCGAGGGGTAGTTTTTACAAAAAATATAAAATTGCCGAAAATCGACCGGCTGGATCAAATGACCGTATATGGTATGGTTAAAGTCCATCTTGGTGGGCTGTGGGGGCGGTTTCACCTGTTTTTAGATCGCCAAAAATAATTGGGGTCCTAGGTAAAATCCACCCAGGCATCAGTTAAACCCGCCAAGGTAGAGCCAATATGGAGCACGCTATCGGTTAAAGCCAAACCGAGCCCAGCCACCCGGCAGCTAGGCCTTAGGTAAAGCTAACACGAAGCTAGCCCTCGGGTAAAGCCATCACGAGGCCTACCCTTAGGTAAAGTAACCCCGGAATAGCTCCGGTGGTGGGGGTAACTTTTGGAAAGATTTAACGGTTATCTGATGACGTATCAGCGCTTGAGCGAGTCTAGGCAAGTAGTAGGCATACCCCAACTAGAGTGTTCTACCCTAAATAAATTGGCTGATGCAGGGCAAGGGGCAAACCCGCAGAGTTAACACACTATCTTGGAGGTAGGCCCACCCAAACCTCAGGCATAGCATCCCTGCAGCGGGGATTTAGCCAACCCAAGGCAGGCCCCTAAGTAAAGCCACCCGAGGAAAAGGCTTAAGGTAAAGCTACCTTGGAGCCTGGTCTTAGGTAAAGCCTCTTTGGAGGTAGACCTTAAGTAAAGCTACCCAAGAGTCCGGCCAGGCTGGTTGCTATATCAATTACAACCTATCGACCAAGACAAATACCTCCACCAAGTCCTAGGTAAAGCCATCCGGGTGTCAGACCATAGGTAAAGTAACCGAGGAGTCGGGCGTGAGGTAAAGCCAGCTAGGCCTTAGGTAAAGCTACCACTGAGGCAGACCATCGGTAAAGCCACCCAGGACATAGGAATAGTCTATACGGAGCATGGCCTCAGGTAAAAGCCATCCCGAAGACAGCCGATAGGTAAAGTAACCCAGGATTCAAGCATTAAGTGAGGGTGGTTATCAAATGAAATTACCAAAAATGATCGGCTACATCAAACGACCAACATTCCAACTAAACACTAATTGTAACCGACCAACCGAGCGCAAATAGTCAACAAGTTGAATCGACCAATCACATTGCAGGGGCCCGGTGGGCTTACGCAAACGGCCGCTGTAAGACGTGAAAGCCCATATACCATGTTAAACCAATATATATGATAGCCCACATAATGTGTTAAACAAATATGCAAGCCTAGATACATACTATGCTAGGCCAACATACAAGGGCCTACCATGTCTGTAAACCACAGGTCAAACCCTTATGACCTGAGCTATTTTCACCTCCTCTATCAGGTTGATCCTGGCAACCGTCTAATATGGGAGGTACTATAGGGTACATCTACCAATGCATAACCTATCAAGCCCACGTAAAGATTTATGACGTATCGGCGACCGAGCGACTCAGGTATTAGACCCACCCTAACTAGAGGGGGCAAGGGTTATGATTGTCAAAATTGTCTATGCTACAAAATAATAAACAAAGCAACAAAGCCCCGTCGTTTCAGGGAATACGCCTGACCGTGTGCTAGACATGTACAGACTTGCAGAGATAACACATTATCTAAAAACCGCAACGGCTGCCGGCGACCGCTATAGCAGGCATAAAAACCAGCACGGCTATGTCGTTGTGAATCTAGGCACGTGTTTATGTTTTGATTACTGTATCGATTTATTATGTACTGTCGGCATACCAAGGCCTACATATATATAATCAGAAATCAGTGTAAATAATCAAATAGCCTCAATGGACATCTCCTATAGCTGTAAATGTATCTAGATATAAAGGTATATATGGAGAAACACTAATAATGAGGCCTATCACAAAACGTGAATAAATATATGTTATAAAACGATGCTAAGCCAACATACGTGATAGCACACATAATGTGGTAAACAAATATGCATGTAAACCTGCATACATGCCAAGCCAACCTACATGAATCCCTAAATGCGCCTACTATGTCGGTAAACCACTGGCCAAAGCCTATATGATCTGGGCCTGACACACATTTACACCTCGTCTATCAGGTAGAACCAGGCAACCGTATAATAAGGGAAATACTATATGGTATAGCTAACAATGCATAACCTATCACGCCCATGACGGTCAACAAATATTACAATATAATTTAAAAAAGTTAAGCAATCTATATACATACAATGCTAACCAATATAGGCATATATACTATGTTAAACCGGCATGCAATATACTCTAAATAGCCATATATACGCTGTTAAACAAATATGCAGGTTAACCTATATACATCCTGTATTAGGCAAATATCCCCGTTACCCACATAGGCCTATGTTAAGCCAGGATGAATGATAGCTTATATATAGTGTGTTAAACAAATATGCTTGTAAACCTACATAAATAATATGCTAAGCCTGTGCTAAACAGATATGCGTGTAAACCTACATAAATACCATGCTAACCAGCATGGATGCTATCCTACATAAGCTTATATACTATGTTAAACCAGCATGCAATATACTCTAAATAGCCATATATACGCTGTTAAACAAATATGCGTGTAAACCCACATAAATACGCCAAGCCAATATCCGTGCTATAATAGATAGGCGTATATACTATGTTAGGCCTACATACTGCGTTAAACAAACATGTATGTAAGCCGACAAGGGCCTACAAATTATATCCAATGCATAGTTTAGCTAAAGGGCTATCACACACTATCCTAAAAGCGGCCCGCAAATTACCACATAATACCTGATACATAGCTTGGCTAATCATTAACACATAGTATGACCCAACACATAATATCCGGTGCATAGCCTCGCTAAATAAGCATAAACCCCCCAAAATTGGCTTATCAATTATGTATGGTCTAGATATAGTCACACATGTCATTTCAAAAGTCAGCCGGAAAGAAACACTAGCCTGGTATATAATATGTTAAACCAGCATGCAATATACTCTAAATAGCCGTATATACGCTGTTAAACAAATATGCGTGTAAACCGAATAAATACTATGGTAAGCCAACACGCATGCTATCATAGATAGACGTATATACTATGTTAGGCCTACATACCGCGTTAAACAAACATGTGTGTAAGCCGACAGGGGCCTACACATTATATCCAGTGTATAGTTTAGCTAATGGTTATCACACAGTAGCCTGACTACAACTTGCCCACATAATACCCGACACATAGCTAGACTAATCATTAACACATAGTATCCGATGCATAGCCCGACGAAGGGTTAACATATAGTATCCGATAAGTAGCTTGAGAATGCCCCAACACATAATATCTGGTGCATAGCCTCGCTAATGGTTAGCACATAGTAGCCGATGCTGAGCCTGGCTATGGAATATCACATATTATCTGATGTGTAGCCTGACTAATGGTTAACATAGCTAGGCTAATGATTAACATAAAGTATCCAATGCACGGCCTGGGTAATGTATATAGTTAGCCTACATTCTGTGTTATCTGTGTAAACTCACATACTATGCTAAGCCGGTTATCCATAGACACAAATCTATGGTGATGCAAGAGTAACCAGCACCCTGACAACAGATACCTAGCATGATCATAGCCTACATTGCCTGATAACAGATACCTAGCCTGACCATAGCCTACATAGCTAGACAAATGATACATAACTAGACAATAGATACCTAGCCTGACAACAGACACCAATCCTGGAATCAAATACATAGCCCGACAAACGATGCATAGCCCGACAAGGGCTAGCACATAGTATCCGAGGTATAGAATGACTACTGGTTAACACATGGTATCCAAAGCATAACTAGGCTAGTGAATAACTAATGGTTAGTTTGACTATGGTTAACACACACAGTGTCCGATGCATAGCTTAGCTAATGGATAACACATAGTAACCTATGCCTAGCCTGACTAGGGCTAACACATAGTACCCGATGAATGGCTCGACTAAGGCCAACACACAGTATCCGATGCACAACTTAGGATCGAATATGACGTCATCCAGGGCGGAGATGGTGGCTATGTTGATACCGTGATGGCCAGTGTAGGCTAGATCAAATAACCAGCGTTTCAACTAAACTACTGTCATACGCGTAGTTTAATCAACCAACATACGTGAAGTTCAAACGAACAGCATTGACACCAAGTCCAAATAGGCTATGGCGGCTATGCCCAGATCAACGTATCAGCTAATCAAAATGAAAAACTTACGCTAATCAACCAACATCTACACCGAGGTCAAATGGGTTATGGTTAGCGAAGGCACTGGCAAAAGCTTTAAGCCTTAGACATACCAAAATAGCCATGCTAAAATCAACGCATACCAAAATAGCCATGCAGAAACCGTCAAGGCCATTACACATATTGTCCAGGTATGTTCTCCATCAAACCGAGACTTTAGACACCATCTCTGTAAAACAGCTAACAAATTATACTCCACCACAATAGGTATGTCAAAACTGTTACCGGCTCATAATCTAAGACAGTGGTTACGTAACGCCCTTTATCAATTTAAGACCTTAAGAGATATCTTCGTAAAGACAGCTACCAATCCATACTATATCACAATAGTTACGTTAGAGCCACCGCTGCTCACCCTACCATAATAGCTACGTACAGACGGTTAATATTGTATAACCTATCACAAGACTTATGTAAAAACAGCTATGCATAACCTGTCACACAATAACTGCGTAAAGGCAGCCAACAAGGCCTACCCCATTAAAATAGCTACGAAAAGATAACATCCAATACATACCCTATCATATTAGCTATGTAAAGACAATAAATGCGTAAAGGCAGCTAAAAATGCCTACCCCATTAAAATAGCTACGAAAAGATAACAACCAATACATAACTTATCATAATAGCTATGTAAAGACAATTAAAGATGCATAGGCTAACTCGTTATTGACTGCTACTAAATAATGAACCATCACACTAGCCTCGTAAAGACAGCTACCAACATTACAATAGCTACGTAAAAACAGTTATCGATCCGTGACCAAGATAATACTTACGTAAGATCTATATCAGTGCTAAGACAATAGCTCCGTAAGGAAAACCTACCACTTCATGAACTACGACAACAGCAAGGTGTGGACGGCTACCAATACATTACTTATCACAGCTACCAACACATAACTCGTCACACTAGCTAAGTAAATAGCGCTACGATTGAATAGCCTATCACACAGGCTAATTGAGGGTCACTAACTAAACCATCACAATATCTCTGTACATGGCAGATGGCGTGATGATCCTCATCTTTATCGCACACATAACAGTAGGTTAGGTTAGAAGCACTCTAGCTAGCTTAGGTTAGTGGGTTGAAAATAATTTTTTCTAAAAACTACCCCTCTAGACGTGGTTGAACATCCAACAGTAGGTTAGGTTAGAAGCACTCTGGCCAGCTTAGGTTAGTGGGTTGAAAATAATTTTTCCTAAAAACTACCCCTCTAGACGTGGTTGAACCCTCCCCCAAGGCTACGATCAAGGTCACATCGACCGCCTGCATCATCCAAAACCACCCCTAACTTCTACAACCACAGGTCAGTGATGCCCGTGATGGAGATACGACCAACCTTTGACAGTTAGGGGTGGTTTTGGATGATGCAGGCGGTCGATGTGACCTTGATCGTAGCCTTGGGGGAGGGTTCAACCACGTCTAGAGGGGTAGTTTTTAGGAAAAATTATTTTCAACCCACTAACCTAAGCTGGCCAGAGTGCTTCTAACCTAACCTACTGTTGGATGTTCAACCACGTCTAGAGGGGTAGTTTTTAGAAAAAATTATTTTCAACCCACTAACCTAAGCTAGCTAGAGTGCTTCTAACCTAACCTACTGTTATGTGTGCGATAAAGATGAGGATCATCACGCCATCTGCCATGTACAGAGATATTGTGATGGTTTAGTTAGTGACCCTCAATTAGCCTGTGTGATAGGCTATTCAATCGTAGCGCTATTTACTTAGCTAGTGTGACGAGTTATGTGTTGGTAGCTGTGATAAGTAATGTATTGGTAGCCGTCCACACCTTGCTGTTGTCGTAGTTCATGAAGTGGTAGGTTTTCCTTACGGAGCTATTGTCTTAGCACTGATATAGATCTTACGTAAGTATTATCTTGGTCACGGATCGATAACTGTTTTTACGTAGCTATTGTAATGTTGGTAGCTGTCTTTACGAGGCTAGTGTGATGGTTCATTATTTAGTAGCAGTCAATAACGAGTTAGCCTATGCATCTTTAATTGTCTTTACATAGCTATTATGATAAGTTATGTATTGGTTGTTATCTTTTCGTAGCTATTTTAATGGGGTAGGCATTTTTAGCTGCCTTTACGCATTTATTGTCTTTACATAGCTAATATGATAGGGTATGTATTGGATGTTATCTTTTCGTAGCTATTTTAATGGGGTAGGCCTTGTTGGCTGCCTTTACGCAGTTATTGTGTGACAGGTTATGCATAGCTGTTTTTACATAAGTCTTGTGATAGGTTATACAATATTAACCGTCTGTACGTAGCTATTATGGTAGGGTGAGCAGCGGTGGCTCTAACGTAACTATTGTGATATAGTATGGATTGGTAGCTGTCTTTACGAAGATATCTCTTAAGGTCTTAAATTGATAAAGGGCGTTACGTAACCACTGTCTTAGATTATGAGCCGGTAACAGTTTTGACATACCTATTGTGGTGGAGTATAATTTGTTAGCTGTTTTACAGAGATGGTGTCTAAAGTCTCGGTTTGATGGAGAACATACCTGGACAATATGTGTAATGGCCTTGACGGTTTCTGCATGGCT
Organism: Prosapia bicincta; assembly: GCA_036971475.1. Classification (NCBI taxonomy): domain Eukaryota; kingdom Metazoa; phylum Arthropoda; class Insecta; order Hemiptera; family Cercopidae; genus Prosapia; species Prosapia bicincta. Next base: position 47,831,852 of record JBAIZL010000008.1, on the reverse strand, counting down.
ATTTTGGTATGCGTTGATTTTAGCATGGCTATTTTGGTATGTCTAAGGCTTAAAGCTTTTGCCAGTGCCTTCGCTAACCATAACCCATTTGACCTCGGTGTAGATGTTGGTTGATTAGCGTAAGTTTTTCATTTTGATTAGCTGATACGTTGATCTGGGCATAGCCGCCATAGCCTATTTGGACTTGGTGTCAATGCTGTTCGTTTGAACTTCACGTATGTTGGTTGATTAAACTACGCGTATGACAGTAGTTTAGTTGAAACGCTGGTTATTTGATCTAGCCTACACTGGCCATCACGGTATCAACATAGCCACCATCTCCGCCCTGGATGACGTCATATTCGATCCTAAGTTGTGCATCGGATACTGTGTGTTGGCCTTAGTCGAGCCATTCATCGGGTACTATGTGTTAGCCCTAGTCAGGCTAGGCATAGGTTACTATGTGTTATCCATTAGCTAAGCTATGCATCGGACACTGTGTGTGTTAACCATAGTCAAACTAACCATTAGTTATTCACTAGCCTAGTTATGCTTTGGATACCATGTGTTAACCAGTAGTCATTCTATACCTCGGATACTATGTGCTAGCCCTTGTCGGGCTATGCATCGTTTGTCGGGCTATGTATTTGATTCCAGGATTGGTGTCTGTTGTCAGGCTAGGTATCTATTGTCTAGTTATGTATCATTTGTCTAGCTATGTAGGCTATGGTCAGGCTAGGTATCTGTTATCAGGCAATGTAGGCTATGATCATGCTAGGTATCTGTTGTCAGGGTGCTGGTTACTCTTGCATCACCATAGATTTGTGTCTATGGATAACCGGCTTAGCATAGTATGTGAGTTTACACAGATAACACAGAATGTAGGCTAACTATATACATTACCCAGGCCGTGCATTGGATACTTTATGTTAATCATTAGCCTAGCTATGTTAACCATTAGTCAGGCTACACATCAGATAATATGTGATATTCCATAGCCAGGCTCAGCATCGGCTACTATGTGCTAACCATTAGCGAGGCTATGCACCAGATATTATGTGTTGGGGCATTCTCAAGCTACTTATCGGATACTATATGTTAACCCTTCGTCGGGCTATGCATCGGATACTATGTGTTAATGATTAGTCTAGCTATGTGTCGGGTATTATGTGGGCAAGTTGTAGTCAGGCTACTGTGTGATAACCATTAGCTAAACTATACACTGGATATAATGTGTAGGCCCCTGTCGGCTTACACACATGTTTGTTTAACGCGGTATGTAGGCCTAACATAGTATATACGTCTATCTATGATAGCATGCGTGTTGGCTTACCATAGTATTTATTCGGTTTACACGCATATTTGTTTAACAGCGTATATACGGCTATTTAGAGTATATTGCATGCTGGTTTAACATATTATATACCAGGCTAGTGTTTCTTTCCGGCTGACTTTTGAAATGACATGTGTGACTATATCTAGACCATACATAATTGATAAGCCAATTTTGGGGGGTTTATGCTTATTTAGCGAGGCTATGCACCGGATATTATGTGTTGGGTCATACTATGTGTTAATGATTAGCCAAGCTATGTATCAGGTATTATGTGGTAATTTGCGGGCCGCTTTTAGGATAGTGTGTGATAGCCCTTTAGCTAAACTATGCATTGGATATAATTTGTAGGCCCTTGTCGGCTTACATACATGTTTGTTTAACGCAGTATGTAGGCCTAACATAGTATATACGCCTATCTATTATAGCACGGATATTGGCTTGGCGTATTTATGTGGGTTTACACGCATATTTGTTTAACAGCGTATATATGGCTATTTAGAGTATATTGCATGCTGGTTTAACATAGTATATAAGCTTATGTAGGATAGCATCCATGCTGGTTAGCATGGTATTTATGTAGGTTTACACGCATATCTGTTTAGCACAGGCTTAGCATATTATTTATGTAGGTTTACAAGCATATTTGTTTAACACACTATATATAAGCTATCATTCATCCTGGCTTAACATAGGCCTATGTGGGTAACGGGGATATTTGCCTAATACAGGATGTATATAGGTTAACCTGCATATTTGTTTAACAGCGTATATATGGCTATTTAGAGTATATTGCATGCCGGTTTAACATAGTATATATGCCTATATTGGTTAGCATTGTATGTATATAGATTGCTTAACTTTTTTAAATTATATTGTAATATTTGTTGACCGTCATGGGCGTGATAGGTTATGCATTGTTAGCTATACCATATAGTATTTCCCTTATTATACGGTTGCCTGGTTCTACCTGATAGACGAGGTGTAAATGTGTGTCAGGCCCAGATCATATAGGCTTTGGCCAGTGGTTTACCGACATAGTAGGCGCATTTAGGGATTCATGTAGGTTGGCTTGGCATGTATGCAGGTTTACATGCATATTTGTTTACCACATTATGTGTGCTATCACGTATGTTGGCTTAGCATCGTTTTATAACATATATTTATTCACGTTTTGTGATAGGCCTCATTATTAGTGTTTCTCCATATATACCTTTATATCTAGATACATTTACAGCTATAGGAGATGTCCATTGAGGCTATTTGATTATTTACACTGATTTCTGATTATATATATGTAGGCCTTGGTATGCCGACAGTACATAATAAATCGATACAGTAATCAAAACATAAACACGTGCCTAGATTCACAACGACATAGCCGTGCTGGTTTTTATGCCTGCTATAGCGGTCGCCGGCAGCCGTTGCGGTTTTTAGATAATGTGTTATCTCTGCAAGTCTGTACATGTCTAGCACACGGTCAGGCGTATTCCCTGAAACGACGGGGCTTTGTTGCTTTGTTTATTATTTTGTAGCATAGACAATTTTGACAATCATAACCCTTGCCCCCTCTAGTTAGGGTGGGTCTAATACCTGAGTCGCTCGGTCGCCGATACGTCATAAATCTTTACGTGGGCTTGATAGGTTATGCATTGGTAGATGTACCCTATAGTACCTCCCATATTAGACGGTTGCCAGGATCAACCTGATAGAGGAGGTGAAAATAGCTCAGGTCATAAGGGTTTGACCTGTGGTTTACAGACATGGTAGGCCCTTGTATGTTGGCCTAGCATAGTATGTATCTAGGCTTGCATATTTGTTTAACACATTATGTGGGCTATCATATATATTGGTTTAACATGGTATATGGGCTTTCACGTCTTACAGCGGCCGTTTGCGTAAGCCCACCGGGCCCCTGCAATGTGATTGGTCGATTCAACTTGTTGACTATTTGCGCTCGGTTGGTCGGTTACAATTAGTGTTTAGTTGGAATGTTGGTCGTTTGATGTAGCCGATCATTTTTGGTAATTTCATTTGATAACCACCCTCACTTAATGCTTGAATCCTGGGTTACTTTACCTATCGGCTGTCTTCGGGATGGCTTTTACCTGAGGCCATGCTCCGTATAGACTATTCCTATGTCCTGGGTGGCTTTACCGATGGTCTGCCTCAGTGGTAGCTTTACCTAAGGCCTAGCTGGCTTTACCTCACGCCCGACTCCTCGGTTACTTTACCTATGGTCTGACACCCGGATGGCTTTACCTAGGACTTGGTGGAGGTATTTGTCTTGGTCGATAGGTTGTAATTGATATAGCAACCAGCCTGGCCGGACTCTTGGGTAGCTTTACTTAAGGTCTACCTCCAAAGAGGCTTTACCTAAGACCAGGCTCCAAGGTAGCTTTACCTTAAGCCTTTTCCTCGGGTGGCTTTACTTAGGGGCCTGCCTTGGGTTGGCTAAATCCCCGCTGCAGGGATGCTATGCCTGAGGTTTGGGTGGGCCTACCTCCAAGATAGTGTGTTAACTCTGCGGGTTTGCCCCTTGCCCTGCATCAGCCAATTTATTTAGGGTAGAACACTCTAGTTGGGGTATGCCTACTACTTGCCTAGACTCGCTCAAGCGCTGATACGTCATCAGATAACCGTTAAATCTTTCCAAAAGTTACCCCCACCACCGGAGCTATTCCGGGGTTACTTTACCTAAGGGTAGGCCTCGTGATGGCTTTACCCGAGGGCTAGCTTCGTGTTAGCTTTACCTAAGGCCTAGCTGCCGGGTGGCTGGGCTCGGTTTGGCTTTAACCGATAGCGTGCTCCATATTGGCTCTACCTTGGCGGGTTTAACTGATGCCTGGGTGGATTTTACCTAGGACCCCAATTATTTTTGGCGATCTAAAAACAGGTGAAACCGCCCCCACAGCCCACCAAGATGGACTTTAACCATACCATATACGGTCATTTGATCCAGCCGGTCGATTTTCGGCAATTTTATATTTTTTGTAAAAACTACCCCTCGGTGAATCCACCCCCGCAGTGGTCCAAAAGAGCCTCTGCACGTATCCCGTACTGTTTGTTGATCCAACCGATCGATTTTCGGCAATTTCGTATTTTTTGTGAAAACTACCCCTACGTGAAACTACCCCTCAGCAGCCCTTAATAGACTCTAAACTCACCCTGTCGGTCATGACACGATTTTCCAAAATTTTTTCGAAAACTACCCCCCCACCCCCAATCCACCCCCGGAGCATCCCCCGCGTATGGTCCTGAACGTGGCCGAGGTCACCCCCAATACGTAGGTTAGGTTAGGTTTGATCCATTTTGGCTAGCCTAGGTTAGTGGCTTGGAGTTAAATTTTTTCGAAAAACTACCCCCTACCCCTCTAAACGTGGTCAAAACCACCCCTTAGGCAGGGGTCGGAGTCGCGACGTCCGCCCGCATCATCCGAGACTACCCCTACAGTCCTGGGTTACGTAGCGGCCGATTTTGTTTTTTTTTTTTCGAAAAACTACCCCCTACCCCCCTGAACGTGGTCGAAACCACCCCCGGGTCTGGGGTCAAGGTCGGGATGGCCTTGAGCATCATCCAAAACTACCCCTATAGTCCTAGGTTACGCACCCTATCGGACAAGGCACATGTTCCAATATTTTATCGAAAATCGCCCCACCCCCAATCCACCCCCGGAGCTACCCCCGGTGATGGTCCTGAACGTAGCCGAGGTCACCCCCTACACCTAGGTTGGGTTAGGTTGGATACAATTTGGCTAGCCTAGGTTAGTGGCTTGGAGTTAAATTTTTTCGAAAAACTGCCCCCTACCCCTCTAGACGGGGTCGAAACCACCCCCAAAGCTACGGTCAGGGTCAGGACGTCGGCCCGCATCATCCGAAACTACCCCTATAGTCCTAGGTTACGTAGCGGCCGATTTTGTTTTTTTTTTTTTCGAAAAACTACCCCCTACCCCCTTGAACGTGGTCGAAACCACCCCCGGGTCTGGGGTCAAGGTCGGGATGACCTTGAGCATCATCCAAAACTACCCCTATAGTCCTAGGTTACGTAGCGGCCGAGTTTAGGGGTGGCTGTCCTAGTCTAGGGCGCGATCTACTAATATGGAAACCACATGTATATAAGATGTTCCGAGATTTTGGCCACTGACATTAAATCGGCGTCACGGTGCATTCGACGGAACATGGAACAGGAGGCTTTGCGGAACCGAAACCCGTCTATGGCTGAGGAACGGGAGCCTGAGGCGCGGGGGCTGACTCGAAGCCCCAGATATAAATTATTTTAATTTATAATACAAATTAGTAAATATAAGAAACAGAAATGTAAACAGATTTACTTAGCACTAAATTGAGTGTTAAAATATACTATAAACAAACATAACCATAAATAGGCCACAGCCTAATCAGTCGGTTTAAATTGAACATTAAAAGTGTAGTTGGTGGACGAAGCCAAAGTAACTAATTTTAATTAAAATTGGACTAAATAAACTACCAACTAGTAAACAATAGACTAAGAAAGAGTGGACAGTATAATTTAGACATAGAAAGAACAAATTGGGATCAGTTAGATATGTTAAGGAAAACTATAACTTAAAAAAGGCTAACCTAATAACTGGTGCTTATAGGACGGTAATTATGTAGCTTGTGGAACCAAGCTTAAGGACTAATAATACAACATTTTTAACCAAAGGATTTAAAATCACACTCTCAATACACAACTTGTGGAAGAGATTCATGCCTGTTGGTGATCACGAAATGGACTACCTGAGAGTGGCAAGTAACAACTAGTTACAAAATGGATGAAATCCAATTCAACCCCTTCAACTTTACCCCCTGTTTCTGATCTGAAAACAGTAAGGCTTACCGTATAGAAGATAAACTCACAATATGCAATCTCAAAACACACACTTTTATTCATTGTTTTGATTTTAGACACCATAAGACACCACCAAGAACATATAGAATTTCATCAAAACATTTCCCCTCAATTTTCAAGCAACTCACAAAACAATGTGCTCCTTCAAAACTAAATGTAAGTTAACTATCAAAACTAACAGTGTTACAGACTATTTGGAAATTGGACGTTATAGGACCAACCATCTATATAATTTGAAACTTTTCGCCTTCAAACGAAAATATATGTAACTCTTGACACATTTGATAGCTCTAGTAGCATCTTCCACTCCTTAAACTTGTCCAAAGTTTCTTAACATTTGAAAACCCCGTATATCGTTAACATTTTACTCGATTTCAGACTTTGACGTGTCCATCTATAGCTCTCAATGTGTCCATTCAAATGAGCACCAACAAAGGAGCAAACATATTCATATGCTCAACATACTCCGATCTGTTAAACAACTACCAAATAACAATAAAACCAACTAACACGAAATAAATTTACCTTTCTTTCAAAATAATTCAACTTAATCTCATGATGACAGAAGAAGAAGAGAAAGAATACCAAAATGGAGGACCAAAAGGTTTTGTTATTGTTAAGGTTTATGGTTTTAAACACCCCTTTTGATCACTATCATTCTTTATTTTAATCAATGCAGATAACACGACATTAGCTTTTCAAGCATCAGCACAATATACTTTTCATTTATATTTAGTACCAGTGCTCTCGTGATGGAATGTTTTGAGGAAATAATAGAGTCTGATATACCTGCTGTTTCTCGTCCTAGCAATGAAGCATAATTACAACCAATCTCCATATCTCCCTATCGTATACAATCCACAAACATGTTTCATTAAAACATTGCTGATCATATCCCTCTTTAAAACACAGACTTTCCAGCTATTTCAACTTGGCTCAGTGATAGGGAACTGGATTTCTAACAAGTAGTTCTACAGTTCGAAATAAACGTCAACACGAAAGATATTATAGAGCTGAAAGGCTTAGATTGGAAAGTGTAAGTTGAATATTTGAGAAAGAAATAATTAATTTTTTTATATTTTTTCCTGCTAATTTGAATAAGCACATTGTGAGCTATAGATGAACATCTCAAACTCGGAAATCAAGTAAAAAGTAAGGGATATATGGGGTTTTAAATGCTCCAAAACTTTGGAAAACGTTTAGGAGTGGAAGGTTCAAGGGTCCGAGGGTTACGTACGTTTTCGGATGAAGGCGCAATAATTTTAAATTATCTAGATGATTGGTCCTGTAACATTCCATTTTCAATTAGTCTGTCAAAGTGTTAGTTTTGATGGTTACATACATTTAGATTTAAAGGAGTACAATGTTTTGTAAGTTGCTCGAAGATTGAAGGGTCAATATTTTGATGATATTATATATGTCTTGACGGATGGTCTACGGTGACCACATTCAAAATTAAGAATAAACGTGTGTGTTTTGAAGACGCATAATTTGAGGTTTGATAAAACACCTCGTTGTGTTTGTAATGGTTGTCTATGTTCAAGTTAAAAAAAAAACCTTTTTTAAAATAATTCGTAATCTTCTATACGGTTAGTCTTACTGTTTCCATAAAGTTTCATGATTTTCGAGATTACTTCTGTTTGATTCTATGGCGGTTTTAATGGTCTAGCGGTGTTCACCATTTTGAGGAAATGATTTACCATATATTTATTCCTCGATTATATTCGTACCTCCCATTATCTATACTTCCTCGTATTCGTTCTTGGGCATGTGTGCCAAAAAAAAACACCAAAAATTTCTCTTTAAATTCTTCATAACTTTCCTGCACCATATTCGATGCTAACCACCATTCTTGTGCTGGCCCTTTGAGGTATCTCTCCTTTATTTTTATTTTTGTCCATCCTCCAAATCAGGATCAATTTCGGACATTATGCTTTCTATTCGCTTAATAATAACATCTATAGCGTCTTCATTTTTCTTACCGTAGAATTTCGTTTTGCATTGTCTCCATTCTTCCCAATCTCAAAAATCCTTGTTTTGAACAAGGTGGCTATATTTATTCCTTCTCACATATGTTTTATCTTATTCTCCACTACCTGTACCCTTATTTCTACTTTTTTTATTTCTACTTTAACAGTTTTTTTTAAATTTGTTTACTCCCGCTGACAGCTATCTCTAAAATACCCATCTTTTCTATTGTCTCCTTGATTTTATTTTCAATGTATTTATTTTTTGTGTAATTCCTTCACTTATTTCATCTATCCTCATATTCATGATTTCCAAAAGATTTCTGAGTCCTGTTTATCTTCCTCTCTTTCTATCTTTCTAGTCTTTCCTCTCCTTTTTCTGTCATTCTTTCATGTTTTTCCTCCTCCCCTTCTCTTGTCCTTTGTTCCTCTATATTTTTCACTAATTTTTCTTGTTTCTCCTTTGTTCTCTCCTGTTTCTTTTCCTCTATTTTTTTAATCTCTTCTGTTTTTGCTCCTCCATCATTTTTCTGAAAAACTATATCTTTTCAAATGGTTCTGTCTTTTCTCTGTAGAGTAGCCATTTTATTAGTTTGTATTTTACTATTTCTTTATAAAATAAAATTCTTGAATATAAAACAAGAATGTAGCCGTCGTACATAACGAAATGTTCCAAAACTTTGGAAATGTTATAGGAGTGGAAGATGCAACGAGAGGTATTAAGTGTATCAAGGATAACGTATGTTTGCGATTAAAGGCGCATTAATTTTAAATTATCTAGATGCTTGGTCCTGTAACATCCCGATTCCGAATAGTCTATAATTGTGTTAGTATTCTTGGTTGCAAACATTTATATTTGAAGGAGTACAATGCATTGTAGGTTGCTTGAAAATTGAAGGGGCAATATTTTGATGATATTCTGTATGTACTTAAAGGTTGGTCTACGGTGTCCAAAATCAAAACAATGAATAAAAGTGTGTTTTCAATATGCATAATTTGAGTTTTGATGGAACGCCTCGTTGTGTTTGTATTGGTTGTCTATGTTCAAGTTTCAAATAAAACTGTTTTTAAAATAATGTCTAATCTTCTATACGGTTAGTCTTACTGTTTCCATGTTTCACGTTTTTTAAGATTACTTCCTTATTATTGTATGGTGGATTTAAGGGTCTAGCGGTGTTCACCATTTTGAGGAAAATATTTACCATATATTTATTCCTCGATTATATTCGTACCTCTCATTCTCTATTCTTCCTCGTATTCGTTCTTGGGAATGTGTGGCAAAAAAAAAAAAAAAAAAAAACACTAAAGTATCTCACTTTTAATTCTTCATAACTTTCCTGCTCCATATTCATGGCCAACCACCATTTTTGTTTGAGGTATCTCTTCTTTATTTTTTGTTTGAGGTATCTCTTCTTTATTTTTAATATATGTCCTTCCTCCATCTCAGGATCAATTTCGGACATTATGCTTTCTATTCGTTTAATAATAAAATCAATAGGGTCTTCATCTTTTCCACCGTTGAATTTCTTCTGTCTCTATTCTCCCCAATCTCAAACATCTTTATTTTGAACAAGGTGCTATATTTATTCCCTCTCCCTTACCTTTTTAATACTTTTTCAATCCATATAATTATTAGATTTTTTATCTTACTCTACACTACCTGTACCTTCCTTTTTCCTTTTTGTACTTCTACTTTAACAGTTTCTTCATTTTGCTTATTCCCGCTGACAGCTACCTCTAAATTGCCCATTTTTTCTATTGTCTCCTTTATTTTATTTTCAGTTCCTTCATTTTTTGTGTAATTCCATCACTTATTTCAACTATCCTCATATTCATTATTTCCAAAAGATTTCTGATTTCCTGTTTATCTTCCTTTCTTTCTTTCTTTCTAGTTTTTCCTCCTCCTATTCTCTCATTCTTTCATGTTTTTCCTCCTCCCTTTCTCTTGTCCTTTGTTGCATCATCTTTTTCATAATTCTTCTTGTTTCTCCTTTGTTCTCTCCTATTTGTGTTGCTCTATTTCTTTTAATCTCTCTTGTTTTTCCTTCATTATTTTTTTAAAAAACTCTATCATTTCAAATGGTTTTGACTTCTCTCTGTTTAGTCGCCATTTTATTAGTTTGTATTTTACTATTTCTTTTTAAAATAAAGTTCTTTCATTTCTACCTATATATAATACTATTATATAATTACTTTTCAATTTAATATTTAGTAGAATTGTGGTCGATGTGATCCGATTCAGCGTCCCCTCGACCTTGTCTATGTAACGCCTGCATAGCCTTTTTGCTTTTATGATTAACTAACATTGTTTTATGTTTATATTCTATTTCTTTTCTTTTGTTTTCTTTTTACTAATATGCCCTACAGATGCCTATTAAAATTTACCATTACTTAATTATTTTTCAATAGTTATTGTTATTTACTAAGAATATATTTTTTTAATTTAATTTATAATGTATTTAACTTTTATTTAATTAAATTAAATATTTTGGTTTTAGTTTAATGATTACTATTAAACTTTACATTATTAATTTGATTATGTTCAATTTATTTTGTTTCACTAGGCGCCTTAGTCGATTCAAGTCTGTCTCTATTTGTTTGATGTTAACCCCATTTTACTATGTAAGCATCGAGCTAAAACGTTGGAAGCTCAATAATTAATTTTCTTACGGAGCTTACCTCACTCTGGCATACCCTCGGCAATGTTCGGCTAACTTCTCTACAACCCTCACCTCGATGACCATTCCTCGTCGGCAAGAAAGTAATGGTTTATCCCTTGACTACGAACCCTGGTTCGAGACCTGTGTCTCAAGGAATGAACCTCTCAGGGGAACCAACCCCTGAATTTGCTACAACAACCAATTAGCCTTCTATAAGCCTTTTACGCTCCTTTCGGGGTAGTGGAATCTTTGAGAGACACTTTTGACTTAAAGACTACAATTGGATACCTAGTGAATTTATTTTATTTTAAATGAAAAAAAAGTTAATTGGAAAATATAAAATTTGTTTTTGTTTATAATTTAATACTATTTAATTTATGTTATTTTACAGGTTATATATTCTTAAGTTTTATCTAATCTGAAATTACAAGTAAACTGTCTATCTGGTTTCATGTTAATAGTGCAGAATATGTGTCTTTATGACTCTTAACTTTAACACATGACGACAGAAGAAGAAGAGAAAGGATAACAAAATGGAGGTCCAAAAGAACATCCGTTGGATACAATGGCTTTGTAGCCATAAACACGCCTTCAGATCATCATCATCATCATCATTTTTTATCTCAATAAATACAGATAGGACGATATTAACATTTCAACCATTAAGCACAATATCCTTTATATTTTGTACCACCCCACTCATGTTGCGTTATGTACGGCGGTAACATTCTTGTAGGTCTACAGTAAAGGCAGACTTCCTGTCCAAGGAATAATGTGTTATAGGCAGTGGAAACGTTCGTGTCGGACACCTTTATATATATCCTAACTGTAAATGTTATAATGCATTATGTACGGCGGCAACATTCTTGTAGGTCTACAGTAAAGGCAGACTTCCTGTCCAAGGAATAATGTGTTATAGGCAGTGGAAACATTCGTGTCGGACACCTTTATATATATCCTAACTGTAAATGTTATAATGCATTATGTACGGCGGCAACATTCTTGTAGGTCTACAGTAAAGGCAGACTTCCTGTGCAAGGAATATTGTGTTATAGGCAGTGGAAACATTCGTGTTGGACACCTTTATATATATCCTAACTGTAAATGTAATAATGCATTATGTATGGTGGCAACATTCTTGTAGGTCTACACTAAAGGCGCGTTTTGCCTGTAAAGAGAATAATGTGTTAACGGCTGCAACATTTGTCTGGGTGTACCAGAAACGCCTAGTACTAAATACAAACACGTCCACGCACCTGATTCTATTGATTTTAAAGTGTTATAGCCTCCGTGACCTTTAAGATAGGAAATGAAATAATGACATAGAAATATCCTGGGTCTCCTATTAAGCTATGTGAAACACTCTTTTGCACAAGTAGATTGTAATAAATAGGAAGGATTTTAATGAAAGAGTAGCCTAGAGACATAGTGTGTGTTCGATAAGTCAAACTATGGCTTTATTAAACAACACAACGGAAATTTTTTTGCCTTTTTTGATATATTTAAGCCAATATTCACTTACTCGGGCACACACTAACATCCTTAAACAGAATAAAAATGTTTTATATATAGTTTACATGCCATTTTTTAAAACCTAATATTTAAAACCTATATTCTGTACACGTATTCCAACTACCAGATATATTGTCATTATTTTTCCGGAAAATATTAATTTTATTAACGGTTTTTCCGCATTTTATATGTCACAGTTAGGTGTAGTTTGTAACGGCCGTTTCCCACGCCCAGTAGTGTTTAAATCTGTAAGAAATTTTTAAAGCAACATGCTAGTGTATTATTTGGCTGCATAAAAATGAGGACTGGAAAAGCATAGCCATGGCATATAAGGAAACGAGAATATCTTCCAAAGAAACCAGTAAATCGGGTAATGTCTCATCTGGACTGAGGTACAATAAATGGAAATGATTATTTACGAAAGCGATAAGGGCGAGGAGAAGAGTATTACGTCTTGCTATACCTCAGGAGTTATATACCTCGTCATAAAAGTGGTAACTTGTAAATAAAGTATTACACTGTGAGAGATGATCAAAGAATAAGAATATAATATTACGTAATAAAAGTTCGTGTCTATATACTTTTCCTTACCACAAGAGTTGGAGTAAATTTAAAAGAACTCTTTGTGGTCTGTGGTTTAAGAAAATGACTGCAAAGCGAGTGTCAGTACTTGGCAGAGAATGTCAAGTAAACCTTGGTTTTTCTGTCCCAGCCGAACAAAAATACAAAAGATGCACATGTTCGTAGTCGTTATTTTATTGGATACTGTTGCTGAAACCGAGTCTAAATTCTGGGAAATTATGTTCAATCTACAAATACGATTAATCATTTTAACATTAGTGTATGACGATCCAAACTTTAAACTTGTAAACACTTACTGAGACAGAACGTTTTCAATCGCTATGTAACGATCTTCATCAGAGTTTTTTGCTTAGAGATGTTGGGTTACGAATTTTGTTTATGTGTGATGTTTGATGACGATACTTAATTAATAGTATTTATTAGGTAAATTAGGTTTGAAAGCAAAATATTTAAAACTAAGAACCTCGGTAAAAAAAATAAATTTTGAAAGAAATTAATACATGAATAAAAATTATGAAGTAAAAATTAAATGCAGTAGTTAATTAAAATACCACAACATTAGGAATAGGAAAGTAATTGAGAATTAAATACTTGTTGAATATTCTATATCCTATTATGTTTTGTTTTTTATGTACTTTACAGGTTTTATTATTGATATGTTAAATTTATTCCAGATTTATCAATTAACCTTAAGTATTAAAATTGTTCAGTAATTTCTTAAGAATAATTTGAGAAAAATTTTAATTATAAATTATTTTTTTAAATAACCCAATAAAAAATATAACTCCTGCACTAGACAATATAATATGAACATATAAATCAAAGATTTTCAATAACTAATGACTAAAAGTTAAATATATTTAGAACTAAATAATTTTCTATAAAATACGACAATATGATCTTTAAGCTGAGGTGCCTTCAAATAACTCATTCCCCGAAATTTAGTGGCACAAAGAATAGAGATAAGAAGATTACGTTTTTACAATTAGTCCTGTGACCGCATCACAACAGAATTTTGGAAGCAGCGGTACAGGTACTGGCTCGTGTCTGGTCTGCTTGTTTCAAATTTTACCGATAGGTTTGGATCGACGCATATACTTATCTTTACGTTTTAAAACAAATGCAGAAGAAGGTACTGTATTTCATTAAACACCTTGAACCTATTAAAACATCATCAAGGGAAATAGGAATATTAGGATAAGATATTGTCATCATAATCTGTGAACCTATTGGTTACATTCTGAATTACAGGATGAGGCAGATAATATATTTCATTAAACACCATGGCCCTATTAAAACATCAGCAAGGGGAATAGGAAGATTAAGATAGGATAATGTCATCATTCTCTATGAACCTATTGGTTAGATTCTGATACAAAGGAAGAAGCAAGTAATGTATTTCATTAAACAACCCGAACCTATTAAAACATCAACATGGGGAATAGGAAGATTAAGATAGGATAATGTCATCATTCTCTGTGAACCTATTGGTTAGATTCTGAAACAAAGATAGAAGCAAGTAATGTATTTCATTAAACACCCCGAACCTATTAAAACATCAGCATGGGGAATAGGAAGATTAAGATAGGATAATGTTATCATTATCTGTGAACCTATTGTTAGATTCTGATACAAAGATAGAAGCAAGTAATGTATTTCATTAAACACCCCGAATCTATTACAACTTCAGCAAGGGGAATAGGAAGATTAAGATAGGATAATGTCATCATTCTCTATGAAATTATTGGTTAGATTCTGATACAAAGGAAGAAGCAAGTAATGTATTTCATTAAACAACCCGAACCTATTAAAACATCAACAAGGGAATAGGAAGATTAAGATAAGATAATGTCATCATTCTCTGTGAACCTATTGGTTACATTCTGCTACAAAATAAGAAGCAAGTAATGTATTTCATTAAACACCCCGAACCTATTAAAACATCAGCATGGGGAATAGGAAGATTAAGATAAGATAATGTCATCATTCTCTGTGAACCTATTGGTTAGATTCTGATATAAACTAAGAGGCAAGTAATGTATTTCATTAAAAACCCCGAACCTATTAAAACATCAGCATGGGGAATAGGAAGATTAAGATAGGATAATGTCAGCATTCTCTGTGAATCTATTGGCTAGATTCTGATACAAACTAAGAGGCAAGTAATGTATTTCATTAAAAACCCCGAACCTATTAAAACATCAGCATGGGGAATAGGAAGATTAAGATAGGATAATGTCAGCATTCTCTGTGAATCTATTGGTTAGATTCTGATACAAACTAAGAGGCACGTAATGTATTTCATTAAACACCCCGAACCTATTAAAACATCAGCATGGGGATTAGGAAGATTAAGATAGGATAATGTCATCATTCTCTGTGAACCTATTGGTTAGATTCTGATACAAACTAAGAGGCACGTAATGTATTTCATTAAAACCCCGAACCTATTAAAACATCAGCATGGGAAATAGTAAGATTAAGATAGGATAATGTCAGCATTCTCTGTGAATCTATTAGTTAGATTCTGATACAAACTAAGAGGCACGTAATGTATTTCATTAAACACCCCGAACCTATTAAAACATCAGCATGGGGAATAGGAAGATTAAGATAGGATAATGTCAGCATTCTCTGAGAATCTATTGGTTAGATTGTGATACAATCTAAGAGGCACGTAATGTATTTCATTAAACACCCCGAACCTATTAAAACATCAGCATGGGGAATAGGAAGATTAAGATAGGATAATGTCATCATTCTCTGTGAACCTATTGGTTAGATTCTAATACAAACTAAGAAGCAAGTAATGTATTTCATTAAACAACCCGAACCTATTAAAATATCAGCATGGGGATTAGGAAGATTAAGATAAGATAATGTCATCATTCTCTGTGAACCTATTGGTTAGATTCTGATACAAACTAAGAGGCAAGTAATGTATTTCATTAAACACCCCGAACCTAATAAAACTTTAGCAAGGGAATAGGAAGAATAAGATAAGATAATGTCATCATTCTCTGTGAACCTATTGGTTAGATTTTGATACAAACTAAGAAGCAAGTAATGTATTTCATTAAACACCCCGAACCTATTAAAACATCAGCAAGGGAATAGGAAGAATAAGATAAGATAATGTCATCATTCTCTGTGAACCTATTGGTTAGATTCTGATATAAACTAAGAGGCAAGTAATGTATTTCATTAAAAACCATGAACCTATTAAACCATCAACATGGGGAATAGGAAGATTAAGATAGGATAATGTCATCATTCTCTGTGAAGCTATTGGTTAGATTCTGATACAAACTAAGAAGCAAGTAATGTATTTCATTAAAACACCATGAACCTAATAAAACATCAACATGGGGAATAGGAAGATTAGGATAGGATAATGTCATCATTCTCTGTGAACCTATTGGTTAGATTCTGATATAAACTAAGAGGCAAGTAATGTATTTCATTAAAAACCATGATCCTATTAAACCATCAACATGGGGAATAGGAAGATTAAGATAGGATAATGTCATCATTCTCTGTGAACCTATTGGTTAGATTCTGATACAAACTAAGAAGCAAGTAATGTATTTCATTAAAACACCATGAACCTATTAAAACATCAACATGGGGAATAGGAAGATTAAGATAGGATAATGTCATCATTCTCTGTGAACCTATTGGTTAGATTCTGATATAAACTAAGAGGCAAGTAATGTATTTCATTAAAAACCATGATCCTATTAAACCATCAACACGGGGAATAGGACGATTAAGATAGGATAATATCAGCATTCTCTGTGAATCTATTGGTTAGATTCTGATACAAACTAAGAGGCACGTAATGTATTTCATTAAACACCCCGAACCTATTAAAACATCAGCATGGGGAATAGGAAGACTAAGATAGGATAATGTCACCTTTCTCTGTGAACCTATTGGTTAGATTCTGATACAAAATAAGAGGCACGTAATATATTTCATTAAACACCCCGAACCTATTAAAACATCAGCATGGGGAATAGGAAGATTAAGTTAGGATAATGTCATCATTCTCTGTGAACCTATTGGTTAGATTCTGATACAAACTAAGAAGCAAGTAATGTATTTCATTAAACAACCCGAACCTATTAAAATATCAGCATGGGGATTAGGAAGATTAAGATAAGATAATGTCATCATTCTCTGTGAACCTATTGGTTAGATTCTGATACAAACTAAGAGGCAAGTAATGTATTTCATTAAACACCCCGAACCTATTAAAACATCAGCAAGGGAATAGGAAGAATAAGATAAGATAATGTCATCATTCTCTGTGAACCTATTGGTTAGATTTTGATACAAACTAAGAAGCAAGTAATGTATTTCATTAAACACCCCGAACCTATTAAAACATCAGCAAGGGAATAGGAAGAATAAGATAAGATAATGTCATCATTCTCTGTGAACCTATTGGTTAGATTCTGATATAAACTAAGAGGCAAGTAATGTATTTCATTAAAAACCGTGAACCTATTAAACCATCAACATGGGGAATAGGAAGATTAAGGTAGGATAATGTCATCATTCTCTGTGAACCTATTGGTTAGATTCTGATACAAACTAAGAAGCAAGTAATGTATTTCATTAAAACAGCATGAACCTATTGATACATCAACATGGGGAATAGGAAGATTAAGATAGGATAATGTCATCATTCTCTGTGAACCTATTGGTTAGATTCTGATATAAACTAAGAGGCAAGTAATGTATTTCATTATACACACCGAACCTAATAAAACATCAGCAAGGGAATAGGAAGAATAAGATAAGATAATGTCATTATTCTCTGTGAACCTATTGGTTAGATTTTGATACAAACTAAGAAGCAAGTAATGTATTTCATTAAACACCCCGAACCTATTAAAACATCAGCAAGGGAATAGGAAGAATAAGATAAGATAATGTCATCATTCTCTGTGAACCTATTGGTTAGATTCTGATATAAACTAAGAGGCAAGTAATGTATTTCATTAAAAACCGTGAACCTATTAAACCATCAACATGGGGAATAGGAAGATTAAGATAGGTTAATGTCATCATTCTCTGTGAACCTATTGGTTAGATTCTGATATAAACTAAGAGGCAAGTAATGTATTTCATTAAACACCCCGAACCTAATAAAACATCAGCAAGGGAATAGGAAGAATAAGATAAGATAATGTCATCATTCTCTGTGAACCTATTGGTTAGATTTTGATACAAACTAAGAAGCAAGTAATGTATTTCATTAAACACCCCGAACCTATTAAAACATCAGCAAGGGAATAGGAAGAATAAGATAAGATAATGTCATCATTCTCTGTGAACCTATTGGTTAGATTCTGATATAAACTAAGAGGCAAGTAATGTATTCCATTAAAAACCGTGAACCTATTAAACCATCAACATGGGGAATAGGAAGATTAAGATAGGATAATGTCATCATTCTCTGTGAACCTATTGGTTAGATTCTGATACAAACTAAGAAGCAAGTAATGTATTTCATTAAAACACCATGAACCTATTAAAACATCAACATGCGGAATAGGAAGATTAAGATAGGATAATGTCATCATTCTCTGTGAACCTATTGGTTAGATTCTGATATAAACTAAGAGGCAAGTAATAAATTTCATTAAAAACCATGAACCTATTAAACCATCAACATTGGGAATAGGAAGATTAAGATAGGATAATGTCATCATTCTCTGTGAACCTATTGGTTAGATTCTGATACAAACTAAGAGGCAAGTAATGTATTTCATTAAACACCCCGAACCTATTAAAACATCAGCAAGGGAATAGGAAGATTAAGATAAGATAATGTCATCATTCTCTGTGAACCTATTGGTTACATTCTGATACAAACTAAGAAGCAAGTAATGTATTTCATTTAACACCCCGAAACTATTAAAACATCAACATGGGGAATAGGAAGATTAGGATAGGATAATGTTATCATTCTCTGTGAACCTATTGGCTAGATTCTGATACAAACTAAGAGGCAAGTAATGTATTTCATTAAACACCCCGAACCTATTAAAACATCAACATGGGGAATAGGAAGGTTAAGATAAGCTAATGTCATCATTCTCTGTGAACCTATAGGTTACATTCTGATACAAACTAAGAAGCAAGTAATGTATTTCATTAAACACCCCGAACCTATTAAAACATCAGCATGGGGAATAGGAAGATTAAGATAGGATAATGTCATCATTCTCTGTGAACCTATTGGTTAGATTCTAATACAAACTAAGAAGCAAGTAATGTATTTCATTAAACAACCCGAACCTATTAAAATATCAGCATGGGGATTAGGAAGATTAAGATAAGATAATGTCATCATTCTCTGTGAACCTATTGGTTAGATTCTGATACAAACTAAGAGGCAAGTAATGTATTTCATTAAACACCCCGAACCTAATAAAACTTTAGCAAGGGAATAGGAAGAATAAGATAAGATAATGTCATCATTCTCTGTGAACCTATTGGTTAGATTTTGATACAAACTAAGAAGCAAGTAATGTATTTCATTAAAAACCATGAACCTATTAAACCATCAACATGGGGAATAGGAAGATTAAGATAGGATAATGTCATCATTCTCTGTGAAGCTATTGGTTAGATTCTGATACAAACTAAGAAGCAAGTAATGTATTTCATTAAAACACCATGAACCTAATAAAACATCAACATGGGGAATAGGAAGATTAGGATAGGATAATGTCATCATTCTCTGTGAACCTATTGGTTAGATTCTGATATAAACTAAGAGGCAAGTAATGTATTTCATTAAAAACCATGATCCTATTAAACCATCAACATGGGGAATAGGAAGATTAAGATAGGATAATGTCATCATTCTCTGTGAACCTATTGGTTAGATTCTGATACAAACTAAGAAGCAAGTAATGTATTTCATTAAAACACCATGAACCTATTAAAACATCAACATGGGGAATAGGAAGATTAAGATAGGATAATGTCATCATTCTCTGTGAACCTATTGGTTAGATTCTGATATAAACTAAGAGGCAAGTAATGTATTTCATTAAAAACCATGATCCTATTAAACCATCAACACGGGGAATAGGACGATTAAGATAGGATAATATCAGCATTCTCTGTGAATCTATTGGTTAGATTCTGATACAAACTAAGAGGCACGTAATGTATTTCATTAAACACCCCGAACCTATTAAAACATCAGCATGGGGAATAGGAAGACTAAGATAGGATAATGTCACCTTTCTCTGTGAACCTATTGGTTAGATTCTGATACAAAATAAGAGGCACGTAATATATTTCATTAAACACCCCGAACCTATTAAAACATCAGCATGGGGAATAGGAAGATTAAGTTAGGATAATGTCATCATTCTCTGTGAACCTATTGGTTAGATTCTGATACAAACTAAGAAGCAAGTAATGTATTTCATTAAACAACCCGAACCTATTAAAATATCAGCATGGGGATTAGGAAGATTAAGATAAGATAATGTCATCATTCTCTGTGAACCTATTGGTTAGATTCTGATACAAACTAAGAGGCAAGTAATGTATTTCATTAAACACCCCGAACCTATTAAAACATCAGCAAGGGAATAGGAAGAATAAGATAAGATAATGTCATCATTCTCTGTGAACCTATTGGTTAGATTTTGATACAAACTAAGAAGCAAGTAATGTATTTCATTAAACACCCCGAACCTATTAAAACATCAGCAAGGGAATAGGAAGAATAAGATAAGATAATGTCATCATTCTCTGTGAACCTATTGGTTAGATTCTGATATAAACTAAGAGGCAAGTAATGTATTTCATTAAAAACCGTGAACCTATTAAACCATCAACATGGGGAATAGGAAGATTAAGGTAGGATAATGTCATCATTCTCTGTGAACCTATTGGTTAGATTCTGATACAAACTAAGAAGCAAGTAATGTATTTCATTAAAACAGCATGAACCTATTGATACATCAACATGGGGAATAGGAAGATTAAGATAGGATAATGTCATCATTCTCTGTGAACCTATTGGTTAGATTCTGATATAAACTAAGAGGCAAGTAATGTATTTCATTATACACCCCGAACCTAATAAAACATCAGCAAGGGAATAGGAAGAATAAGATAAGATAATGTCATTATTCTCTGTGAACCTATTGGTTAGATTTTGATACAAACTAAGAAGCAAGTAATGTATTTCATTAAACACCCCGAACCTATTAAAACATCAGCAAGGGAATAGGAAGAATAAGATAAGATAATGTCATCATTCTCTGTGAACCTATTGGTTAGATTCTGATATAAACTAAGAGGCAAGTAATGTATTTCATTAAAAACCGTGAACCTATTAAACCATCAACATGGGGAATAGGAAGATTAAGATAGGTTAATGTCATCATTCTCTGTGAACCTATTGGTTAGATTCTGATATAAACTAAGAGGCAAGTAATGTATTTCATTAAACACCCCGAACCTAATAAAACATCAGCAAGGGAATAGGAAGAATAAGATAAGATAATGTCATCATTCTCTGTGAACCTATTGGTTAGATTTTGATACAAACTAAGAAGCAAGTAATGTATTTCATTAAACACCCCGAACCTATTAAAACATCAGCAAGGGAATAGGAAGAATAAGATAAGATAATGTCATCATTCTCTGTGAACCTATTGGTTAGATTCTGATATAAACTAAGAGGCAAGTAATGTATTCCATTAAAAACCGTGAACCTATTAAACCATCAACATGGGGAATAGGAAGATTAAGATAGGATAATGTCATCATTCTCTGTGAACCTATTGGTTAGATTCTGATACAAACTAAGAAGCAAGTAATGTATTTCATTAAAACACCATGAACCTATTAAAACATCAACATGCGGAATAGGAAGATTAAGATAGGATAATGTCATCATTCTCTGTGAACCTATTGGTTAGATTCTGATATAAACTAAGAGGCAAGTAATAAATTTCATTAAAAACCATGAACCTATTAAACCATCAACATTGGGAATAGGAAGATTAAGATAGGATAATGTCATCATTCTCTGTGAACCTATTGGTTAGATTCTGATACAAACTAAGAGGCAAGTAATGTATTTCATTAAACACCCCGAACCTATTAAAACATCAGCAAGGGAATAGGAAGATTAAGATAAGATAATGTCATCATTCTCTGTGAACCTATTGGTTACATTCTGATACAAACTAAGAAGCAAGTAATGTATTTCATTTAACACCCCGAAACTATTAAAACATCAACATGGGGAATAGGAAGATTAGGATAGGATAATGTTATCATTCTCTGTGAACCTATTGGCTAGATTCTGATACAAACTAAGAGGCAAGTAATGTATTTCATTAAACACCCCGAACCTATTAAAACATCAACATGGGGAATAGGAAGGTTAAGATAAGCTAATGTCATCATTCTCTGTGAACCTATAGGTTACATTCTGATACAAACTAAGAAGCAAGTAATGTATTTCATTAAACAACCCGAACCTATTAAAACATCAACATGGGGAATAGGAAGATTAAGATAGGATAATGTCATCATTCTCTGTGAAAATATTGGTTAGATTCTGATATAAACTAAGAGGCAAGTAATGTATTTCATTAAACACCCCGAACCTAATAAAACATCAGCAAGGGAATAGGAAGAATAAGATAAGATAATGTCATCATTCTCTGTGACCCTATTGGTTAGAATTTGATACAAACTAAGAAGCAAGTAATGTATTTCATTAAACACCCCGAACCTAATAAAACATCAGCAAGGGAATAGGAAGAATAAGATAAGATAATGTCATCATTCTCTGTGACCCTATTGGTTAGAATTTGATACAAACTAAGAAGCAAGTAATGTATTTCATTAAACACCCCGAACCTATTAAAACATCAGCAAGGGAATAGGAAGAATAACATAAGATAATTTCATCATTCTCTGTGAACCTATTGGTTAGATTCTGATACAAACTAAGAGGCAAGTAATGTATTTCATTAAAAACCGTGAACCTATTAAACCATCAACATGGGGAATAGAAAGATTAGGATAGGATAATGTTATCATTCTCTGTGAACCTATTGGCTAGATTCTGATACAAACTAAGAGGCAAGTAATGTATTTCATTAAACACCCCGAACCTATTAAAACATCAACATGGGGAATAGGAAGGTTAAGATAAGCTAATGTCATCATTCTCTGTGAACCTATAGGTTACATTCTGATACAAACTAAGGAGCAAGTAATGTATTTCATTAAACACCCCGAACCTATTAAAACATCAACATGGGGAATAGGAAGATTAAGATAGGATAATGTCATCATTCTCTGTGAACCTATTGGTTAGATTCTGATATAAACTAAGAGGCAAGTAATGTATTTCATTAAACACCCCGAACCTAATAAAACATCAGCAAGGGATTAGGAAGAATAAGATAAGATAATGTCATCATTCTCTGTGACCCTATTGGTTAGAATTTGATACAAACTAAGAAGCAAGTAATGTATTTCATTAAACACCCCGAACCTATTAAAACATCAGCAAGGGAATAGGAAGAATAACATAAGATAATTTCATCATTCTCTGTGAACCTATTGGTTAGATTCTGATACAAACTAAGAGGCAAGTAATGTATTTCATTAAAAACCGTTAACCTATTAAACCATCAACATGGGGAATAGAAAGATTAAGATAGGATAATGTCATCATTCTCTGTGAACCTATGGTTAGATTCTGATACAAACTAAGAAGCAAGTAATGTATTTCATTAAAACACCATGAACCTATTAAAACATCAACATGGGGAATAGGAAGATTAAGATAGGATAATGTCATGATTCTCTCTGAACCTATTGGTTATATTCTGATAAAAAATAAGAATCAAATAATGTATTTCATTAATAACCCCGAACCTATTAAAACATCAGCATGGGGAATAGGAAGATTAGGATAGGATAATGTCATCATTCTCTGTGAACCTATTGGTTAGATTCTGATACAAAGGCAGAACCAAGTAATGTTTTTCATTAAACACCCCGAACCTATTAAAACATCAACATGGTGAATAGGAAGATTAGGATAGGATAATGTCATCATTCTCTGTGAACCTATTGGTTAGATTCTGATACAAACTAAGAAGCAAGTAATGTATTTCATTAAAACACCATGAACCTATTAAACCATCAACATGGGGAATAGGAAGATTAAGATAGGATAATGTCATCATTCTCTGTGAACCTATTGGTTAGATTCTGATACAAATTAAGAGGCAAGTAATGTATTTCATTAAAAACCATGAACCTATTAAACCATCAACATGGGGAATAGGAAGATTAAGATAGGATAATGTCATCATTCTCTGTGAACCTATTGGTTAGATTCTGATATAAACTAAGAGGCAAGTAATGTATTTCATTAAAAACCATGAACCTATTAAAACATCAACATGGGGAATAGGAAGATAAAGATAGGATAATGTCATCATTCTCTGTGAACCTATTGGTTAGATTCTGATACAAACTAAGAGGCAAGTAATGTATTTCATTAAAAACCATGAACCTATTAAACCATCAACATGGGGAATAGGAGGATTAAGATAGGATAATGTCATCATTCTCTGTGAACCTATTGGTTAGATTCTGATACAAACTAAGAAGCAAGTAATGTATTTCATTAAAACACCATGAACCTATTAAAACATCAACATGGGGAATAGCAAGGTTAAGATAAGCTAATGTCATCATTCTCTGTGAACCTATTGGTTACATTCTGATACAAACTAAGAAGCAAGTAATGTATTTCATTAAACACCCCGAACCTATTAAAACATCAACATGGGGAATAGGAAGATTAAGATAGGATAATGTAATCATTCTCTGTGAACCTATTGGTTAGATTCTGATATAAACTAAGAGGCAAGTAATGTATTTCATTAAACACCCCGAACCTAATAAAACATCAGCAAGGGAATAGGAAGAATAAGATAAGATAATGTCATCATTCTCTGTGACCCTATTGGTTAGAATTTGATACAAACTAAGAAGCAAGTAATGTATTTCATTAAACACCCCGAACCTATTAAAACATCAGCAAGGGAATAGGAAGAATAACATAAGATAATGTCATCATTCTCTGTGAACCTATTGGTTAGATTCTGATATAAACTAAGAGGCAAGTAATGTATTTCATTAAAAACCGTGAACCTATTAAACCATCAACATGGGGAATAGAAAGATTAAGATAGGATAATGTCATCATTCTCTGTGAACCTATTGGTTAGATTCTGATACAAACTAAGAAGCAAGTAATGTATTTCATTAAAACACCATGAACCTATTAAAACATCAACATGGGGAATAGGAAGATTAAGATAGGATAATGTCATGATTCTCTCTGAACCTATTGGTTATATTCTGATAAAAACTAAGAATCAAATAATGTATTTCATTAATAACCCCGAACCTATTAAAACATCAGCATGGGGAATAGGAAGATTAGGATAGGATAATGTCATCATTCTCTGTGAACCTATTGGTTAGATTCTGATACAAAGGCAGAACCAAGTAATGTTTTTCATTAAACACCCCGAACCTATTAAAACATCAACATGGTGAATAGGAAGATTAGGATAGGATAATGTCATCATTCTCTGTGAACCTATTGGTTAGATTCTGATACAAACTAAGAAGCAAGTAATGTATTTCATTAAAAACCATGATCCTATTAAACCATCAACACGGGGAATAGGACGATTAAGATAGGATAATATCAGCATTCTCTGTGAATCTATTGGTTAGATTCTGATACAAACTAAGAGGCACGTAATGTATTTCATTAAACACCCCGAACCTATTAAAACATCAGCATGGGGAATAGGAAGACTAAGATAGGATAATGTCACCTTTCTCTGTGAACCTATTGGTTAGATTCTGATACAAACTAAGAGGCACGTAATATATTTCATTAAACACCCCGAACCTATTAAAACATCAGCATGGGGAATAGGAAGATTAAGTTAGGATAATGTCATCATTCTCTGTGAACCTATTGGTTAGATTCTGATACAAACTAAGAAGCAAGTAATGTATTTCATTAAACAACCCGAACCTATTAAAATATCAGCATGGGGATTAGGAAGATTAAGATAAGATAATGTCATCATTCTCTGTGAACCTATTGGTTAGATTCTGATACAAACTAAGAGGCAAGTAATGTATTTCAGTAAACACCCCGAACCTATTAAAACATCAGCATGGGGAATAGGAAGATTAAGTTAGGATAATGTCATCATTCTCTGTGAACCTATTGGTTAGATTCTGATACAAACTAAGAGGCAAGTAATGTATTTCAGTAAACACCCCGAACCTATTAAAACATCAGCATGGGGAATAGGAAGACTAAGATAGGATAATGTCACCTTTCTCTGTGAACCTATTGGTTAGATTCTGATACAAACTAAGAGGCACGTAATATATTTCATTAAACACCCCGAACCTATTAAAACATCAGCATGGGGAATAGGAAGATTAAGTTAGGATAATGTCATCATTCTCTGTGAACCTATTGGTTAGATTCTGATACAAACTAAGAAGCAAGTAATGTATTTCATTAAACAACCCGAACCTATTAAAATATCAGCATGGGGATTAGGAAGATTAAGATAAGATAATGTCATCATTCTCTGTGAACCTATTGGTTAGATTCTGATACAAACTAAGAGGCAAGTAATGTATTTCAGTAAACACCCCGAACCTATTAAAACATCAGCAAGGGAATAGGAAGAATAAGATAGGATAATGTCATCATTCTCTGTGAACCTATTGGTTAGATTCTGATACAAACTAAGAGGCAAGTAATGTATTTCATTAAACACCCCGAACCTATTAAAACATCAGCAAGGGAATAGGAAGAATAAGATAAGATAATGTCATCATTCTCTGTGAACCTATTGGTTAGATTTTGATACAAACTAAGAAGCAAGTAATGTATTTCATTAAACACCCCGAACCTATTAAAACATCAGCAAGGGAATAGGAAGAATAAGATAAGATAATGTCATCATTCTCTGTGAACCTATTGGTTAGATTCTGATATAAACTAAGAGGCAAGTAATGTATTTCATTAAAAACCGTGAACCTATTAAACCATCAACATGGGGAATAGGAAGATTAAGGTAGGATAATGTCATCATTCTCTGTGAACCTATTGGTTAGATTCTGATACAAACTAAGAAGCAAGTAATGTATTTCATTAAAACAGCATGAACCTATTGATACATCAACATGGGGAATAGGAAGATTAAGATAGGATAATGTCATCATTCTCTGTGAACCTATTGGTTAGATTCTGATATAAACTAAGAGGCAAGTAATGTATTTCATTAAAAACCGTGAACCTATTAAACCATCAACATGGGGAATAGGAAGATTAAGATAGGATAATGTCATCATTCTCTGTGAACCTATTGGTTAGATTCTGATATAAACTAAGAGGCAAGTAATGTATTTCATTAAACACCCCGAACCTAATAAAACATCAGCAAGGGAATAGGAAGAATAAGATAAGATAATGTCATCATTCTCTGTGAACCTATTGGTTAGATTTTGATACAAACTAAGAAGCAAGTAATGTATTTCATTAAACACCCCGAACCTATTAAAACATCAGCAAGGGAATAGGAAGAATAAGATAAGATAATGTCATCATTCTCTGTGAACCTATTGGTTAGATTCTGATATAAAATAAGAGGCAAGTAATGTATTCCATTAAAAACCGTGAACCTATTAAACCATCAACATGGGGAATAGGAAGATTAAGATAGGATACTGTCATCATTCTCTGAGAACCTATTGGTTAGATTCTGATACAAACTAAGAAGCAAGTAATGTATTTCATTAAAACACCATGAACCTATTAAAACATCAACATGCGGAATAGGAAGATTAAGATAGGATAATGTCATCATTCTCTGTGAACCTATTGGTTAGATTCTGATATAAACTAAGAGGCAAGTAATGTATTTCATTAAAAACCATGAACCTATTAAACCATCAACATGGGGAATAGGAAGATTAAGATAGGATAATGTCATCATTCTCTGTGAACCTATTGGTTAGATTCTGATACAAACTAAGAGGCAAGTAATGTATTTCATTAAACACCCCGAACCTATTAAAACATCAGCAAGGGAATAGGAAGATTAAGATAAGATAATGTCATCATTCTCTGTGAACCTATTGGTTACATTCTGATACAAACTAAGAAGCAAGTAATGTATTTCATTTAACACCCCGAAACTATTAAAACATCAACATGGGGAATAGGAAGATTAGGATAGGATAATGTTATCATTCTCTGTGAACCTATTGGCTAGATTCTGATACAAACTAAGAGGCAAGTAATGTATTTCATTAAACACCCCGAACCTATTAAAACATCAACATGGGGAATAGGAAGGTTAAGATAAGCTAATGTCATCATTCTCTGTGAACCTATAGGTTACATTCTGATACAAACTAAGAAGCAAGTAATGTATTTCATTAAACACCCCGAACCTATTAAAACATCAACATGGGGAATAGGAAGATTAAGATAGGATAATGTCATCATTCTCTGTGAAAATATTGGTTAGATTCTGATATAAACTAAGAGGCAAGTAATGTATTTCATTAAACACCCCGAACCTAATAAAACATCAGCAAGGGAATAGGAAGAATAAGATAAGATAATGTCATCATTCTCTGTGACCCTATTGGTTAGAATTTGATACAAACTAAGAAGCAAGTAATGTATTTCATTAAACACCCCGAACCTAATAAAACATCAGCAAGGGAATAGGAAGAATAAGATAAGATAATGTCATCATTCTCTGTGACCCTATTGGTTAGAATTTGATACAAACTAAGAAGCAAGTAATGTATTTCATTAAACACCCCGAACCTATTAAAACATCAGCAAGGGAATAGGAAGAATAACATAAGATAATTTCATCATTCTCTGTGAACCTATTGGTTAGATTCTGATACAAACTAAGAGGCAAGTAATGTATTTCATTAAAAACCGTGAACCTATTAAACCATCAACATGGGGAATAGAAAGATTAGGATAGGATAATGTTATCATTCTCTGTGAACCTATTGGCTAGATTCTGATACAAACTAAGAGGCAAGTAATGTATTTCATTAAACACCCCGAACCTATTAAAACATCAACATGGGGAATAGGAAGGTTAAGATAAGCTAATGTCATCATTCTCTGTGAACCTATAGGTTACATTCTGATACAAACTAAGAAGCAAGTAATGTATTTCATTAAACACCCCGAACCTATTAAAACATCAACATGGGGAATAGGAAGATTAAGATAGGATAATGTCATCATTCTCTGTGAACCTATTGGTTAGATTCTGATATAAACTAAGAGGCAAGTAATGTATTTCATTAAACACCCCGAACCTAATAAAACATCAGCAAGGGAATAGGAAGAATAAGATAAGATAATGTCATCATTCTCTGTGACCCTATTGGTTAGAATTTGATACAAACTAAGAAGCAAGTAATGTATTTCATTAAACACCCCGAACCTACTAAAACATCAGCAAGGGAATAGGAAGAATAACATAAGATAATTTCATCATTCTCTGTGAACCTATTGGTTAGATTCTGATACAAACTAAGAGGCAAGTAATGTATTTCATTAAAAACCGTGAACCTATTAAACCATCAACATGGGGAATAGGAAGATTAAGATAGGATAATGTCATGATTCTCTCTGAACCTATTGGTTATATTCTGATAAAAAATAAGAATCAAATAATGTATTTCATTAAACACCCCGAACCTATTAAAACATCAACATGGTGAATAGGAAGATTAGGATAGGATAATGTCATCATTCTCTGTGAACCTATTGGTTAGATTCTGATACAAACTAAGAAGCAAGTAATGTATTTCATTAAAACACCATGAACCTATTAAACCATCAACATGGGGAATAGGAAGATTAAGATAGGATAATGTCATCATTCTCTGTGAACCTATTGGTTAGATTCTGATACAAATTAAGAGGCAAGTAATGTATTTCATTAAAAACCATGAACCTATTAAACCATCAACATGGGGAATAGGAAGATTAAGATAGGATAATGTCATCATTCTCTGTGAACCTATTGGTTAGATTCTGATATAAACTAAGAGGCAAGTAATGTATTTCATTAAAAACCATGAACCTATTAAAACATCAACATGGGGAATAGGAAGATAAAGATAGGATAATGTCATCATTCTCTGTGAACCTATTGGTTAGATTCTGATACAAACTAAGAGGCAAGTAATGTATTTCATTAAAAACCATGAACCTATTAAACCATCAACATGGGGAATAGGAGGATTAAGATAGGATAATGTCTTCATTCTCTGTGAACCTATTGGTTAGATTCTGATACAAACTAAGAAGCAAGTAATGTATTTCATTAAAACACCATGAACCTATTAAAACATCAACATGGGGAATAGCAAGGTTAAGATAAGCTAATGTCATCATTCTCTGTGAACCTATTGGTTACATTCTGATACAAACTAAGAAGCAAGTAATGTATTTCATTAAACACCCCGAACCTATTAAAACATCAACATGGGGAATAGGAAGATTAAGATAGGATAATGTCATCATTCTCTGTGAACCTATTGGTTAGATTCTGATATAAACTAAGAGGCAAGTAATGTATTTCATTAAACACCCCGAACCTAATAAAACATCAGCAAGGGAATAGGAAGAATAAGATAAGATAATGTCATCATTCTCTGTGACCCTATTGGTTAGAATTTGATACAAACTAAGAAGCAAGTAATGTATTTCATTAAACACCCCGAACCTATTAAAACATCAGCAAGGGAATAGGAAGAATAACATAAGATAATGTCATCATTCTCTGTGAACCTATTGGTTAGATTCTGATATAAACTAAGAGGCAAGTAATGTATTTCATTAAAAACCGTGAACCTATTAAACCATCAACATGGGGAATAGAAAGATTAAGATAGGATAATGTCATCATTCTCTGTGAACCTATTGGTTAGATTCTGATACAAACTAAGAAGCAAGTAATGTATTTCATTAAAACACCATGAACCTATTAAAACATCAACATGGGGAATAGGAAGATTAAGATAGGATAATGTCATGATTCTCTCTGAACCTATTGGTTATATTCTGATAAAAACTAAGAATCAAATAATGTGTTTCATTAATAACCCCGAACCTATTAAAACATCAGCATGGGGAATAGGAAGATTAGGATAGGATAATGTCATCATTCTCTGTGAACCTATTGGTTAGATTCTGATACAAAGGCAGAACCAAGTAATGTTTTTCATTAAACACCCCGAACCTATTAAAACATCAACATGGTGAATAGGAAGATTAGGATAGGATAATGTCATCATTCTCTGTGAACCTATTGGTTAGATTCTGATACAAACTAAGAAGCAAGTAATGTATTTCATTAAAACACCATGAACCTATTAAACCATCAACATGGGGAATAGGAAGATTAAGATAGGATAATGTCATCATTCTCTGTGAACCTATTGGTTAGATTCTGATACAAACTAAGAGGCAAGTAATGTATTTCATTAAAAACCATGAACCTATTAAACCATCAACATGGGGAATAGGAAGATTAAGATAGGATAATGTCATCATTCTCTGTGAACCTATTGGTTAGATTCTGATACAAACTAAGAGGCAAGTAATGTATTTCATTAAAAACCATGAACCTATTAAACCATCAACATGGGGAATAGGAAGATTAAGATAGGATAATGTCATCATTCTCTGTGAACCTATTGGTTAGATTCTGATACAAACTAAGAAGCAAGTAATGTATTTCATTAAAACACCATGAACCTATTAAAACATCAACATGGGGAATAGGAAGATTAAGATAGGATAATGTCATCATTCTCTGTGAACCTATTGGTTAGATTCTGATATAAACTAAGAGGCAAGTAATGTATTTCATTAAAAACCATGATCCTATTAAACCATCAACATGGGGAATAGGAAGATTAAGATAGGATAATGTCAGCATTCTCTGTGAATCTATTGGTTAAATTCTGATACAAACTAAGAGGCACGTAATATATTTCATTAAACACCCCGAACCTATTAAAACATCAGCATGATGAATAGGAAGACTAAGATAGGATAATGTCATCTTTCTCTGTGAACCTATTGGTTAGATTCTGATACAAACTAAGAGGCACGTAATGTATTTCATTAAACACCCCGAACCTATTAAAACATCAGCATGGGGAATAGGAAGATTAAGATAGGATAATGTCATCATTCTCTGTGAACCTATTGGTTAGATTCTGATACAAACTAAGAAGCAAGTAATGTATTTCATTAAACAACCCGAACCTATTAAAATATCAGCATGGGGATTAGGAAGATTAAGATAAGATAATGTCATCATTCTCTGTGAACCTATTGGTTAGATTCTGATACAAACTAAGAGGCAAGTAATGTATTTCATTAAACACCCCGAACCTATTAAAACATCAGCAAGGGAATAGGAAGAATAAGATAAGATAATGTCATCATTCTCTGTGAACCTATTGGTTAGAATTTGATACAAACTAAGAAGCAAGTAATGTATTTCATTAAACACCCCGAACCTATTAAAACATCAGCAAGGGAATAGGAAGAATAACATAAGATAATGTCATCATTCTCTGTGAACCTATTGGTTAGATTCTGATATAAACTAAGAGGCAAGTAATGTATTTCATTAAAAACCGTGAACCTATTAAACCATCAACATGGGGAATAGAAAGATTAAGATAGGATAATGTCATCATTCTCTGTGAACCTATTGGTTAGATTCTGATACAAACTAAGAAGCAAGTAATGTATTTCATTAAAACACCATGAACCTATTAAAACATCAACATGGGGAATAGGAAGATTAAGATAGGATAATGTCATGATTCTCTCTGAACCTATTGGTTATATTCTGATAAAAACTAAGAATCAAATAATGTATTTCATTAATAACCCCGAACCTATTAAAACATCAGCATGGGGAATAGGAAGATTAGGATAGGATAATGTCATCATTCTCTGTGAACCTATTGGTTAGATTCTGATACAAAGGCAGAACCAAGTAATGTTTTTCATTAAACACCCCGAACCTATTAAAACATCAACATGGGGAATAGGAAGATTAAGATAGGATAATGTCATCATTCTCTGTGAACCTATTGGTTAGATTCTGATACAAACTAAGAGGCAAGTAATGTATTTCATTAAAAACCATGAACCTATTAAACCATCAACATGGGGAATAGGAAGATTAAGATAGGATAATGTCATCATTCTCTGTGAACCTATTGGTTAGATTGTGATACAAACTAAGAGGCAAGTAATGTATTTCATTAAAAACCATGAACCTATTAAACCATCAACATGGGGAATAGGAAGATTAAGATAGGATAATGTCATCATTCTCTGTGAACCTATTGGTTAGATTCTGATACAAACTAAGAAGCAAGTAATGTATTTCATTAAAACACCATGAACCTATTAAAACATCAACATGGGGAATAGGAAGATTAAGATAGGATAATGTCATCATTCTCTGTGAACCTATTGGTTAGATTCTGATATAAACTAAGAGGCAAGTAATGTATTTCATTAAAAACCATGATCCTATTAAACCATCAACATGGGGAATAGGAAGATTAAGATAGGATAATGTCAGCATTCTCTGTGAATCTATTGGTTAAATTCTGATACAAACTAAGAGGCACGTAATGTATTTCATTAAACACCCCGAACCTATTAAAACATCAGCATGGGGAATAGGAAGATTAAGATAGGATAATGTCATCATTCTCTGTGAACCTATTGGTTAGATTCTGATACAAACTAAGAAGCAAGTAATGTATTTCATTAAACAACCCGAACCTATTAAAATATCAGCATGGGGATTAGGAAGATTAAGATAAGATAATGTCATCATTCTCTGTGAACCTATTGGTTAGATTCTGATACAAACTAAGATTCAAGTAATGTATTTCATTAAACACCCCGAACCTATTAAAACATCAGCAAGGGAATAGGAAGAATAAGATAAGATAATGTCATCATTCTCTGTGAACCTATTGGTTAGATTTTGATACAAACTAAGAAGCAAGTAATGTATTTCATTAAACACCCCGAACCTATTAAAACATCAGCAAGGGAATAGGAAGAATAAGATAATATAATGTCATCATTCTCTGTGAAAATATTGGTTAGATTCTGATACAAACTAAGAAACAAGTAATGTATTTCATTAAACCACCATGAACCTATTAAAACATCAACATGGGGAATAGGAAGATTAAGATAGGATAATGTCATCATTCTCTGTGAACCTATTGGTTAGATTCTGATATAAACTAAGAGGCAAGTAATGTATTTCATTAAAAACCATGATCCTATTAAACCATCAACATGGGGAATAGGAAGATTAAGATAGGATAATGTCATCATTCTCTGTGAACCTATTGGTTAGATTCTGATACAAACTAAGAAGCAAGTAATGTATTTCATTAAAACACCATGAACCTATTAATACATCAACATGGGGAATAGGAAGATTAAGATAGGATAATGTCATCATTCTCTGTGAACCTATTGGTTAGATTCTGATATAAACTAAGAGGCAAGTAATGTATTTCATTAAACACCCCGAACCTAATAAAACATCAGCAGGGGAATAGGAAGAATAAGATAAGATAATGTCATCATTCTCTGTGAACCTATTGGTTAGATTTTGATACAAACTAAGAAGCAAGTAATGTATTTCATTAAACACCCCGAACCTATTAAAACATCAGCAAGGGAATAGGAAGAATAAGATAAGATAATGTCATCATTCTCTGTGAACCTATTGGTTAGATTCTGATACAAACTAAGAGGCAAGTAATGTATTTCATTAAAAACCGTGAACCTATTAAACCATCAACATGGGGAATAGGAAGATTAAGATAGGATAATGTCATCATTCTCTGTGAACCTATTTTGTAGATTCTGATATAAACTAAGAGGCAAGTAATGTATTTCATTAAACACCCCGAACCTATTAAAACATCAGCAAGGGAATAGGAAGAATAAGATAAGATAATGTCATCATTCTCTGTGAACCTATTGGTTAGATTTTGATACAAACTAAGAAGCAAGTAATGTATTTCATTAAACACCCCGAACCTATTAAAACATCAGCAAGGGAATAGGAAGAATAAGATAAGATAATGTCATCATTCTCTGTGAACCTATTGGTTAGATTCTGATATAAACTAAGAGGCAAGTAATGTATTTCATTAAAAACCGTGAAGCTATTAAACCATCAACATGGGGAATAGGAAGATTAAGATAGGATAATGTCATCATTCTCTGTGAACCTATTGGTTAGATTCTGATACAAACTAAGAAGCAAGTAATGTATTTCATTAAAACACCATGAACCTATTAAAACATCAACATGGGGAATAGGAAGATTAAGATAGGATAATGTCATCATTCTCTGTGAACCTATTGGTTAGATTCTGATATAAACTAAGAGGCAAGTAATGTATATCATTAAAAACCATGATCCTATTAAACCATCAACATGGGGAATAGGAAGATTAAGATAGGATAATGTCATCATTCTCTGTGAACCTATTGGTTAGATTCTGATACAAACTAAGAAGCAAGTAATGTATTTCATTAAAACACCATGAACCTATTAATACATCAACATGGGGAATAGGAAGATTAAGATAGGATAATGCCATCATTCTCTGTGAACCTATTGGTTAGATTCTGATATAAACTAAGAGGCAAGTAATGTATTTCATTAAAAACCATGATCCTATTAAACCATCAACATGGGGAATAGGAAGATTAGGATAGGATAATGTCATCATTCTCTGTGAACCTATTGGTTAGATTCTGATACAAACTAAGAGGCAAGTGATGTATTTCATTAAAAACCATGAACCTATTAAACCATCAACATGGGGAATAGGAAGATTAAGATAGGATAATGTCATCATTCTCTGTGAACCTATTGGTTAGATTCTGATATAAACTAAGAGGCAAGTAATGTATTTCATTAAAAACCATGAACCTATTAAACCATCAACATGGGGAATAGGAAGATTAAGATAGGATAATGTCATCATTCTCTGTGAACCTATTGGTTAGATTCTGATACAAACTAAGAGGCAAGTAATGTATTTCATTAAACACCCCGAACCTATTAAAACATCAGCAAGGGAATAGGAAGATTAAGATAAGATAATGTCATCATTCTCTGTGAACCTATTGGTTAGATTTTGATACAAACTAAGAAGCAAGTAATGTATTTCATTAAACACCCCGAACCTATTAAAACATCAGCAAGGGAATAGGAAGAATAAGATAATATAATGTCATCATTCTCTGTGAACCTATTGGTTAGATTCTGATACAAACTAAGAAGCAAGTAATGTATTTCATTAAACCACCATTAACCTATTAAAACATCAACATGGGGAATTGGAAGATTAAGATAGGATAATGTCATCATTCTCTGTGAACCTATTGGTTAGATTCTGATATAAACTAAGAGGCAAGTAATGTATTTCATTAAAAACCATGATCCTATTAAACCATCAACATGGGGAATAGGAAGATTAAGATAGGATAATGTCATCATTCTCTGTGAACCTATTGGTTAGATTCTGATACAAACTAAGAAGCAAGTAATGTATTTCATTAAAACACCATGAACCTATTAATACATCAACATGGGGAATAGGAAGATTAAGATAGGATAATGTCATCATTCTCTGTGAACCTATTGGTTAGATTCTGATATAAACTAAGAGGCAAGTAATGTATTTCATTAAACACCCCGAACCTAATAAAACATCAGCAGGGGAATAGGAAGAATAAGATAAGATAATGTCATCATTCTCTGTGAACCTATTGGTTAGATTTTGATACAAACTAAGAAGCAAGTAATGTATTTCATTAAACACCCCGAACCTATTAAAACATCAGCAAGGGAATAGGAAGAATAAGATAAGATAATGTCATCATTCTCTGTGAACCTATTGGTTAGATTCTGATACAAACTAAGAGGCAACTAATGTATTTCATTAAAAACCGTGAACCTATTAAACCATCAACATGGGGAATAGGAAGATTAAGATAGGATAATGTCATCATTCTCTGTGAACCTATTGGGTAGATTCTGATATAAACTAAGAGGCAAGTAATGTATTTCATTAAACACCCCGAACCTAATAAAACATCAGCAAGGGAATAGGAAGAATAAGATAAGATAATGTCATCATTCTCTGTGAACCTATTGGTTAGATTTTGATACAAACTAAGAAGCAAGTAATGTATTTCATTAAACACCCCGAACCTATTAAAACATCAGCAAGGGAATAGGAAGAATAAGATAAGATAATGTCATCATTCTCTGTGAACCTATTGGTTAGATTCTGATATAAACTAAGAGGCAAGTAATGTATTTCATTAAAAACCGTGAAGCTATTAAACCATCAACATGGGGAATAGGAAGATTAAGATAGGATAATGTCATCATTCTCTGTGAACCTATTGGTTAGATTCTGATACAAACTAAGAAGCAAGTAATGTATTTCATTAAAACACCATGAACCTATTAAAACATCAACATGGGGAATAGGAAGATTAAGATAGGATAATGTCATCATTCTCTGTGAACCTATTGGTTAGATTCTGATATAAACTAAGAGGCAAGTAATGTATATCATTAAAAACCATGATCCTATTAAACCATCAACATGGGGAATAGGAAGATTAAGATAGGATAATGTCATCATTCTCTGTGAACCTATTGGTTAGATTCTGATACAAACTAAGAAGCAAGTAATGTATTTCATTAAAACACCATGAACCTATTAAAACATCAACATAGGGAATAGGAAGATTAAGATAGGATAATGCCATCATTCTCTGTGAACCTATTGGTTAGATTCTGATATAAACTAAGAGGCAAGTAATGTATTTCATTAAAAACCATGATCCTATTAAACCATCAACATGGGGAATAGGAAGATTAGGATAGGATAATGTCATCATTCTCTGTGAACATATTGGTTAGATTCTGATACAAACTAAGAGGCAAGTGATGTATTTCATTAAAAACCATGAACCTATTAAACCATCAACATGGGGAATAGGAAGATTAAGATAGGATAATGTCATCATTCTCTGTGAACCTATTGGTTAGATTCTAATATAACCTAAGAGGCAAGTAATGTATTTCATTAAAAACCATGAACCTATTAAACCATCAACATGGGGAATAGGAAGATTAAGATAGGATAATGTCATCATTCTCTGTGAACCTATTGGTTAGATTCTGATACAAACTAAGAGGCAAGTAATGTATTTCATTAAACACCCCGAACCTATTAAAACATCAGCAAGGGAATAGGAAGATTAAGATAAGATAATGTCATCATTCTCTGTGAACCTATTGGTTACATTCTGATACAAACTAAGAAGCAAGTAATGTATTTCATTAAACACCCCGAACCTATTAAAACATCAACATGGGGAATAGGAAGGTTAAGATAAGCTAATGTCATCATTCTCTGTGAACCTATTGGTTACATTCTGATACAAACTAAGAAGCAAGTAATGTTTTTCATTAAACACCCCGAACCTATTAAAACATCAACATGGTGAATAGGAAGATTAGGATAGGATAATGTCATCATTCTCTGTGAACCTATTGGTTAGATTCTGATACAAACTAAGAGGCAAGTAATGTATTTCATTAAACACCCCGAACCTATTAAAACATCAGCATGGGGAATAGGAAAATTAAGATAGGATAATGTAATCATTCTTGTGAACCTATTGGTTAGATTCTGATACAAACTAAGAAGCAAGTAATGTGTTTCATTAAACACCCTGAACCTATTAAAACATCAACATGGGGAATAGGAAGATTAAGATAAGATAATGCCATCATTCTCTGTGAACCTATTGGTTAGATTCTGATACAAACTAAGAGGCAAGTAGTGTATTTCATTAAACACACCGAACCTATTAAAACATCAACATGGGGAATAGGAAGATTAGGATAGGATAATGTAATCATTCTCTGTGAACCTATTGGTTAGATTCTGATACAAACTAAGAAGCAAGTGATGTATTTCATTAAACACCCCGAACCTATTAAAACATCAGCATGGGGAATAGGAAGATTAAGATAAGATAATGTCATCATTCTCTGTGAACCTATTGGTTCGATTCTGATAAAAAATAAGAAGCAAGTAATGTATTCCATTAAACACCCCGAACTTATTAAAACATCAGCATGGGGAATAGGAAGATTAAGATAGGATAATGTCATCATTCTCTGTGAACCTATTGGTTAGATTCTGATACAAAGGCAGAAGCAAGTAATGTATTTCATTAAACACCCCGAACCTATTAAAACATAAACATGGTGAATAGGAAGATTAAGATAGGATAATGACATCTTTCTCTGTGAACCTATTGGTTAAATTCTGATACAAACTAAGAGGCAAGTAATGTATTTCATTAAACTCCCCGAACCTATTAAAACATCAGCATGGGGAATAGGAAGATTAAGATAGGATAATGTCATCATTCTCTGTGAACCTATTGGTTAGATTCTGATACAAACTAAGAAGCAAGTAATGTATTTCATTAAAACACCATGAACCTATTAAAACATCAACATGGGGAATAGGAAGATTAAGATAGGATAATGTCATCATTCTCTGTGAACCTATTGGTTAGATTCTGATATAAACTAAGAGGCAAGTAATGTATTTCATTAAAAACCATGATCCTATTAAACCATCAACATGGGGAATAGGAAGATTAAGATAGGATAATATCAGC
Organism: Prosapia bicincta; assembly: GCA_036971475.1. Classification (NCBI taxonomy): domain Eukaryota; kingdom Metazoa; phylum Arthropoda; class Insecta; order Hemiptera; family Cercopidae; genus Prosapia; species Prosapia bicincta. The sequence goes on along the minus strand of JBAIZL010000008.1, from coordinate 47,791,964 downwards.
ATTCTCTGTGAATCTATTGGTTAGATTCTGATACAAACTAAGAGGCACGTAATGTATTTCATTAAACACCCCGAAACTATTAAAACATCAGCATGGGGAATAGGAAGACTAAGATAGGATAATGTCATCTTTCTCTGTGAACCTATTGGTTAGATTCTGATACAAACTAAGAGGCACGTAATATATTTCATTAAACACCCCGAACCTATTAAAACATCAGCATGGGGAATAGGAAGATTAAGATAGGATAATGTCATCATTCTCTGTGAACCTATTGGTTAGATTCTGATACAAACTAAGAAGCAAGTAATGTATTTCATTAAACAACCCGAACCTATTAAAATATCAGCATGGGGATTAGGAAGATTAAGATAAGATAATGTCATCATTCTCTGTGAACCTATTGGTTAGATTCTGATACAAACTAAGAGGCAAGTAATGTATTTCATTAAACACCCCGAACCTATTAAAACATCAGCAAGGGAATAGGAAGAATAAGATAAGGTAATGTCATCATTCTCTGTGAACCTATTGGTTAGATTTTGATACAAACTAAGAAGCAAGTAATGTATTTCATTAAACACCCCGAACCTATTAAAACATCAGCAAGGGAATAGGAAGAATAAGATAAGATAATGTCATCATTCTCTGTGAACCTATTGGTTAGGTACTGATATAAACTAAGAGGCAAGTAATGTATTTCATTAAAAACCGTGAACCTATTAAACCATCAACATGGGGAATAGGAAGATTAAGATAGGATAATGTCATCATTCTCTGTGAACCTATTGGTTAGATTCTGATATAAACTAAGAGGCAAGTAATGTATTTCATTAAACACCCCGAACCTAATAAAACATCAGCAAGGGAATAGGAAGAATAAGATAAGATAATGTCATCATTCTCTGTGAACCTATTGGTTAGATTCTGATATAAACTAAGAGGCAAGTAATGTATTTCATTAAAAACCGTGAACCTATTAAACCATCAACATGGGGAATAGGAAGATTAAGATAGGATAATGTCATCATTCTCTGTGAACCTATTGGTTAGATTCTGATACAAACTAAGAGGCAAGTAATGTATTTCATTAAAAACCATGAACCTATTAAACCATCAACATGGGGAATAGGAAGATTAAGATAGGATAATGTCATCTTTCTCTGTGAGCCTATTGGTTAGATTCTGATACAAACTAAGAGGCAAGTAATGTATTTCATTAAACACCCCGAACCTATTAAACCATCAACATGGGGAATAGGAAGATTAAGATAGGATAATGTCATCTTTCTCTGTGAGCCTATTGGTTAGATTCTGATACAAACTAAGAGGCAAGTAATGTATTTCATTAAACACCCCGAACCTATTAAAACATCAGCAAGGGAATAGGAAGATTAAGATAAGATAATGTCATCATTCTCTGTGAACCTATTGGTTACATTCTGATACAAACTAAGAAGCAAGTAATGTATTTCATTAAACACCCCGAACCTATTAAAACATCAACATAGGGAATAGGAAGATTAAGATAGGATAATGTCATCATTCTCTGTGAACCTATTGGTTAGATTCTGATATAAACTAAGAGGCAAGTAATGTATTTCATTAAACACCCCGAACCTAATAAAACATCAGCAAGGGAATAGGAAGAATAAGATAATATATTGTCATCATTCTCTGTGACCCTATTGGTTAGAATTTGATACAAACTAAGAAGGAAGTAATGTATTTCATTAATAACCCCGAACCTATTAAAACATCAGCATGGGGAATAGGAAGATTAGGATAGGATAATGTCATCATTCTCTGTGAACCTATTGGTTAGATTCTGATACAAAGGCAGAACCAAGTAATGTTTTTCATTAAACACCCCTAACCTATTAAAACATCAACATGGTGAATAGGAAGATTAGGATAGGATAATGTCATCATTCTCTGTGAAAATATTGGTTAGATTCTGATACAAACTAAGAGGCAAGTAATGTATTTCATTAAACACCATGAACCTATTAAACCATCAACATGGGGAATAGGAAGATTAAGATAGGATAATGTCATCATTCTCTGTGAAGCTATTGGTTAGATTCTGATACAAACTAAGAAGCAAGTAATGTATTTCATTAAAAATCATGAACCTATTAAAACATCAACATGGGGAATAGGAAGATTAAGATAGGATAATGTCATCATTCTCTGTGAACCTATTGGTTAGATTCTGATACAAACTAAGAAGCAAGTAATGTATTTCATTAAAACACCATGAACCTATTAAACCATCAACATGGGGAATAGGAAGATTAAGATAGGATAATGTCATCATTCTCTGTGAACCTATTGGTTAGATTCTGATACAAACTAAGAGGCAAGTAATGTATTTCATTAAAAACCATGAACCTATTAAACCATCAACATGGGGAATAGGAAGATTAAGATAGGATAATGTCATCATTCTCTGTGAACCTATTGGTTAGATTCTGATATAAACTAAGAGGCAAGTAATGTATTTCATTAAAAACCATGAACCTATTAAAACATCAACATGGGGAATAGGAAGATTAAGATAGGATAATGTCATCATTCTCTGTGAACCTATTGGTTAGATTCTGATACAAACTAAGAGGCAAGTAATGTATTTCATTAAAAACCATGAACCTATTAAACCATCAACAATTGGAATAGGAAGATTAAGATAGGGTAATGTCATCATTCTCTGTGTACCTATTGGTTAGATTCTGATACAAACTAAGAAGCAAGTAATTTATTTCAATAAAACCCCATGAACCTATTAAAACATCAACATGGGGAATAGGAAGATTAAGATAGGATAATGTCATCATTCTCTGTGAATCTATTGGTTAAATTCTGATACAAACTAAGAGGCACGTAATGTATTTCATTAAACACCCCGAACCTATTAAACCATCAGCATGGGGAATAGGAAGATTAAGATAGGATAATGTCATCATTCTCTGTGAACCTATTGGTTAGATTCTGATACAAACTAAGAAGCAAGTAATTTATTTCATTAAAACCCCATGAACCTATTAAAACATCAACATGGGGAATAGGAAGATTAAGATAGGATAATGTCATCATTCTCTGTGAACCTATTGGTTAGATTCTGATACAAAGGCAGAACCAAGTAATGTTTTTCATTAAACACCCCGAACCTATTAAAACATCAACATGGTGAATAGGAAGATTAGGATAGGATAATGTCATCATTCTCTGTGAAAATATTGATTAGATTCTGATATAAACTAAGAGGCAAGTAATGTATTTCATTAAACACCATGAACCTATTAAACCATCAACATGGGGAATAGGAAGATTAAGATAGGATAATGTCATCATTCTCTGTGAAGCTATTGGTTAGATTCTGATACAAACTAAGAAGCAAGTAATGTATTTCATTAAAAACCATGAACCTATTAAAACATCAACATGGGGAATAGGAAGATTAAGATAGGATAATGTCATCATTCTCTGTGAACTTATTGGTTAGATTCTGATACAAACTAAGAAGCAAGTAATGTATTTCATTAAACACCCCGAACCTATTAAAACATCAGCAAGGGAATAGGAAGAATAAGATAAGGTAATGTCATCATTCTCTGTGAACCTATTGGTTAGATTTTGATACAAACTAAGAAGCAAGTAATGTATTTCATTAAACACCCCGAACCTATTAAAACATCAGCAAGGGAATAGGAAGAATAAGATAAGATAATGTCATCATTCTCTGTGAACCTATTGGTTAGGTACTGATATAAACTAAGAGGCAAGTAATGTATTTCATTAAAAACCGTGAACCTATTAAACCATCAACATGGGGAATAGGAAGATTAAGATAGGATAATGTCATCATTCTCTGTGAACCTATTGGTTAGATTCTGATATAAACTAAGAGGCAAGTAATGTATTTCATTAAACACCCCGAACCTAATAAAACATCAGCAAGGGAATAGGAAGAATAAGATAAGATAATGTCATCATTCTCTGTGAACCTATTGGTTAGATTCTGATATAAACTAAGAGGCAAGTAATGTATTTCATTAAAAACCGTGAACCTATTAAACCATCAGCATGGGGAATAGGAAGATTAAGATAGGATAATGTCATCATTCTCTGTGAACCTATTGGTTAGATTCTGATACAAACTAAGAGGCAAGTAATGTATTTCATTAAAAACCATGAACCTATTAAACCATCAACATGGGGAATAGGAAGATTAAGATAGGATAATGTCATCTTTCTCTGTGAGCCTATTGGTTAGATTCTGATACAAACTAAGAGGCAAGTAATGTATTTCATTAAACACCCCGAACCTATTAAACCATCAACATGGGGAATAGGAAGATTAAGATAGGATAATGTCATCTTTCTCTGTGAGCCTATTGGTTAGATTCTGATACAAACTAAGAGGCAAGTAATGTATTTCATTAAACACCCCGAACCTATTAAAACATCAGCAAGGGAATAGGAAGATTAAGATAAGATAATGTCATCATTCTCTGTGAACCTATTGGTTACATTCTGATACAAACTAAGAAGCAAGTAATGTATTTCATTAAACACCCCGAACCTATTAAAACATCAACATATTGAATAGGAAGATTAAGATAGGATAATGTCATCATTCTCTGTGAACCTATTGGTTAGATTCTGATATAAACTAAGAGGCAAGTAATGTATTTCATTAAACACCCCGAACCTAATAAAACATCAGCAAGGGAATAGGAAGAATAAGATAATATAATGTCATCATTCTCTGTGACCCTATTGGTTAGAATTTGATACAAACTAAGAAGGAAGTAATGTATTTCATTAATAACCCCGAACCTATTAAAACATCAGCATGGGGAATAGGAAGATTAGGATAGGATAATGTCATCATTCTCTGTGAACCTATTGGTTAGATTCTGATACAAAGGCAGAACCAAGTAATGTTTTTCATTAAACACCCCGAACCTATTAAAACATCAACATGGTGAACAGGAAGATTAGGATAGGATAATGTCATCATTCTCTGTGAAAATATTGGTTAGATTCTGATACAAACTAAGAGGCAAGTAATGTATCATTAAACACCATGAACCTATTAAACCATCAACATGGGGAATAGGAAGATTAAGATAGGATAATGTCATCATTCTCTGTGAAGCTATTGGTTAGATTCTGATACAAACTAAGAAGCAAGTAATGTATTTCATTAAAAATCATGAACCTATTAAAACATCAACATGGGGAATACTTAGATTAAGATAGGATAATGTCATCATTCTCTGTGAACCTATTGGTTAGATTCTGATACAAACTAAGAAGCAAGTAATGTATTTCATTAAAACACCATGAACCTATTAAACCATCAACATGGGGAATAGGAAGATTAAGATAGGATAATGTCATCATTCTCTGTGAACCTATTGGTTAGATTCTGATACAAACTAAGAGGCAAGTAATGTATTTCATTAAAAACCATGAACCTATTAAACCATCAACATGGGGAATAGGAAGATTAAGATAGGATAATGTCATCATTCTCTGTGAACCTATTGGTTAGATTCTGATATAAACTAAGAGGCAAGTAATGTATTTCATTAAAAACCATGAACCTATTAAAACATCAACATGGGGAATAGGAAGATTAAGATAGGATAATGTCATCATTCTCTGTGAACCTATTGGTTAGATTCTGATACAAACTAAGAGGCAAGTAATGTATTTCATTAAAAACCATGAACCTATTAAACCATCAACAATTGGAATAGGAAGATTAAGATAGGATAATGTCATCATTCTCTGTGAATCTATTGGTTAAATTCTGATACAAACTAAGAGGCACGTAATGTATTTCATTAAACACCCCGAACCTATTAAACCATCAGCATGGGGAATAGGAAGATTAAGATAGGATAATGTCATCATTCTCTGTGAACCTATTGGTTAGATTCTGATACAAACTAAGAAGCAAGTAATTTATTTCATTAAAACCCCATGAACCTATTAAAACATCAACATGGGGAATAGGAAGATTAAGATAGGATAATGTCATCATTCTCTGTGAACCTATTGGTTAGATTCTGATACAAAGGCAGAACCAAGTAATGTTTTTCATTAAACACCCCGAACCTATTAAAACATCAACATGGTGAATAGGAAGATTAGGATAGGATAATGTCATCATTCTCTGTGAAAATATTGGTTAGATTCTGATATAAACTAAGAGGCAAGTAATGTATTTCATTAAACACCATGAACCTATTAAACCATCAACATGGGGAATAGGAAGATTAAGATAGGATAATGTCATCATTCTCTGTGAAGCTATTGGTTAGATTCTGATACAAACTAAGAAGCAAGTAATGTATTTCATTAAAAACCATGAACCTATTAAAACATCAACATGGGGAATAGGAAGATTAAGATAGGATAATGTCATCATTCTCTGTGAACCTATTGGTTAGATTCTGATACAAACTAAGAAGCAAGTAATGTATTTCATTAAAACACCATGAACCTATTAAACCATCAACATGGGGAATAGGAAGATTAAGATAGGATAATGTCATCATTCTCTGTGAACCTATTGGTTAGATTCTGATACAAACTAAGAGGCAAGTAATCTATTTCATTAAAAACCATGAACCTATTAAACCATCAACATGGGGAATAGGAAGATTAAGATAGGATAATGTCATCATTCTCTGTGAACCTATTGGTTAGATTCTGATATAAACTAAGAGGCAAGTAATGTATTTCATTAAAAACCATGAACCTATTAAAACATCAACATGGGGAATAGGAAGATTAAGATAGGATAATGTCATCATTCTCTGTGAACCTATTGGTTAGATTCTGATACAAACTAAGAGGCAAGTAATGTATTTCATTAAAAACCATGAACCTATTAAACCATCAACATGGGGAATAGGAAGATTAAGATAGGATAATGTCATCATTCTCTGTGAACCTATTGGTTAGATTCTGATACAAACTAAGAAGCAAGTAATTTATTTCATTAAAACCCCATGAACCTATTAAAACATCAACATGGGGAATAGGAAGATTAAGATAGGATAATGTCATCATTCTCTGTGAATCTATTGGTTAAATTCTGATACAAACTAAGAGGCACGTAATGTATTTCATTAAACACCCCGAACCTATTAAACCATCAGCATGGGGAATAGGAAGATTAAGATAGGATAATGTCATCATTCTCTGTGAACCTATTGGTTAGATTCTGATACAAACTAAGAAGCAAGTAATTTATTTCATTAAAATCCCATGAACCTATTAAAACATCAACATGGGGAATAGGAAGATTAAGTTAGGATAATGTCATCATTCTCTGTGAACCTATTGGTTAGATTCTGATACAAAGGCAGAACCAAGTAATGTTTTTCATTAAACACCCCGAACCTATTAAAACATCAACATGGTGAATAGGAAGATTAGGATAGGATAATGTCATCATTCTCTGTGAAAATATTGGTTAGATTCTGATACAAACTAAGAAGCAAGTAATGTATTTCATTAAACAACCCGAACCTATTAAAATATCAGCAAGGGAATAGGAAGAATAAGATAAGATAATGTCATCATTCTCTGTGAACCTATTGGTTAGATTTTGATACAAACTAAGAAGCAAGTAATGTATTTCATTAAACACCCCGAACCTATTAAAACATCAACATGGGGAATAGGAAGATTAAGATAGGATAATGTCATCATTCTCTGTGAACCTATTGGTTAGATTCTGATACAAACTAAGAAGCAAGTAATTTATTTCATTAAAACCCCATGAACCTATTAAACCATCAACATGGGGAATAGAAAGATTAAGATAGGATAATGTCATCATTCTCTGTGAACCTATTGGTTAGATTCTGATACAAACTAAGAAGCAAGTAATGTATTTCATTAAAACACCATGAACCTATTAAACCATCAACATGGGGAATAGGAAGATTAAGATAGGATAATGTCATCATTCTCTGTGAAGCTATTGGTTAGATTCTGATACAAACTAAGAAGCAAGTAATGTATTTCATTAAAACACCATGAACCTATTAAAACATCAACATGGGGAATAGGAAGATTAGGATAGGATAATGACATCATTCTCTGTGAACCTATTGGTTAGATTCTGATATAAACTAAGAGGCAAGTAATGTATTTCATTAAAAATCATGAACCTATTAAACCATCAACATGGGGAATAGGAAGATTAAGATAGGATAATGTCATCATTCTCTGTGAACCTATTGGTTAGATTCTGATATAAACTAAGAGGCAAGTAATGTATTTCATTAAAAACCATGAACCTATTAAACCATCAACATGGGGAATAGGAAGATTAAGATAGGATAATGTCATCATTCTCTGTGAACCTATTGGTTAGATTCTGATACAAACTAAGAAGCAAGTAATTTATTTCATTAAAACCCCATGAACCTATTAAACCATCAACATGGGGAATAGAAAGATTAAGATAGGATAATGTCATCATTCTCTGTGAACCTATTGGTTAGATTCTGATACAAACTAAGAAGCAAGTAATGTATTTCATTAAAACACCATGAACCTATTAAACCATCAACATGGGGAATAGGAAGATTAAGATAGGATAATGTCATCATTCTCTGTGAACCTATTGGTTAGATTCTGATACAAACTAAGAAGCAAGTAATGTATTTCATTAAAACACCATGAACCTATTAAAACATCAACATGGGGAATAGGAAGATTAGGATAGTATAATGACATCATTCTCTGTGAACCTATTGGTTAGATTCTGATATAAACTAAGAGGCAAGTAATGTATTTCATTAAAAATCATGAACCTATTAAAACATCAACATGGGGAATAGGAAGATTAAGATAGGATAATGTCATCATTCTCTGTGAACCTATTGGTTAGATTCTGATACAAACTAAGAAGCAAGTAATGTATTTCATTAAAACACCATGAACCTATTAAACCATCAACATGGGGAATAGGAAGATTAAGATAGGATAATGTCATCATTCTCTGTGAACCTATTGGTTAGATTCTGATACAAACTAAGAGGCAAGTAATGTATTTCATTAAAAACCATGAACCTATTAAACCATCAACATGGGGAATAGGAAGATTAAGATAGGATAATGTCATCATTCTCTGTGAACCTATTGGTTAGATTCTGATATAAACTAAGAGGCAAGTAATGTATTTCATTAAAAACCATGAACCTATTAAAACATCAACATGGGGAATAGGAAGATTAAGATAGGATAATGTCATCATTCTCTGTGAACCTATTGGTTAGATTCTGATACAAACTAAGAGGCACGTAATGTATTTCATTAAACACCCCGAACCTATTAAAACATCAGCATGGGGAATAGGAAGACTAAGATAGGATAATGTCATCTTTCTCTGTGAACCTATTGGTTAGATTCTGATACAAACTAAGAGGCACGTAATGTATTTCATTAAACACCCCGAACCTATTAAAACATCAGCATGGGGAATAGGAAGATTAAGATAGGATAATGTCATCATTCTCTGTGAACCTATTGGTTAGATTCTGATACAAACTAAGAAGCAAGTAATGTATTTCATTAAACAAGCCGAACCTATTAAAATATCAGCATGGGGATTAGGAAGATTAAGATAAGATAATGTCATCATTCTCTGTGAACCTATTGGTTAGATTCTGATACAAACTAAGAGGCAAGTAATGTATTTCATTAAACACCCCGAACCTATTAAAAAATCAGCAAGGGAATAGGAAGAATAAGATAAGATAATGTCATCATTCTCTGTGAACCTATTGGTTAGATTTTGATACAAACTAAGAAGCAAGTAATGTATTTCATTAAACACCCCGAACCTATTAAAACATCAGCAAGGGAATAGGAAGAATAAGATAATATAATGTCATCATTCTCTGTGAACCTATTAGTTAAATTCTGATATAAACTAAGAGGCAAGTAATGTATTTCATTAAAAACCGTGAACCTATTAAACCATCAACATGGGGAGTAGGAAGATTAAGATAGGATAATGTCATCATTCTCTGTGAACCTATTGGTTAGATTCTGATACAAACTAAGAAGCAAGTAATGTATTTCATTAAAACACCATGAACCTATTAAAACATCAACATGGGGAATAGGAAGATTAAGATAGGATAATGTCATCATTCTCTGTGAACCTATTGGTTAGATTCTGATATAAACTAAGAGGCAAGTAATGTATTTCATTAAAAACCATGAACCTATTAAACCATCAACATGGGGAATAGGAAGATTAAGATAGGATAATGTCATCTTTCTCTGTGAGCCTATTGGTTAGATTCTGATACAAACTAAGAGGCAAGTAATGTATTTAATTAAACACCCCGAACCTATTAAACCATCAACATGGGGAATAGGAAGATTAAGATAGGATAATGTCATCTTTCTCTGTGAGCCTATTGGTTAGATTCTGATACAAACTAAGAGGCAAGTAATGTATTTCATTAAACACCGTGAACCTATTAAACCATCAACATGGGGAGTAGGAAGATTAAGATAGGATAATGTCATCATTCTCTGTGAACCTATTGGTTAGATTCTGATATAAACTAAGAGGCAAGTAATGTATTTCATTAAAAACCGTGAACCTATTAAACCATCAACATGGGGAATAGGAAGATTAAGATAGGATAATGTCATCATTCTCTGTGAACCTATTGGTTAGATTCTGATACAAACTAAGAGGCAAGTAATGTATTTCATTAAAAACCATGAACCTATTAAACCATCAACATGGGGAATAGGAAGATTAAGATAGGATAATGTCATCTTTCTCTGTGAGCCTATTGGTTAGATTCTGATACAAACTAAGAGGCAAGTAATGTATTTCATTAAACACCCCGAACCTATTAAACCATCAACATGGGGAATAGGAAGATTAAGATAGGATAATGTCATCTTTCTCTGTGAGCCTATTGGTTAGATTCTGATACAAACTAAGAGGCAAGTAATGTATTTCATTAAACACCCCGAACCTATTAAAACATCAGCAAGGGAATAGGAAGATTAAGATAAGATAATGTCATCATTCTCTGTGAACCTATTGGTTACATTCTGATACAAACTAAGAAGCAAGTAATGTATTTCATTAAACACCCCGAACCTATTAAAAAATCAACATAGGGAATAGGAAGATTAAGATAGGATAATGTCATCATTCTCTGTGAACCTATTGGTTAGATTCTGATATAAACTAAGAGGCAAGTAATGTATTTCATTAAACACCCCGAACCTAATAAAACATCAGCAAGGGAATAGGAAGAATAAGATAAGATAATGTCATCATTCTCTGTGACCCTATTGGTTAGAATTTGATACAAACTAAGAAGGAAGTAATGTATTTCATTAATAACCCCGAACCTATTAAAACATCAGCATGGGGAATAGGAAGATTAGGATAGGATAATGTCATCATTCTCTGTGAACCTATTGGTTAGATTCTGATACAAAGGCAGAACCAAGTAATGTTTTTCATTAAACACCCCGAACCTATTAAAACATCAACATGGTGAATAGGAAGATTAGGATAGGATAATGTCATCATTCTCTGTGAAAATATTGGTTAGATTCTGATACAAACTAAGAGGCAAGTAATGTATTTCATTAAACACCATGAACCTATTAAACCATCAACATGGGGAATAGGAAGATTAAGATAGGATAATGTCATCATTCTCTGTGAAGCTATTGGTTAGATTCTGATACAAACTAAGAAGCAAGTAATGTATTTCATTAAAACACCATGAACCTATTAAAACATCAACATGGTGAATAGGAAGATTAGGATAGGATAATGTCATCATTCTCTGTGAAAATATTGGTTAGATTCTGATACAAACTAAGAGGCAAGTAATGTATTTCATTAAACACCATGAACCTATTAAACCATCAACATGGGGAATAGGAAGATTAAGATAGGATAATGTCATCATTCTCTGTGAAGCTATTGGTTAGATTCTGATACAAACTAAGAAGCAAGTAATGTATTTCATTAAAAATCATGAACCTATTAAAACATCAACATGGGGAATAGGAAGATTAAGATAGGATAATGTCATCATTCTCTGTGTACCTATTGGTTAGATTCTGATACAAACTAAGAAGCAAGTAATGTATTTCATTAAAACACCATGAACCTATTAAACCATCAACATGGGGAATAGGAAGATTAAGATAGGATAATGTCATCATTCTCTGTGAACCTATTGGTTAGATTCTGATACAAACTAAGAAGCAAGTAATTTATTTCATTAAAACCCCATGAACCTATTAAACCATCAACATGGGGAATAGAAAGATTAAGATAGGATAATGTCATCATTCTCTGTGAACCTATTGGTTAGATTCTGATACAAACTAAGAAGCAAGTAATGTATTTCATTAAAACACCATGAACCTATTAAACCATCAACATGGGGAATAGGAAGATTAAGATAGGATAATGTCATCATTCTCTGTGAAGCTATTGGTTAGATTCTGATACAAACTAAGAAGCAAGTAATGTATTTCATTAAAACACCATGAACCTATTAAAACATCAACATGGGGAATAGGAAGATTAGGATAGGATAATGACATCATTCTCTGTGAACCTATTGGTTAGATTCTGATATAAACTAAGAGGCAAGTAATGTATTTCATTAAAAATCATGAACCTATTAAAACATCAACATGGGGAATAGGAAGATTAAGATAGGTTAATGTCATCATTCTCTGTGAACCTATTGGTTAGATTCTGATACAAACTAAGAAGCAAGTAATGTATTTCATTAAAACACCATGAACCTATTAAACCATCAACATGGGGAATAGGAAGATTAAGATAGGATAATGTCATCATTCTCTGTGAACCTATTGGTTAGATTCTGATACAAACTAAGAGGCAAGTAATGTATTTCATTAAAAACCATGAACCTATTAAACCATCAACATGGGGAATAGGAAGATTAAGATAGGATAATGTCATCATTCTCTGTGAACCTATTGGTTAGATTCTGATATAAACTAAGAGGCAAGTAATGTATTTCATTAAAAACCGTGAACCTATTAAACCATCAACATGGGGAGTAGGAAGATTAAGATAGGATAATGTCATCATTCTCTGTGAACCTATTGGTTAGATTCTGATACAAACTAAGAAGCAAGTAATGTATTTCATTAAAACACCATGAACCTATTAAAACATCAACATGGGGAATAGGAAGATTAAGATAGGATAATGTCATCATTCTCTGTGAACCTATTGGTTAGATTCTGATATAAACTAAGAGGCAAGTAATGTATTTCATTAAAAACCATGAACCTATTAAACCATCAACATGGGGAATAGGAAGATTAAGATAGGATAATGTCATCTTTCTCTGTGAGCCTATTGGTTAGATTCTGATACAAACTAAGAGGCAAGTAATGTATTTAATTAAACACCCCGAACTTATTAAACCATCAACATGGGGAATAGGAAGATTAAGACAGGATAATGTTATCTTTCTCTGTGAGCCTATTGGTTAGATTCTGATACAAACTAAGAGGCAAGTAATGTATTTCATTAAACACCGTGAACCTATTAAACCATCAACATGGGGAGTAGGAAGATTAAGATAGGATAATGTCATCATTCTCTGTGAACCTATTGGTTAGATTCTGATATAAACTAAGAGGCAAGTAATGTATTTCATTAAAAACCGTGAACCTATTAAACCATCAACATGGGGAATAGGAAGATTAAGATAGGATAATGTCATCATTCTCTGTGAACCTATTGGTTAGATTCTGATACAAACTAAGAGGCAAGTAATGTATTTCATTAAAAACCATGAACCTATTAAACCATCAACATGGGGAATAGGAAGATTAAGATAGGATAATGTCATCTTTCTCTGTGAGCCTATTGGTTAGATTCTGATACAAACTAAGAGGCAAGTAATGTATTTCATTAAACACCCCGAACCTATTAAACCATCAACATGGGGAATAGGAAGATTAGGATAGGATAATGTCATCTTTCTCTGTGAGCCTATTGGTTAGATTCTGATACAAACTAAGAGGCAAGTAATGTATTTCATTAAACACCCCGAACCTATTAAAACATCAGCAAGGGAATAGGAAGATTAAGATAAGATAATGTCATCATTCTCTGTGAACCTATTGGTTACATTCTGATACAAACTAAGAAGCAAGTAATGTATTTCATTAAACACCCCGAACCTATTAAAAAATCAACATAGGGAATAGGAAGATTAAGATAGGATAATGTCATCATTCTCTGTGAACCTATTGGTTAGATTCTGATATAAACTAAGAGGCAAGTAATGTATTTCATTAAACACCCCGAACCTAATAAAACATCAGCAAGGGAATAGGAAGAATAAGATAAGATAATGTCATCATTCTCTGTGACCCTATTGGTTAGAATTTGATACAAACTAAGAAGGAAGTAATGTATTTCATTAATAACCCCGAACCTATTAAAACATCAGCATGGGGAATAGGAAGATTAGGATAGGATAATGTCATCATTCTCTGTGAACCTATTGGTTAGATTCTGATACAAAGGCAGAACCAAGTAATGTTTTTCATTAAACACCCCGAACCTATTAAAACATCAACATGGTGAATAGGAAGATTAGGATAGGATAATGTCATCATTCTCTGTGAAAATATTGGTTAGATTCTGATACAAACTAAGAGGCAAGTAATGTATTTCATTAAACACCATGAACCTATTAAACCATCAACATGGGGAATAGGAAGATTAAGATAGGATAATGTCATCATTCTCTGTGAAGCTATTGGTTAGATTCTGATACAAACTAAGAAGCAAGTAATGTATTTCATTAAAACACCATGAACCTATTAAAACATCAACATGGGGAATAGGAAGATTAGGATAGGATAATGACATCATTCTCTGTGAACCTATTGGTTAGATTCTGATATAAACTAAGAGGCAAGTAATGTATTTCATTAAAAATCATGAACCTATTAAAACATCAACATGGGGAATAGGAAGATTAAGATAGGATAATGTCATCATTCTCTGTGAACCTATTGGTTAGATTCTGATACAAACTAAGAAGCAAGTAATGTATTTCATTAAAACACCATGAACCTATTAAACCATCAACATGGGGAATAGGAAGATTAAGATAGGATAATGTCATCATTCTCTGTGAACCTATTGGTTAGATTCTGATACAAACTAAGAAGCAAGTAATTTATTTCATTAAAACCCCATGAACCTATTAAACCATCAACATGGGGAATAGAAAGATTAAGATAGGATAATGTCATCATTCTCTGTGAACCTAATGGTTAGATTCTGATACAAACTAAGAAGCAAGTAATGTATTTCATTAAAACACCATGAACCTATTAAACCATCAACATGGGGAATAGGAAGATTAAGATAGGATAATGTCATCATTCTCTGTGAAGCTATTGGTTAGATTCTGATACAAACTAAGAAGCAAGTAATGTATTTCATTAAAACACCATGAACCTATTAAAACATCAACATGGGGAATAGGAAGATTAGGATAGGATAATGACATCATTCTCTGTGAACCTATTGGTTAGATTCTGATATAAACTAAGAGGCAAGTAATGTATTTCATTAAAAATCATGAACCTATTAAAACATCAACATGGGGAATAGGAAGATTAAGATAGGATAATGTCATCATTCTCTGTGAACCTATTGGTTAGATTCTGATACAAACTAAGAAGCAAGTAATGTATTTCATTAAAACACCATGAACCTATTAAACCATCAACATGGGGAATAGGAAGATTAAGATAGGATAATGTCATCATTCTCTGTGAACCTATTGGTTAGATTCTGATACAAACTAAGAGGCAAGTAATGTATTTCATTAAAAACCTGAACCTATTAAACCATCAACATAGGGGAATAGGAAGATTAAGATAGGATAATGTCATCATTCTCTGTGAACCTATTGGTTAGATTCTGATATAAACTAAGAGGCAAGTAATGTATTTCATTAAAAACCATGAACCTATTAAAACATCAACATGGGGAATAGGAAGATTAAGATAGGATAATGTCATCATTCTCTGTGAACCTATTGGTTAGATTCTGATACAAACTAAGAGGCAAGTAATGTATTTCATTAAAAACCATGAACCTATTAAACCATCAACATGGGGAATAGGAAGATTAAGATAGGATAATGTCATCATTCTCTGTGAACCTATTGGTTAGATTCTGATACAAACTAAGAAGCAAGTAATTTATTTCATTAAAACCCCATGAACCTATTAAATCATCAACATGGGGAATAGGAAGATTAAGATAGGATAATGTCATCATTCTCTGTGAATCTATTGGTTAAATTCTGATACAAACTAAGAGGCACGTAATGTATTTCATTAAACACCCCGAACCTATTAAAACATCAGCATGGGGAATAGGAAGACTAAGATAGGATAATGTCATCTTTCTCTGTGAACCTATTGGTTAGATTCTGATACAAACTAAGAGGCACGTAATGTATTTCATTAAACAACCCGAACCTATTAAAACATCAGCATGGGGAATAGGAAGATTAAGATAGGATAATGTCATCATTCTCTGTGAACCTATTGGTTAGATTCTGATACAAACTAAGAAGCAAGTAATGTACTTCATTAAACAAGCCGAACCTATTAAAATATCAGCATGGGGATTAGGAAGATTAAGATAAGATAATGTCATCATTCTCTGTGAACCTATTGGTTAGATTCTGATACAAACTAAGAGGCAAGTAATGTATTTCATTAAACACCCCGAACCTATTAAAACATCAGCAAGGGAATAGGAAGAATAAGATAAGATAATGTCATCATTCTCTGTGAACCTATTGGTTAGATTTTGATACAAACTAAGAAGCAAGTAATGTATTTCATTAAACACCCCGAACCTATTAAAACATCAGCAAGGGAATAGGAAGAATAAGATAATATAATGTCATCATTCTCTGTGAACCTATTGGTTAGATTCTGATATAAACTAAGAGGCAAGTAATGTATTTCATTAAAAACCGTGAACCTATTAAACCATCAACATGGGGAGTAGGAAGATTAAGATAGGATAATGTCATCATTCTCTGTGAACCTATTGGTTAGATTCTGATACAAACTAAGAAGCAAGTAATGTATTTCATTAAAACACCATGAACCTATTAAAACATCAACATGGGGAATAGGAAGATTAAGATAGGATAATGTCATCATTCTCTGTGAACCTATTGGTTAGATTCTCATATAAACTAAGAGGCAAGTAATGTATTTCATTAAAAACCATGAACCTATTAAACCATCAACATGGGGAATAGGAAGATTAAGATAGGATAATGTCATCTTTCTCTGTGAGCCTATTGGTTAGATTCTGATACAAACTAAGAGGCAAGTAATGTATTTAATTAAACACCCCGAACCTATTAAACCATCAACATGGGGAATAGGAAGATTAAGATAGGATAATGTCATCTTTCTCTGTGAGCCTATTGGTTAGATTCTGATACAAACTAAGAGGCAAGTAATGTATTTCATTAAACACCGTGAACCTATTAAACCATCAACATGGGGAATAGGAAGATTAAGATAGGATAATGTCATCATTCTCTGTGAACCTATTGGTTAGATTCTGATACAAACTAAGAGGCAAGTAATGTATTTCATTAAAAACCATGAACCTATTAAACCATCAACATGGGGAATAGGAAGATTAAGATAGGATAATGTCATCATTCTCTGTGAACCTATTGGTTAGATTCTGATACAAACTAAGAAGCAAGTAATTTATTTCATTAAAACCCCATGAACCTATTAAATCATCAACATGGGGAATAGGAAGATTAAGATAGGATAATGTCATCATTCTCTGTGAATCTATTGGTTAAATTCTGATACAAACTAAGAGGCACGTAATGTATTTCATTAAACACCCCGAACCTATTAAAACATCAGCATGGGGAATAGGAAGACTAAGATAGGATAATGTCATCTTTCTCTGTGAACCTATTGGTTAGATTCTGATACAAACTAAGAGGCACGTAATGTATTTCATTAAACAACCCGAACCTATTAAAACATCAGCATGGGGAATAGGAAGATTAAGATAGGATAATGTCATCATTCTCTGTGAACCTATTGGTTAGATTCTGATACAAACTAAGAAGCAAGTAATGTACTTCATTAAACAAGCCGAACCTATTAAAATATCAGCATGGGGATTAGGAAGATTAAGATAAGATAATGTCATCATTCTCTGTGAACCTATTGGTTAGATTCTGATACAAACTAAGAGGCAAGTAATGTATTTCATTAAACACCCCGAACCTATTAAAACATCAGCAAGGGAATAGGAAGAATAAGATAAGATAATGTCATCATTCTCTGTGAACCTATTGGTTAGATTTTGATACAAACTAAGAAGCAAGTAATGTATTTCATTAAACACCCCGAACCTATTAAAACATCAGCAAGGGAATAGGAAGAATAAGATAATATAATGTCATCATTCTCTGTGAACCTATTGGTTAGATTCTGATATAAACTAAGAGGCAAGTAATGTATTTCATTAAAAACCGTGAACCTATTAAACCATCAACATGGGGAGTAGGAAGATTAAGATAGGATAATGTCATCATTCTCTGTGAACCTATTGGTTAGATTCTGATACAAACTAAGAAGCAAGTAATGTATTTCATTAAAACACCATGAACCTATTAAAACATCAACATGGGGAATAGGAAGATTAAGATAGGATAATGTCATCATTCTCTGTGAACCTATTGGTTAGATTCTCATATAAACTAAGAGGCAAGTAATGTATTTCATTAAAAACCATGAACCTATTAAACCATCAACATGGGGAATAGGAAGATTAAGATAGGATAATGTCATCTTTCTCTGTGAGCCTATTGGTTAGATTCTGATACAAACTAAGAGGCAAGTAATGTATTTAATTAAACACCCCGAACCTATTAAACCATCAACATGGGGAATAGGAAGATTAAGATAGGATAATGTCATCTTTCTCTGTGAGCCTATTGGTTAGATTCTGATACAAACTAAGAGGCAAGTAATGTATTTCATTAAACACCGTGAACCTATTAAACCATCAACTTGGGGAGTAGGAAGATTAAGATAGGATAATGTCATCATTCTCTGTGAACCTATTGGTTAGATTCTGATATAAACTAAGAGGCAAGTAATGTATTTCATTAAAAACCGTGAACCTATTAAACCATCAACATGGGGAATAGGAAGATTAAGATAGGATAATGTCATCATTCTCTGTGAACCTATTGGTTAGATTCTGATACAAACTAAGAGGCAAGTAATGTATTTCATTAAAAACCATGAACCTATTAAACCATCAACATGGGGAATAGGAAGATTAAGATAGGATAATGTCATCTTTCTCTGTGAGCCTATTGGTTAGATTCTGATACAAACTAAGAGGCAAGTAATGTATTTCATTAAACACCCCGAACCTATTAAACCATCAACATGGGGAATAGGAAGATTAAGATAGGATAATGTCATCTTTCTCTGTGAGCCTATTGGTTAGATTCTGATACAAACTAAGAGGCAAGTAATGTATTTCATTAAACACCCCGAACCTATTAAAACATCAGCAAGGGAATAGGAAGATTAAGATAAGATAATGTCATCATTCTCTGTGAACCTATTGGTTACATTCTGATACAAACTAAGAAGCAAGTAATGTATTTCATTAAACACCCCGAACCTATTAAAAAATCAACATAGGGAATAGGAAGATTAAGATAGGATAATGTCATCATTCTCTGTGAACCTATTGGTTAGATTCTGATATAAACTAAGAGGCAAGTAATGTATTTCATTAAACACCCCGAACCTAATAAAACATCAGCAAGGGAATAGGAAGAATAAGATAAGATAATGTCATCATTCTCTGTGACCCTATTGGTTAGAATTTGATACAAACTAAGAAGGAAGTAATGTATTTCATTAATAACCCCGAACCTATTAAAACATCAGCATGGGGAATAGGAAGATTAGGATAGGATAATGTCATCATTCTCTTTGAACCTATTGGTTAGATTCTGATACAAAGGCAGAACCAAGTAATGTTTTTCATTAAACACCCCGAACCTATTAAAACATCAACATGGTGAATAGGAAGATTAGGATAGGATAATGTCATCATTCTCTGTGAAAATATTGGTTAGATTCTGATACAAACTAAGAGGCAAGTAATGTATTTCATTAAACACCATGAACCTATTAAACCATCAACATGGGGAATAGGAAGATTAAGATAGGATAATGTCATCATTCTCTGTGAAGCTATTGGTTAGATTCTGATACAAACTAAGAAGCAAGTAATGTATTTCATTAAAACACCATGAACCTATTAAAACATCAACATGGGGAATAGGAAGATTAGGATAGGATAATGACATCATTCTCTGTGAACCTATTGGTTAGATTCTGATATAAACTAAGAGGCAAGTAATGTATTTCATTAAAAATCATGAACCTATTAAAACATCAACATGGGGAATAGGAAGATTAAGATAGGATATTGTCATCATTCTCTGTGAACCTATTGGTTAGATTCTGATACAAACTAAGAAGCAAGTAATGTATTTCATTAAAACACCATGAAAGTATTAAACCATCAACATGGGGAATAGGAAGATTAAGATAGGATAATGTCATCATTCTCTGTGAACCTATTGGTTAGATTCTGATACAAACTAAGAAGCAAGTAATGTATTTCATTAAAACACCATGAACCTATTAAAACATCAACATGGGGAATAGGAAGATTAGGATAGGATAATGACATCATTCTCTGTGAACCTATTGGTTAGATTCTGATATAAACTAAGAGGCAAGTAATGTATTTCATTAAAAATCATGAACCTATTAAAACATCAACATGGGGAATAGGAAGATTATGATAGGATAATGTCATCATTCTCTGTGAACCTATTGGTTAGATTCTGATACAAACTAAGAAGCAAGTAATGTATTTCATTAAAACACCATGAAAGTATTAAACCATCAACATGGGGAATAGGAAGATTAAGATAGGATAATGTCATCATTCTCTGTGAACCTATTGGTTAGATTCTGATACAAACTAAGAGGCAAGTAATGTATTTCATTAAAAACCATGAACCTATTAAACCATCAACATTGGGAATAGGAAGATTAAGATAGGATAATGTCATCATTCTCTGTGAACCTATTGGTTAGATTCTGATATAAACTAAGAGGCAAGTAATGTATTTCATTAAAAACCATGAACCTATTAAAACATCAACATGGGGAATAGGAAGATTAAGATAGGATAATGTCATCATTCTCTGTGAACCTATTGGTTAGATTCTGATACAAACTAAGAGGCAAGTAATGTATTTCATTAAAAACCATGAACCTATTAAACCATCAACATGGGGAATAGGAAGATTAAGATAGGATAATGTCATCATTCTCTGTGAACCTATTGGTTAGATTCTGATACAAACTAAGAAGCAAGTAATTTATTTCATTAAAACCCCATGAACCTATTACAACATCAACATGGGGAATAGGAAGATTAAGATAGGATAATGTCATCATTCTCTGTGAATCTATTGGTTAAATTCTGATACAAACTAAGAGGCACGTAATGTATTTCATTAAACACCCCGAACCTATTAAACCATCAGCATGGGGAATAGGAAGATTAAGATAGGATAATGTCATCATTCTCTGTGAACCTATTGGTTAGATTCTGATACAAAGGCAGAACCAAGTAATGTTTTTCATTAAACACCCCGACCTATTAAAACATCAACATGGTGAATAGGAAGATTAGGATAGGATAATGTCATCATTCTCTGTGAAAATATTGGTTAGATTCTGATACAAACTAAGAGGCAAGTAATGTATTTCATTAAACACCATGAACCTATTAAACCATCAACATGGGGAATAGGAAGATTAAGATAGGATAATGTCATCATTCTCTGTGAAGCTATTGGTTAGATTCTGATACAAACTAAGAAGCAAGTAATGTATTTCATTAAAACACCATGAACCTATTAAACCATCAACATGGGGAATAGGAAGATTAAGATAGGATAATGTCATCATTCTCTGTGAACCTATTGGTTAGATTCTGATACAAACTAAGAGGCAAGTAATGTATTTCATTAAAAACCATGAACCTATTAAACCATCAACATGGGGAATAGGAAGATTAAGATAGGATAATGTCATCATTCTCTGTGAACCTATTGGTTAGATTCTGATATAAACTAAGAGGCAAGTAATGTATTTCATTAAAAACCATGAACCTATTAAAACATCAACATGGGGAATAGGAAGATTAAGATAGGATAATGTCATCATTCTCTGTGAACCTATTGGTTAGATTCTGATACAAACTAAGAGGCAAGTAATGTATTTCATTAAAAACCATGAACCTATTAAACCATCAACATGGGGAATAGGAAGATTAAGATAGGATAATGTCATCATTTTCTGTGAACCTATTGGTTAGATTCTGATACAAACTAAGAAGCAAGTAATTTATTTCATTAAAACCCCATGAACCTATTAAAACATCAACATGGGGAATAGGAAGATTAAGATAGGATAATGTCATCATTCTCTGTGAATCTATTGGTTAAATTCTGATACAAACTAAGAGGCACGTAATGTATTTCATTAAACACCCCGAACCTATTAAACCATCAGCATGGGGAATAGGAAGATTAAGATAGGATAATGTCATCATTCTCTGTGAACCTATTGGTTAGATTCTGATACAAACTAAGAAGCAAGTAATTTATTTCATTAAAACCCCATGAACCTATTAAAACATCAACATGGGGAATAGGAAGATTAAGATAGGATAATGTCATCATTCTCTGTGAACCTATTGGTTAGATTCTGATACAAAGGCAGAACCAAGTAATGTTTTTCATTAAACACCCCGAACCTATTAAAACATCAACATGGTGAATAGGAAGATTAGGATAGGATAATGTCATCATTCTCTGTGAAAATATTGGTTAGATTCTGATACAAACTAAGAGGCAAGTAATGTATTTCATTAAACACCATGAACCTATTAAACCATCAACATGGGGAATAGGAAGATTAAGAAAGGATAATGTCATCATTCTCTGTGAAGCTATTGGTTAGATTCTGATACAAACTAAGAAGCAAGTAATGTATTTCATTAAAACACCATGAACCTATTAAAACATCAACATGGGGAATAGGAAGATTAGCATAGGATAATGACATCATTCTCTGTGAACCTATTGGTTAGATTCTGATATAAACTAAGAGGCAAGTAATGTATTTCATTAAAAATCATGAACCTATTAAAACATCAACATGGGGAATAGGAAGATTAAGATAGGATAATGTCATCATTCTCTGTGAACCTATTGGTTAGATTCTGATACAAACTAAGAAGCAAGTAATGTATTTCATTAAAACACCATGAACCTTATTAAACCATCAACATGGGGAATAGGAAGATTAAGATAGGATAATGTCATCATTCTCTGTGAACCTATTGGTTAGATTCTGATACAAACTAAGAGGCAAGTAATGTATTTCATTAAAAACCATGAACCTATTAAACCATCAACATGGGGAATAGGAAGATTAAGATAGGATAATGTCATCATTCTCTGTGAACCTATTGGTTAGATTCTGATATAAACTAAGAGGCAAGTAATGTATTTCATTAAAAACCATGAACCTATTAAAACATCAACATGGGGAATAGGAAGATTAAGATAGGATAATGTCATCATTCTCTGTGAACCTATTGGTTAGATTCTGATACAAACTAAGAGGCAAGTAATGTATTTCATTAAAAACCATGAACCTATTAAACCATCAACATGGGGAATAGGAAGATTAAGATAGGATAATGTCATCATTCTCTGTGAACCTATTGGTTAGATTCTGATACAAACTAAGAAGCAAGTAATTTATTTCATTAAAACCCCATGAACCTATTAAAACATCAACATGGGGAATAGGAAGATTAAGATAGGATAATGTCATCATTCTCTGTGAACCTATTGGTTAGATTCTGATACAAACTAAGAAGCAAGTAATGTATTTCATTAAACAAGCCGAACCTATTAAAATATCAGCATGGGGATTAGGAAGATTAAGATAAGATAATGTCATCATTCTCTGTGAACCTATTGGTTAGATTCTGATACAAACTAAGAGGCAAGTAATGTATTTCATTAAACACCCCGAACCTATTAAAACATCAGCAAGGGAATAGGAAGAATAAGATAAGATAATGTCATCATTCTCTGTGAACCTATTGGTTAGATTTTGATACAAACTAAGAAGCAAGTAATGTATTTCATTAAACACCCCGAACCTATTAATACATCAGCAAGGGAATAGGAAGAATAAGATAATATAATGTCATCATTCTCTGTGAACCTATTGGTTAGATTCTGATATAAACTAAGAGGCAAGTAATGTATTTCATTAAAAACCGTGAACCTATTAAACCATCAACATGGGGAGTAGGATGATTAAGATAGGATAATGTCATCATTCTCTGTGAACCTATTGGTTAGATTCTGATACAAACTAAGAAGCAAGTAATGTATTTCATTAAAACACCATGAACCTATTAAAACATCAACATGGGGAATAGGAAGATTAAGATAGGATAATGTCATCATTCTCTGTGAACCTATTGGTTAGATTCTGATATAAACTAAGAGGCAAATAATGTGTTTCATTAAAAACCATGATCCTATTAAACCATCAACATGGGGAATAGGAAGATTAAGATAGGAAAATGTCATCATTCTCTGTGAACCTATTGGTTAGATTCTGATACAAACTAAGAAGCAAGTAATGTATTTTATTAAAACACCATGAACCTAATAATACATCAACATGGGGAATAGGAAGATTAAGATAGGATAATGTCATCATTCTCTGTGAACCTATTGGTTAGATTCTGATATAAACTAAGAGGCAAGTAATGTATTTCATTAAACACCCCGAACCTAATAAAACATCAGCAGGGGAATAGGAAGAATAAGATAAAATAATGTCATCATTCTCTGTGAACCTATTGGTTAGATTTTGATACAAACTAAGAAGCAAGTAATGTATTTCATTAAACACCCCGAACCTATTAAAACATCAGCAAGGGAATAGGAAGAATAAGATAAGATAATGTCATCATTCTCTGTGAACCTATTGGTTAGATTCTGATATAAACTAAGAGGCAAGTAATGTATTTCATTAAAAACCGTGAACCTATTAAACCATCAACATGGAGAATAGGAAGATTAAGATAGGATAATGTCATCATTCTCTGTGAACCTATTGGGTAGATTCTGATATAAACTAAGAGGCAAGTAATGTATTTCATTAAACACCCCGAACCTAATAAAACATCAGCAAGGGAATAGGAAGAATAAGATAAGATAATGTCATCATTCTCTGTGAACCTATTGGTTAGATTTTGATACAAACTAAGAAGCAAGTAATGTATTTCATTAAACACCCCGACCTATTAAAACATCAGCGAGGTAATAGGAAGAATAAGATAAGATAATGTCATCATTCTCTGTGAACCTATTGGTTAGATTCTGATATAAACTAAGAGGCAAGTAATGTATTTCATTAAACACCCCGAACCTAATAAAACATCAGCAAGGGAATAGGAAGAATAAGATAAGATAATGTCAACATTCTCTGTGAACCTATTGGTTAGATTTTGATACAAACTAAGAAGCAAGTAATGTATTTCATTAAACACCCCGACCTATTAAAACATCAGCGAGGTAATAGGAAGAATAAGATAAGATAATGTCATCATTCTCTGTGAACCTATTGGTTAGATTCTGATATAAACTAAGAGGCAAGTAATGTATTTCATTAAACACCCCGACCTATTAAAACATCAGCGAGGTAATAGGAAGAATAAGATAAGATAATGTCATCATTCTCTGTGAACCTATTGGTTAGATTCTGATATAAACTAAGAGGCAAGTAATGTATTTCATTAAAAACCGTGAACCTATTAAACCATCAACATGGGGAATAGAAAGATTAAGATAGGATAATGTCATCATTCTCTGTGAACCTATTGGTTAGATTCTGATACAAACTAAGAAGCAAGTAATGTATTTCATTAAAACACCATGAACCTATTAAAACATCAACATGGGGAATAGGAAGATTAAGATAGGATAATGTCATCATTCTCTGTGAACCTATTGGTTAGTTTCTGATATAAACTAAGAGGCAAGTAATGTATATCATTAAAAACCATGATCCTATTAAACCATCAACATGGGGAATAGGAAGATTAAGATAGGATAATGTCATCATTCTCTGTGAACCTATTGGTTAGATTCTGATACAAACTAAGAAGCAAGTAATGTATTTCATTAAAACACCATGAACCTATTAATACATCAACATGGGGAATAGGAAGATTAAGATAGGATAATGTCATCATTCTCTGTGAACCTATTGGTTAGATTCTGATATAAACTAAGAGGCAAGTAATGTATTTCATTAAAAACCATGATCCTATTAAACCATCAACATGGGGAATAGGAAGATTAGGATAGGATAATGTCGTCATTCTCTGTGAACCTATTGGTTAGATTCTGATACAAACTAAGAGACAAGTAATGTATTTCATTAAAAACCATGAACCTATTAAACCATCAACATGGGGAATAGGAAGATTAAGATAGGATAATGTCATCATTCTCTGTGAACCTATTGGTTAGATTCTGATACAAACTAAGAGGCAAGTAATGTATTTCATTAAACACCCCGTACCTATTAAAACATCAGCAAGGGAATAGGAAGATTAAGATAAGCTAATGTCATCATTCTCTGTGAACCTATTGGTTACATTCTGATACAAACTAAGAAGCAAGTAATGTATTTCATTAAACACCCCGAACCTATTAAAACATCAACATGGGGAATAGGAAGATTAAGATAGGATAATGTCATCATTCTCTGTGAACCTATTGGCTAGATTCAGATACAAACTAAGAAGCAAATAATGTATTTCATTAAACACCCCGAACCTATTAAAACATCAACATGGGGAATAGGATGATTAAGATAGGATAATGTCATCATTCTCTCTGAACCTATTGGTTATATTCTGATAAAAACTAAGAAGCAAATAATGTATTTCATTAATAACCCCAAACCTATTAAAACATCAGCATGGGGAATAGGAAGATTTGGATAGGATAATGTCATCATTCTCTGTGAACCTATTGGTTAGATTCTGATACAAAGGCAGAGGCAAGTAATGTTTTTCATTAAACACCCCGAACCTATTAAAACATCAACATGGTGAATAGGAAGATTAGGATAGGATAATGTCATCATTCTCTGTGAACCTATTGGTTAGATTCTGATACAAACTAAGAGGCAAGTAATGTATTTCATTAAACACCCCGAACCTATTAAAACATCAGCATGGGGAATAGGAAAATTAAGATAGGATAATGTAATCATTCTTGTGAACCTATTGGTTAGATTCTGATACAAACTAAGAAGCAAGTAATGTGTTTCATTAAACACACTGAACCTATTAAAACATCAACATGGGGAATAGGAATATTAAGATAAGATAATGCCATCATTCTCTGTGAACCTATTGGTTAGATTCTGATACAAACTAAGAGGCAAGTAGTGTATTTCATTAAACACACCGAACCTATTAAAACATCAACATGGGGAATAGGAAGATTAGGATAGGATAATGTAATCATTCTCTGTGAACCTATTGGTTAGATTCTGATACAAACTAAGAAGCAAGTGATGTATTTCATTAAACACCCCGAACCTATTAAAACATCAGCATGGGGAATAGGAAGATTAAGATAAGATAATGTCATCATTCTCTGTGAACCTATTGGTTCGATTCTGATAAAAAATAAGAAGCAAGTAATGTATTCTATTAAACACCCCGAACTTATTAAAACATCAGCATGGGGAATAGGAAGATTAAGACAGGATAATGTCATCATTCTCTGTGAACCTATTGGTTAGATTCTGATACAAAGGCAGAAGCAAGTAATGTATTTCATTAAACACCCCGAACCTATTAAAACATAAACATGGTGAATAGGAAGATTAAGATAGGATAATGACATCTTTCTCTGTGAACCTATTGGTTAAATTCTGATACAAACTAAGAGGCAAGTAATGTGTTTCATTAAACTCCCCGAACCTATTAAAACATCAGCATGGGGAATAGGAAGATTAAGATAGGATAATGTCATCATTCTCTGTGAACCTATTGGTTAGATTCTGATACAAACTAAGAAGCAAGTAATGTATTTCATTAAAACACCATGAACCTATTAGAACATCAACATGGGGAATAGGAAGATTAAGATAGGATAATGTCATCATTCTCTGTGAACCTATTGGTTAGATTCTGATATAAACTAAGAGGCAAGTAATGTGTTTCATTAAAAACCATGATCCTATTAAACCATCAACATGGGGAATAGGAAGATTAAGATAGGATAATGTCATCATTCTCTGTGAACCTATTGGTTAGATTCTGATACAAACTAAGAAGCAAGTAATGTATTTCATTAAAACACCATGAACCTAATAATACATCAACATGGGGAATAGGAAGATTAAGATAGGATAATGTCATCATTCTCTGTGAACCTATTGGTTAGATTCTGATATAAACTAAGAGGCAAGTAATGTATTTCATTAAACACCCCGAACCTAATAAAACATCAGCAGGGGAATAGGAAGAATAGGATAAAATAATGTCATCATTCTCTGTGAACCTATTGGTTAGATTTTGATACAAACTAAGAAGCAAGTAATGTATTTCATTAAACACCCCGAACCTATTAAAACATCAGCAAGGGAATAGGAAGAATAAGATAAGATAATGTCATCATTCTCTGTGAACCTATTTTTTAGATTCTGATATAAACTAAGAGGCAAGTAATGTATTTCATTAAAAACCGTGAACATATTAAACCATCAACATGGAGAATAGGAAGATTAAGATAGGATAATGTCATCATTCTCTGTGAACCTATTGGGTATATTCTGATATAAACTAAGAGGCAAGTAATGTATTTCATTAAACACCCCGAACCTAATAAAACATCAGCAAGGGAATAGGAAGAATAAGATAAGATAATGTCATCATTCTCTGTGAACCTATTGGTTAGATTTTGATACAAACTAAGAAGCAAGTAATGTATTTCATTAAACACCCCGACCTATTAAAACATCAGCGAGGTAATAGGAAGAATAAGATAAGATAATGTCATCATTCTCTGTGAACCTATTGGTTAGATTCTGATATAAACTAAGAGGCAAGTAATGTATTTCATTAAACACCCCGAACCTAATAAAACATCAGCAAGGGAATAGGAAGAATAAGATAAGATAATGTCAACATTCTCTGTGAACCTATTGGTTAGATTTTGATACAAACTAAGAAGCAAGTAATGTATTTCATTAAACACCCCGACCTATTAAAACATCAGCGAGGTAATAGGAAGAATAAGATAAGATAATGTCATCATTCTCTGTGAACCTATTGGTTAGATTCTGATATAAACTAAGAGGCAAGTAATGTATTTCATTAAACACCCCGACCTATTAAAACATCAGCGAGGTAATAGGAAGAATAAGATAAGATAATGTCATCATTCTCTGTGAACCTATTGGTTAGATTCTGATACAAACTAAGAGGCAAGTAATGTATTTCATTAAACACCCCGAACCTATTAAAACATCAGCAAGGGAATAGGAAGATTAAGATAAGCTAATGTCATCATTCTCTGTGAACCTATTGGTTACATTCTGATACAAACTAAGAAGCAAGTAATGTATTTCATTAAACACCCCGAACCTATTAAAACATCAACATGGGGAATAGGAAGATTAAGATAGGATAATGTCATCATTCTCTGTGAACCTATTGGCTAGATTCAGATACAAACTAAGAAGCAAATAATGTATTTCATTAAACACCCCGAACCTATTAAAACATCAACATGGGGAATAGGATGATTAAGATAGGATAATGTCATCATTCTCTCTGAACCTATTGGTTATATTCTGATAAAAACTAAGAAGCAAATAATGTATTTCATTAATAACCCCAAACCTATTAAAACATCAGCATGGGGAATAGGAAGATTTGGATAGGATAATGTCATCATTCTCTGTGAACCTATTGGTTAGATTCTGATACAAAGGCAGAAGCAAGTAATGTTTTTCATTAAACACCCCGAACCTATTAAAACATCAACATGGTGAATAGGAAGATTAGGATAGGATAATGTCATCATTCTCTGTGAACCTATTGGTTAGATTCTGATACAAACTAAGAGGCAAGTAATGTATTTCATTAAACACCCCGAACCTATTAAAACATCAGCATGGGGAATAGGAAAATTAAGATAGGATAATGTAATCATTCTTGTGAACCTATTGGTTAGATTCTGATACAAACTAAGAAGCAAGTAATGTGTTTCATTAAACACACTGAACCTATTAAAACATCAACATGGGGAATAGGAATATTAAGATAAGATAATGCCATCATTCTCTGTGAACCTATTGGTTAGATTCTGATACAAACTAAGAGGCAAGTAGTGTATTTCATTAAACACACCGAACCTATTAAAACATCAACATGGGGAATAGGAAGATTAGGATAGGATAATGTAATCATTCTCTGTGAACCTATTGGTTAGATTCTGATACAAACTAAGAAGCAAGTGATGTATTTCATTAAACACCCCGAACCTATTAAAACATCAGCATGGGGAATAGGAAGATTAAGATAAGATAATGTCATCATTCTCTGTGAACCTATTGGTTCGATTCTGATAAAAAATGAGAAGCAAGTAATGTATTCTATTAAACACCCCGAACTTATTAAAACATCAGCATGGGGAATAGGAAGATTAAGACAGGATAATGTCATCATTCTCTGTGAACCTATTGGTTAGATTCTGATACAAAGGCAGAAGCAAGTAATGTATTTCATTAAACACCCCGAACCTATTAAAACATAAACATGGTGAATAGGAAGATTAAGATAGGATAATGACATCTTTCTCTGTGAACCTATTGGTTAAATTCTGATACAAACTAAGAGGCAAGTAATGTGTTTCATTAAACTCCCCGAACCTATTAAAACATCAGCATGGGGAATAGGAAGATTAAGATAGGATAATGTCATCATTCTCTGTGAACCTATTGGTTAGATTCTGATAAAAACTAATAAGAAAGTAATGTATTTCATTAAACACCATGAACCTATTAAAACATCAGCATGGGGAATAGGAAGATTAAGATAAGATAATGTAATCATTCTCTGTGAACCTATTGGCTAGATTCTGATACAAACTAAGAAGCAAGTAATGTATTTCATTAAACACCACGAACCTATTAAAACATCAGCAAGGGAATAGGAAGAATAAGTTAAGATAATGTCATCATTCTCTGTGAACCTATTGGTTAGATTCTGATATAAACTAAGAGGCAAGTAATGTATTTCATTAAACACCCCGAACCTATTAAAACATCAGCAAGGGAATAGGAAGAATAAGATAAGATAATGTCATCATTCTCTGTGAACCTATTGGTTAGATTCTGATACAAACTAAGAAGCAAGTAATGTATTTCATTAGACACCCCGAACCTATTAAAACATCAGCAAGGGAATAGGAAGAATAAGATAAGATAATGTCATCATTATCTGTGTACCTATTGGTTAGATTCTGATATAAACTAAGAGGCAAGTAATGTATTTCATTAAAAACCATGAACCTAATAAACCATCAACATGGGGAATAGGAAGATTAAGATAGGATAATGTCATCATTCTCTGTGAACCTATTGGTTAGATTCTGATACAAACTAAGAGGCAAGTAATGTATATCATTAAAAACCATGAACCTATTAAAACATCAGCATGGGGAATAGAAAGATTAGGATAGGATAATGTCATCATTCTCTGTGAACCTATTGGTTAGATTCTGATACAAAGGCAGAAGCAAGTAATGTTTTTCATTAAACACCCCGAACCTATTAAAACATCAACATGGTGAATAGGAAGATTAAAATAGGATATTGTCATCATTCTCTGTGAACCTATTGGTTAGATTCTGATATAAACTAAAAGGCAAATAATGTATTTCATTAAACACCCCGAACCTAATAAAACATCAGCAAGGGAATAATAAGAATAAGATAAGATAATGTCATCATTCTCTGTGAACCTATTGGTTAGATTTTGATACAAACTAAGAAGCAAGTAATGTATTACATTAAACACCCCGACCTATTAAAACATCAGGGAGGGAATAGGAAGAATAAGATAAGATAATGTCATCATTCTCTGTGAACCTATTGGTTAGATTCTGATATAAACTAAGAGGCAAGTAATGTATTTCATTAAAAACCGTGAACCTATTAAACCATCAACATGGGGAATAGGAAGATTAAGATAGGATAATGTCATCATTCTCTGTGAACCTATTGGTTAGATTCTGATACAAACTAAGAAGCAAGTAATGTATTTCATTAAAACACCATGAACCTATTAATACATCAACATGGGGAATAGGAAGATTAAGATAGGATAATGTCATCATTCTCTGTGAACCTATTGGTTAGATTCTGATATAAACTAAGAGGCAAGTAATGTATTTCATTAAAAACCATGATCCTATTAAACCATCAACATGGGGAATAGGAAGATTAGGATAGGATAATGTCATCATTCTCTGTGAACCTATTGGTTAGATTCTGATACAAACTAAGAGGCAAGTAATGTATTTCATTAAAAACCATGAACCTATTAAACCATCAACATGGGGAATAGGAAGATTAAGATATAATAATGTCATCATTCTCTGTGAACCTATTGGTTAGATTCTGATATAAACTAAGAGGCAAGTAATGTATTTCATTAAAAACCGTGAACCTATTAAACCATCAACATGGGGAATAGGAAGATTAAGATAGGATAATGTCATCATTCTCTGTGAACCTATTGGTTAGATTCTGATACAAACTAAGAGGCAAGTAATGTATTTCATTAAACACCCCGAACCTATTAAAACATCAGCAAGGGAATAGGAAGATTAAGATAAGATAATGTCATCATTCTCTGTGAACCTATTGGTTACATTCTGATACAAACTAAGAAGCAAGTAATGTATTTCATTAAACACCCCGAAAATATTAAAACATCAACATGGGGAATAGGAAGATTAGGATAGGATAATGTTATCATTCTCTGTGAACCTATTGGCTAGATTCTGATACAAACTAAGAGGCAAGTAATGTATTTCATTAAACACCCCGAACCTATTAAAACATCAACATGGGGAATAGGAAGGTTAAGATAGGATAATGTCATCATTCTCTCTGAACCTATTGGTTATATTCTGATAAAAACTAAGAAGCAAATAATGTATTTCATTAATAACCCCAAACCTATTAAAACATCAGCATGGGGAATAGGAAGATTTGGATAGGATAATGTCATCATTCTCTGTGAACCTATTGGTTAGATTCTGATACAAAGGCAGAAGCAAGTAATGTTTTTCATTAAACACCCCGAACCTATTAAAACATCAACATGGTGAATAGGAAGATTAGGATAGGATAATGTCATCATTCACTGTGAACCTATTGGTTAGATTCTGATACAAACTAAGAGGCAAGTAATGTATTTCATTAAACACCCCGAACCTATTAAAACATCAGCATGGGGAATAGGAAAATTAAGATAGGATAATGTAATCATTCTTGTGAACCTATTGGTTAGATTCTGATACAAACTAAGAAGCAAGTAATGTGTTTCATTAAACACCCTGAACCTATTAAAACATCAACATGGGGAATAGGAAGATTAAGATAAGATAATGCCATCATTCTCTGTGAACCTATTGGTTAGATTCTGATAAAAACTAAGAAGCAAGTAATGTATTCCATTAAACACCCCGAACTTATTAAAACATCAGCATGGGGAATAGGAAGATTAAGATAGGATAATGTCATCATTCTCTGTGAACCTATTGGTTAGATTCTGATACAAAGGCAGAAGCAAGTAATGTATTTCATTAAACACCCCGAACCTATTAAAACATAAACATGGTGAATAGGAAGATTAAGATAGGATAATGACATCTTTCTCTGTGAACCTATTGGTTAAATTCTGATACAAACTAAGAGGCAAGTAATGTGTTTCATTAAACTCCCCGAACCTATTAAAACATCAGCATGGGGAATAGGAAGATTAAGATAGGATAATGTCATCATTCTCTGTGAACCTATTGGTTAGATTCTGATAAAAACTAAGAAGCAAGTAATGTATTTCATTAAACACCACGAACCTATTAAAACATCAGCAAGGGAATAGGAAGAATAAGTTAAGATAATGTCATCATTCTCTGTGAACCTATTGGTTAGATTCTGATATAAACTAAGAGGCAAGTAATGTATTTCATTAAACACCCCGAACCTATTAAAACATCAGCAAGGGAATAGGAAGAATAAGATAAGATAATGTCATCATTCTCTGTGAACCTATTGGTTAGATTCTGATACAAACTAAGAAGCAAGTAATGTATTTCATTAGACACCCCGAACCTATTAAAACATCAGCAAGGGAATAGGAAGAATAAGATAAGATAATGTCATCATTATCTGTGTACCTATTGGTTAGATTCTGATATAAACTAAGAGGCAAGTAATGTATTTCATTAAAAACCATGAACCTAATAAACCATCAACATGGGGAATAGGAAGATTAAGATAGGATAATGTCATCATTCTCTGTGAACCTATTGGTTAGATTCTGATACAAACTAAGAGGCAAGTAATGTATATCATTAAAAACCATGAACCTATTAAAACATCAGCATGGGGAATAGAAAGATTAGGATAGGATAATGTCATCATTCTCTGTGAACCTATTGGTTAGATTCTGATACAAAGGCAGAAGCAAGTAATGTTTTTCATTAAACACCCCGAACCTATTAAAACATCAACATGGTGAATAGGAAGATTAAAATAGGATAATGTCATCATTCTCTGTGAACCTATTGGTTAGATTCTGATATAAACTAAGAGGCAAGTAATGTATTTCATTAAAAACCATGATCCTATTAAACCATCAACATGGGGAATAGGAAGATTAGGATAGGACAATGTCATCATTCTCTGTGAACCTATTGGTTAGATTCTGATACAAACTAAGAGGCAAGTAATGTATTTCATTAAAAACCATGAACCTATTAAACCATCAACATGGGGAATAGGAAGATTAAGATAGGATAATGTCATCATTCTCTGTGAACCTATTGGTTAGATTCTGATATAAACTAAGAGGCAAGTAATGTATTTCATTAAAAACCATGAACCTATTAAACCATCAACATGGGGAATAGGAAGATTAAGATAGGATAATGTCATCATTCTCTGTGAACCTATTGGTTAGATTCTGATACAAACTAAGAGGCAAGTAATGTATTTCATTAAACACCCCGAACCTATTAAAACATCAGCAAGGGAATAGGAAGATTAAGATAAGATAATGTCATCATTCTCTGTGAACCTATTGGTTACATTCTGATACAAACTAAGAAGCAAGTAATGTATTTCATTAAACACCCCGAAAATATTAAAACATCAACATGGGGAATAGGAAGATTAGGATAGGATAATGTTATCATTCTCTGTGAACCTATTGGCTAGATTCTGATACAAACTAAGAGGCAAGTAATGTATTTCATTAAACACCCCGAACCTATTAAAACATCAACATGGGGAATAGGAAGATTAAGATAAGCTAATGTCATCATTCTCTGTGAACCTATTGGTTACATTCTGATACAAACTAAGAAGCAAGTAATGTATTTCATTAAACACCCCGAACCTATTAAAACATCAACATGGGGAATAGGAAGATTAAGATAGGATAATGTCATCATTCTCTGTGAACCTATTGGCTAGATTCTGATACAAACTAAGAAGCAAATAATGTATTTCATTAAACACCCCGAACCTATTAAAACATCAACATGGGGAATAAAAAGATTAAGATAGGATAATGTCATCATTCTCTCTGAACCTATTGGTTATATTCTGATAAAAACTAAGAAGCAAATAATGTATTTCATTAATAACCGCAAACCTATTAAAACATCAGCATGGGGAATAGAAAGATTTGGATAGGATAATGTCATCATTCTCTGTGAACCTATTGGTTAGATTCTGATACAAAGGCAGAAGCAAGTAATGTTTTTCATTAAACACCCCGAACCTATTAAAACATCAAAATGGTGAATAGGAAGATTAGGATAGGATAATGTCATCATTCTCTGTGAACCTATTGGTTAGATTCTGATACAAACTAAGAGGCAAGTAATGTATTTCATTAAACACCCCGAACCTATTAAAACATCAGCATGGGGAATAGGAAAATTAAGATAGGATAATGTAATCATTCTTGTGAACCTATTGGTTAGATTCTGATACAAACTAAGAAGCAAGTAATGTGTTTCATTAAACACCCTGAACCTATTAAAACATCAACATGGGGAATAGGAAGATTAAGATAAGATAATGCCATCATTCTCTGTGAACCTATTGGTTAGATTCTGATAAAAACTAAGAAGCAAGTAATGTATTCCATTAAACACCCCGAACTTATTAAAACATCAGCATGGGGAATAGGAAGATTAAGATAGGATCATGTCATCATTCTCTGTGAACCTATTGGTTAGATTCTGATACAAAGGCAGAAGCAAGTAATGTATTTCATTAAACACCCCGAACCTATTAAAACATAAACATGGTGAATAGGAAGATTAAGATAGGATAATGACATCTTTCTCTGTGAACCTATTGGTTAATTTCTGATACAAACTAAGAGGCAAGTAATGTGTTTCATTAAACACCCCGAACCTATTAAAACATCAACATGGGGAATAGGAAGATTAAGATAGTTTAATGTCATCTTTCTCTGTGAACCTATTGGTTAAATTGTGATACAAACTAATAAGAAAGTAATGTATTTCATTAAACACCATGAACCTATTAAAACATCAGCATGGGGAATAGGAAGATTAAGATAAGATAATGTCATCATTCTCTGTGAACCTATTGGTTAGATTCTGATATAAACTAAGAGGCAAGTAATGTATTTCATTAAACACCCCGAACCTATTAAAACATCAGCAAGGGAATAGGAAGAATAAGATAAGATAATGTCATCATTCTCTGTGAACCTATTGGTTAGATTCTGATACAAACTAAGAAGCAAGTAATGTATTTCATTAAACACCCCTAACCTATTAAAACATCAGCAAGGGAATAGGAAGAATAAGATAAGATAATGTCATCATTATCTGTGTACCTATTGGTTAGATTCTGATATAAACTAAGAGGCAAGTAATGTATTTCATTAAAAACCATGAACCTATTAAACCATCAACATGGGGAATAGGAAGATTAAGATAGGATAATGTCATCATTCTCTGTGAACCTATTGGTTAGATTCTGATACAAACTAAGAGGCAAGTAATGTATATCATTAAAAACCATGAACCTATTAAAACATCAGCATGGGGAATAGAAAGATTAGGATAGGATAATGTCATCATTCTCTGTGAACCTATTGGTTAGATTCTGATACAAAGGCAGAAGCAAGTAATGTTTTTCATTAAACACCCCGAACCTATTAAAACATCAACATGGTGAATAGGAAGATTAAGATAGGATAATGTCATCATTCTCTGTGAACCTATTAGTTAGATTCTGATACAAACTAAGAAGCAAGTAATGTATTTCATTAAACACCCCGACCTATTAAAACATCAGCGAGGGAATAGGAAGAATAAGATAAGATAATGTCATCATTCTCTGTGAACCTATTGGTTAGATTCTGATATAAACTAAGAGGCAAGTAATGTATTTCATTAAAAACCGTGAACCTATTAAACCATCAACATGGGGAATAGGAAGATTAAGATAGGATAATGTCATCATTCTCTGTGAACCTATTGGTTAGATTCTGATACAAACTAAGAAGCAAGTAATGTATTTCATTAAAACACCATGAACCTATTAATACATCAACATGGGGAATAGGAAGATTAAGATAGGATAATGTCATCATTCTCTGTGAACCTATTGGTTAGATTCTGATATAAACTAAGAGGCAAGTAATGTATTTCATTAAAAACCATGATCCTATTAAACCATCAACATGGGGAATAGGAAGATTAGGATAGGATAATGTCATCAATCTCTGTGAACCTATTGGTTAGATTCTGATACAAACTAAGAGGCAAGTAATGTATTTCATTAAAAACCATGAACCTATTAAACCATCAACATGGGGAATAGGAAGATTATGATAGGATAATGTCATCATTCTCTGTGAACCTATTGGTTAGATTCTGATATAAACTAAGAGGCAAGTAATGTATTTCATTAAAAACCATGAACCTATTAAACCATCAACATGGGGAATAGGAAGATTAAGATAGGATAATGTCATCATTCTCTGTGAACCTATTGGTTAGATTCTGATACAAACTAAGAGGCAAGTAATGTATTTCATTAAACACCCCGAACCTATTAAAACATCAGCAAGGGAATAGGAAGATTAAGATAAGATAATGTCATCATTCTCTGTGAACCTATTGGTTACATTCTGATACAAACTAAGAAGCAAGTAATGTATTTCAATTAACACCCCGAAAATATTAAAACATCAACATGGGGAATAGGAAGATTAGGATAGGATAATGTTATCATTCTCTGTGAACCTATTGCCTAGATTCTGATACAAACTAAGAGGCAAGTAATGTATTTCATTAAACACCCCGAACCTATTAAAACATCAACATGGGGAATAGGAAGGTTAAGATAAGCTAATGTCATCATTCTCTGTGAACCTATTGGTTACATTCTGATACAAACTAAGAGGCAAGTAATGTATTTCATTAAACACCCCGAACCTATTAAAACATCAACATGGGGAATAGGATGATTAAGATAGGATAATGTCATCATTCTCTCTGAACCTATTGGTTATATTCTGATACAAACTAAGAAGCAAATAATGTATTTCATTAATAACCCCAAACCTATTAAAACATCAGCATGGGGAATAGGAAGATTTGGATAGGATAATGTCATCATTCTCTGTGAACCTATTGGTTAGATTCTGATACAAAGGCAGAAGCAAGTAATGTTTTTCATTAAACACCCCGAACCTATTAAAACATCAACATGGTGAATAGGAAGATTAGGATAGGATAATGTCATCATTCTCTGTGAACCTATTGGTTAGATTCTGATACAAACTAAGAGGCAAGTAATGTATTTCATTAAACACCCCGAACCTATTAAAACATCAGCATGGGGAATAGGAAAATTAAGATAGGATAATGTAATCATTCTTGTGAACCTATTGGTTAGATTCTGATACAAACTAAGAAGCAAGTAATGTGTTTCATTAAACACACTGAACCTATTAAAACATCAACATGGGGAATAGGAATATTAAGATAAGATAATGCCATCATTCTCTGTGAACCTATTGGTTAGATTCTGATACAAACTAAGAGGCAAGTAGTGTATTTCATTAAACACACCGAACCTATTAAAACATCAACATGGGGAATAGGAAGATTAGGATAGGATAATGTAATCATTCTCTGTGAACCTATTGGTTAGATTCTGATACAAACTAAGAAGCAAGTGATGTATTTCATTAAACACCCCGAACCTATTAAAACATCAGCATGGGGAATAGGAAGATTAAGATAAGATAATGTCATCATTCTCTGTGAACCTATTGGTTCGATTCTGATAAAAAATGAGAAGCAAGTAATGTATTCTATTAAACACCCCGAACTTATTAAAACATCAGCATGGGGAATAGGAAGATTAAGACAGGATAATGTCATCATTCTCTGTGAACCTATTGGTTAGATTCTGATACAAAGGCAGAAGCAAGTAATGTATTTCATTAAACACCCCGAACCTATTAAAACATAAACATGGTGAATAGGAAGATTAAGATAGGATAATGACATCTTTCTCTGTGAACCTATTGGTTAAATTCTGATACAAACTAAGAGGCAAGTAATGTGTTTCATTAAACTCCCCGAACCTATTAAAACATCAGCATGGGGAATAGGAAGATTAAGATAGGATAATGTCATCATTCTCTGTGAACCTATTGGTTAGATTCTGATAAAAACTAATAAGAAAGTAATGTATTTCATTAAACACCATGAACCTATTAAAACATCAGCATGGGGAATAGGAAGATTAAGATAAGATAATGTAATCATTCTCTGTGAACCTATTGGCTAGATTCTGATACAAACTAAGAAGCAAGTAAAGTATTTCATTAAACACCACGAACCTATTAAAACATCAGCAAGGGAATAGGAAGAATAAGTTAAGATAATGTCATCATTCTCTGTGAACCTATTGGTTAGATTCTGATATAAACTAAGAGGCAAGTAATGTATTTCATTAAACACCCCGAACCTATTAAAACATCAGCAAGGGAATAGGAAGAATAAGATAAGATAATGTCATCATTCTCTGTGAACCTATTGGTCAGATTCTGATACAAACTAAGAAGCAAGTAATGTATTTCATTAGACACCCCGAACCTATTAAAACATCAGCAAGGGAATAGGAAGAATAAGATAAGATAATGTCATCATTATCTGTGTACCTATTGGTTAGATTCTGATATAAACTAAGAGGCAAGTAATGTATTTCATTAAAAACCATGAACCTAATAAACCATCAACATGGGGAATAGGAAGATTAAGATAGGATAATGTCATCATTCTCTGTGAACCTATTGGTTAGATTCTGATACAAACTAAGAGGCAAGTAATGTATATCATTAAAAACCATGAACCTATTAAAACATCAGCATGGGGAATAGAAAGATTAGGATAGGATAATGTCATCATTCTCTGTGAACCTATTGGTTAGATTCTGATACAAAGGCAGAAGCAAGTAATGTTTTTCATTAAACACCCCGAACCTATTAAAACATCAACATGGTGAATAGGAAGATTAAAATAGGATAATGTCATCATTCTCTGTGAACCTATTGGTTAGATTCTGATATAAACTAAAAGGCAAGTAATGTATTTCATTAAACACCCCGAACCTAATAAAACATCAGCAAGGGAATAATAAGAATAAGATAAGATAATGTCATCATTCTCTGTGAACCTATTGGTTAGATTTTGATACAAACTAAGAAGCAAGTAATGTATTACATTAAACACCCCGACCTATTAAAACATCAGCGAGGGAATAGGAAGAATAAGATAAGATAATGTCATCATTCTCTGTGAACCTATTGGTTAGATTCTGATATAAACTAAGAGGCAAGTAATGTATTTCATTAAAAACCGTGAACCTATTAAACCATCAACATGGGGAATAGGAAGATTAAGATAGGATAATGTCATCATTCTCTGTGAACCTATTGGTTAGATTCTGATACAAACTAAGAAGCAAGTAATGTATTTCATTAAAACACCATGAACCTATTAATACATCAACATGGGGAATAGGAAGATTAAGATAGGATAATGTCATCATTCTCTGTGAACCTATTGGTTAGATTCTGATATAAACTAAGAGGCAAGTAATGTATTTCATTAAAAACCATGATCCTATTAAACCATCAACATGGGGAATAGGAAGATTAGGATAGGATAATGTCATCATTCTCTGTGAACCTATTGGTTAGATTCTGATACAAACTAAGAGGCAAGTAATGTATTTCATTAAAAACCATGAACCTATTAAACCATCAACATGGGGAATAGGAAGATTAAGATATAATAATGTCATCATTCTCTGTGAACCTATTGGTTAGATTCTGATATAAACTAAGAGGCAAGTAATGTATTTCATTAAAAACCATGAACCTATTAAACCATCAACATGGGGAATAGGAAGATTAAGATAGGATAATGTCATCATTCTCTGTGAACCTATTGGTTAGATTCTGATACAAACTAAGAGGCAAGTAATGTATTTCATTAAACACCCCGAACCTATTAAAACATCAGCAAGGGAATAGGAAGATTAAGATAAGATAATGTCATCATTCTCTCTGAACCTATTGGTTATATTCTGATAAAAACTAAGAAGCAAATAATGTATTTCATTAATAACCCCAAACCTATTAAAACATCAGCATGGGGAATAGGAAGATTTGGATAGGATAATGTCATCATTCTCTGTGAACCTATTGGTTAGATTCTGATACAAAGGCAGAAGCAAGTAATGTTTTTCATTAAACACCCCGAACCTATTAAAACATCAACATGG
Organism: Prosapia bicincta; assembly: GCA_036971475.1. Classification (NCBI taxonomy): domain Eukaryota; kingdom Metazoa; phylum Arthropoda; class Insecta; order Hemiptera; family Cercopidae; genus Prosapia; species Prosapia bicincta. Next base: position 47,749,451 of record JBAIZL010000008.1, on the reverse strand, counting down.
TGAATAGGAAGATTAGGATAGGATAATGTCATCATTCACTGTGAACCTATTGGTTAGATTCTGATACAAACTAAGAGGCAAGTAATGTATTTCATTAAACACCCCGAACCTATTAAAACATCAGCATGGGGAATAGGAAAATTAAGATAGGATAATGTAATCATTCTTGTGAACCTATTGGTTAGATTCTGATACAAACTAAGAAGCAAGTAATGTGTTTCATTAAACACCCTGAACCTATTAAAACATCAACATGGGGAATAGGAAGATTAAGATAAGATAATGCCATCATTCTCTGTGAACCTATTGGTTAGATTCTGATAAAAACTAAGAAGCAAGTAATGTATTCCATTAAACACCCCGAACTTATTAAAACATCAGCATGGGGAATAGGAAGATTAAGATAGGATAATGTCATCATTCTCTGTGAACCTATTGGTTAGATTCTGATACAAAGGCAGAAGCAAGTAATGTATTTCATTAAACACCCCGAACCTATTAAAACATAAACATGGTGAATAGGAAGATTAAGATAGGATAATGACATCTTTCTCTGTGAACCTATTGGTTAAATTCTGATACAAACTAAGAGGCAAGTAATGTGTTTCATTAAACTCCCCGAACCTATTAAAACATCAGCATTGGGAATAGGAAGATTAAGATAGGATAATGTCATCATTCTCTGTGAACCTATTGGTTAGATTCTGATAAAAACTAAGAAGCAAGTAATGTTTTTCATTAAAAACCCCGAACCTATTAAAACATCAACATGGGGAATAGGAAGATTAAGATAGTTTAATGTCATCTTTCTCTGTGAACCTATTGGTTAAATTGTGATACAAACTAATAAGAAAGTAATGTATTTCATTAAACACCATGAACCTATTAAAACATCAGCATGGGGAATAGGAAGATTAAGATAAGATAATGTAATCATTCTCTGTGAACCTATTGGCTAGATTCTGATACAAACTAAGAAGCAAGTAATGTATTTCATTAAACACCACGAACCTATTAAAACATCAGCAAGGGAATAGGAAGAATAAGTTAAGATAATGTCATCATTCTCTGTGAACCTATTGGTTAGATTCTGATATAAACTAAGAGGCAAGTAATGTATTTCATTAAACACCCCGAACCTAATAAAACATCAGCAAGGGAATAATAAGAATAAGATAAGATAATGTCATCATTCTCTGTGAACCTATTGGTTAGATTTTGATACAAACTAAGAAGCAAGTAATGTATTTCATTAAACACCCCGACCTATTAAAACATCAGCGAGGGAATAGGAAGAATAAGATAAGATAATGTCATCATTCTCTGTGAACCTATTGGTTAGATTCTGATATAAACTAAGAGGCAAGTAATGTATTTCATTAAAAACCGTGAACCTATTAAACCATCAACATGGAGAATAGGAAGATTAAGATAGGATAATGTCATCATTCTCTGTGAACCTATTGGTTAGATTCTGATACAAACTAAGAAGCAAGTAATGTATTTCATTAAAACACCATGAACCTATTAATACATCAACATGGGGAATAGGAAGATTAAGATAGGATAATGTCATCATTCTCTGTGAACCTATTGGTTAGATTCTGATATAAACTAAGAGGCAAGTAATGTATTTCATTAAAAACCATGATCCTATTAAACCATCAACATGGGGAATAGGAAGATTAGGATAGGATAATGTCATCATTCTCTGTGAACCTATTGGTTAGATTCTGATACAAACTAAGAGGCAAGTAATGTATTTCATTAAAAACCATGAACCTATTAAACCATCAACATGGGGAATAGGAAGATTAAGATAGGATAATGTCATCATTCTCTCTGAACCTATTGGTTATATTCTGATAAAAACTAAGAAGCAAGTAATGTATTTCATTAAAAACCATGAACCTATTAAACCATCAACATGGGGAATAGGAAGATTAAGATAGGATAATGTCATCATTCTCTGTGAACCTATTGGTTAGATTCTGATACAAACTAAGAGGCAAGTAATGTATTTCATTAAACACCCCGAACCTATTAAAACATCAGCAAGGGAATAGGAAGATTAAGATAAGATAATGTCATCATTCTCTCTGAACCTATTGGTTATATTCTGATAAAAACTAAGAAGCAAATAATGTATTTCATTAATAACCCCAAACCTATTAAAACATCAGCATGGGGAATAGGAAGATTTGGATAGGATAATGTCATCATTCTCTGTGAACCTATTGGTTAGATTCTGATACAAAGGCAGAAGCAAGTAATGTTTTTCATTAAACACCCCGAACCTATTAAAACATCAACATGGTGAATAGGAAGATTAGGATAGGATAATGTCATCATTCACTGTGAACCTATTGGTTAGATTCTGATACAAACTAAGAGGCAAGTAATGTATTTCATTAAACACCCCGAACCTATTAAAACATCAGCATGGGGAATAGGAAAATTAAGATAGGATAATGTAATCATTCTTGTGAACCTATTGGTTAGATTCTGATACAAACTAAGAAGCAAGTAATGTGTTTCATTAAACACCCTGAACCTATTAAAACATCAACATGGGGAATAGGAAGATTAAGATAAGATAATGCCATCATTCTCTGTGAACCTATTGGTTAGATTCTGATAAAAACTAAGAAGCAAGTAATGTATTCCATTAAACACCCCGAACTTATTAAAACATCAGCATGGGGAATAGGAAGATTAAGATAGGATAATGTCATCATTCTCTGTGAACCTATTGGTTAGATTCTGATACAAAGGCAGAAGCAAGTAATGTATTTCATTAAACACCCCGAACCTATTAAAACATAAACATGGTGAATAGGAAGATTAAGATAGGATAATGACATCTTTCTCTGTGAACCTATTGGTTAAATTCTGATACAAACTAAGAGGCAAGTAATGTGTTTCATTAAACTCCCCGAACCTATTAAAACATCAGCATTGGGAATAGGAAGATTAAGATAGGATAATGTCATCATTCTCTGTGAACCTATTGGTTAGATTCTGATAAAAACTAAGAAGCAAGTAATGTTTTTCATTAAAAACCCCGAACCTATTAAAACATCAACATGGGGAATAGGAAGATTAAGATAGTTTAATGTCATCTTTCTCTGTGAACCTATTGGTTAAATTGTGATACAAACTAATAAGAAAGTAATGTATTTCATTAAACACCATGAACCTATTAAAACATCAGCATGGGGAATAGGAAGATTAAGATAAGATAATGTAATCATTCTCTGTGAACCTATTGGCTAGATTCTGATACAAACTAAGAAGCAAGTAATGTATTTCATTAAACACCACGAACCTATTAAAACATCAGCAAGGGAATAGGAAGAATAAGTTAAGATAATGTCATCATTCTCTGTGAACCTATTGGTTAGATTCTGATATAAACTAAGAGGCAAGTAATGTATTTCATTAAACACCCCGAACCTAATAAAACATCAGCAAGGGAATAATAAGAATAAGATAAGATAATGTCATCATTCTCTGTGAACCTATTGGTTAGATTTTGATACAAACTAAGAAGCAAGTAATGTATTTCATTAAACACCCCGACCTATTAAAACATCAGCGAGGGAATAGGAAGAATAAGATAAGATAATGTCATCATTCTCTGTGAACCTATTGGTTAGATTCTGATATAAACTAAGAGGCAAGTAATGTATTTCATTAAAAACCGTGAACCTATTAAACCATCAACATGGAGAATAGGAAGATTAAGATAGGATAATGTCATCATTCTCTGTGAACCTATTGGTTAGATTCTGATACAAACTAAGAAGCAAGTAATGTATTTCATTAAAACACCATGAACCTATTAATACATCAACATGGGGAATAGGAAGATTAAGATAGGATAATGTCATCATTCTCTGTGAACCTATTGGTTAGATTCTGATATAAACTAAGAGGCAAGTAATGTATTTCATTAAAAACCATGATCCTATTAAACCATCAACATGGGGAATAGGAAGATTAGGATAGGATAATGTCATCATTCTCTGTGAACCTATTGGTTAGATTCTGATACAAACTAAGAGGCAAGTAATGTATTTCATTAAAAACCATGAACCTATTAAACCATCAACATGGGGAATAGGAAGATTAAGATAGGATAATGTCATCATTCTCTGTGAACCTATTGGTTAGATTCTGATATAAACTAAGAGGCAAGTAATGTATTTCATTAAAAACCATGAACCTATTAAACCATCAACATGGGGAATAGGAAGATTAAGATAGGATAATGTCATCATTCTCTGTGAACCTATTGGTTAGATTCTGATACAAACTAAGAGGCAAGTAATGTATTTCATTAAACACCCCGAACCTATTAAAACATCAGCAAGGGAATAGGAAGATTAAGATAAGATAATGTCATCATTCTCTGTGAACCTATTGGTTACATTCTGATACAAACTAAGAAGCAAGTAATGTATTTCATTAAACACCCCGAAAATATTAAAACATCAACATGGGGAATAGGAAGATTAGGATAGGATAATGTTATCATTCTCTGTGAACCTATTGGCTAGATTCTGATACAAACTAAGAGGCAAGTAATGTATTTCATTAAACACCCCGAACCTATTAAAACATCAACATGGGGAATAGGAAGGTTAAGATAAGCTAATGTCATCATTCTCTGTGAACCTATTGGTTACATTCTGATACAAACTAAGAAGCAAGTAATGTATTTCATTAAACACCCCGAACCTATTAAAACATCAACATGGGGAATAGGAAGATTAAGATAGGATAATGTCATCATTCTCTGTGAACCTATTGGCTAGATTCTGATACAAACTAAGAAGCAAATAATGTATTTCATTAAACACCCCGAACCTATTAAAACATCAACATGGGGAATAGGAAGATTAAGATAGGATAATGTCATCATTCTCTCTGAACCTATTGGTTATATTCTGATAAAAACTAAGAAGCAAATAATGTATTTCATTAATAACCGCAAACCTATTAAAACATCAGCATGGGGAATAGAAAGATTTGGATAGGATAATGTCATCATTCTCTGTGAACCTATTGGTTAGATTCTGATACAAAGGCAGAAGCAAGTAATGTTTTTCATTAAACACCCCGAACCTATTAAAACATCAACATGGTGAATAGGAAGATTAGGATAGGATAATGTCATCATTCTCTGTGAACCTATTGGTTAGATTCTGATACAAACTAAGAGGCAAGTAATGTATTTCATTAAACACCCCGAACCTATTAAAACATCAGCATGGGGAATAGGAAAATTAAGATAGGATAATGTAATCATTCTTGTGAACCTATTGGTTAGATTCTGATACAAACTAAGAAGCAAGTAATGTGTTTCATTAAACACCCTGAACCTATTAAAACATCAACATGGGGAATAGGAAGATTAAGATAAGATAATGCCATCATTCTCTGTGAACCTATTGGTTAGATTCTGATAAAAACTAAGAAGCAAGTAATGTATTCCATTAAACACCCCGAACTTATTAAAACATCAGCATGGGGAATAGGAAGATTAAGATAGGATCATGTCATCATTCTCTGTGAACCTATTGGTTAGATTCTGATACAAAGGCAGAAGCAAGTAATGTATTTCATTAAACACCCCGAACCTATTAAAACATAAACATGGTGAATAGGAAGATTAAGATAGGATAATGACATCTTTCTCTGTGAACCTATTGGTTAATTTCTGATACAAACTAAGAGGCAAGTAATGTGTTTCATTAAACACCCCGAACCTATTAAAACATCAACATGGGGAATAGGAAGATTAAGATAGTTTAATGTCATCTTTCTCTGTGAACCTATTGGTTAAATTGTGATACAAACTAATAAGAAAGTAATGTATTTCATTAAACACCATGAATCTATTAAAACATCAGCATGGGGAATAGGAAGATTAAGATAAGATAATGTCATCATTCTCTGTGAACCTATTGGTTAGATTCTGATATAAACTAAGAGGCAAGTAATGTATTTCATTAAACACCCCGAACCTATTAAAACATCAGCAAGGGAATAGGAAGAATAAGATAAGATAATGTCATCATTCTCTGTGAACCTATTGGTTAGATTCTGATACAAACTAAGAAGCAAGTAATGTATTTCATTAAACACCCCTAACCTATTAAAACATCAGCAAGGGAATAGGAAGAATAAGATAAGATAATGTCATCATTATCTGTGTACCTATTGGTTAGATTCTGATATAAACTAAGAGGCAAGTAATGTATTTCATTAAAAACCATGAACCTATTAAACCATCAACATGGGGAATAGGAAGATTAAGATAGGATAATGTCATCATTCTCTGTGAACCTATTGGTTAGATTCTGATACAAACTAAGAGGCAAGTAATGTATATCATTAAAAACCATGAACCTATTAAAACATCAGCATGGGGAATAGAAAGATTAGGATAGGATAATGTCATCATTCTCTGTGAACCTATTGGTTAGATTCTGATACAAAGGCAGAAGCAAGTAATGTTTTTCATTAAACACCCCGAACCTATTAAAACATCAACATGGTGAATAGGAAGATTAAGATAGGATAATGTCATCATTCTCTGTGAACCTATTAGTTAGATTCTGATACAAACTAAGAAGCAAGTAATGTATTTCATTAAACACCCCGACCTATTAAAACATCAGCGAGGGAATAGGAAGAATAAGATAAGATAATGTCATCATTCTCTGTGAACCTATTGGTTAGATTCTGATATAAACTAAGAGGCAAGTAATGTATTTCATTAAAAACCGTGAACCTATTAAACCATCAACATGGGGAATAGGAAGATTAAGATAGGATAATGTCATCATTCTCTGTGAACCTATTGGTTAGATTCTGATACAAACTAAGAAGCAAGTAATGTATTTCATTAAAACACCATGAACCTATTAATACATCAACATGGGGAATAGGAAGATTAAGATAGGATAATGTCATCATTCTCTGTGAACCTATTGGTTAGATTCTGATATAAACTAAGAGGCAAGTAATGTATTTCATTAAAAACCATGATCCTATTAAACCATCAACTTGGGGAATAGGAAGATTAGGATAGGATAATGTCATCAATCTCTGTGAACCTATTGGTTAGATTCTGATACAAACTAAGAGGCAAGTAATGTATTTCATTAAAAACCATGAACCTATTAAACCATCAACATGGGGAATAGGAAGATTAAGATAGGATAATGTCATCATTCTCTGTGAACCTATTGGTTAGATTCTGATATAAACTAAGAGGCAAGTAATGTATTTCATTAAAAACCATGAACCTATTAAACCATCAACATGGGGAATAGGAAGATTAAGATAGGATAATGTCATCATTCTCTGTGAACCTATTGGTTAGATTCTGATACAAACTAAGAGGCAAGTAATGTATTTCATTAAACACCCCGAACCTATTAAAACATCAGCAAGGGAATAGGAAGATTAAGATAAGATAATGTCATCATTCTCTGTGAACCTATTGGTTACATTCTGATACAAACTAAGAAGCAAGTAATGTATTTCAATTAACACCCCGAAAATATTAAAACATCAACATGGGGAATAGGAAGATTAGGATAGGATAATGTTATCATTCTCTGTGAACCTATTGCCTAGATTCTGATACAAACTAAGAGGCAAGTAATGTATTTCATTAAACACCCCGAACCTATTAAAACATCAACATGGGGAATAGGAAGGTTAAGATAAGCTAATGTCATCATTCTCTGTGAACCTATTGGTTACATTCTGATACAAACTAAGAAGCAAGTAATGTATTTCATTAAACACCCCGAACCTATTAAAACATCAACATGGGGAATAGGAAGATTAAGATAGGATAATGTCATCATTCTCTGTGAACCTATTGGCTAGATTCTGATACAAACTAAGAAGCAAATAATGTATTTCATTAAACACCCCGAACCTATTAAGACATCAACATGGGGAATAGGAAGATTAAGATAGGATAATGTCATCATTCTCTCTGAACCTATTGGTTATATTCTGATAAAAACTAAGAAGCAAATAATGTATTTCATTAATAACCGCAAACCTATTAAAACATCAGCATGGGGAATAGGAAGATTTGGATAGGATAATGTCATCATTCTCTGTGAACCTATTGGTTAGATTCTGATACAAAGGCAGAAGCAAGTAATGTTTTTCATTAAACACCCCGAACCTATTAAAACATCAACATGGTGAATAGGAAGATTAGGATAGGATAATGTCATCATTCTCTGTGAACCTATTGGTTAGATTCTGATACAAACTAAGAGGCAAGTAATGTATTTCATTAAACACCCCGAACCTATTAAAACATCAGCATGGGGAATAGGAAAATTAAGATAGGATAATGTAATCATTCTTGTGAACCTATTGGTTAGATTCTGATACAAACTAAGAAGCAAGTAATGTGTTTCATTAAACACCCTGAACCTATTAAAACATCAACATGGGGAATAGGAAGATTAAGATAAGATAATGCCATCATTCTCTGTGAACCTATTGGTTAGATTCTGATAAAAACTAAGAAGCAAGTAATGTATTCCATTAAACACCCCGAACTTATTAAAACATCAGCATGGGGAATAGGAAGATTAAGATAGGATCATGTCATCATTCTCTGTGAACCTATTGGTTAGATTCTGATACAAAGGCAGAAGCAAGTAATGTATTTCATTAAACACCCCGAACCTATTAAAATATAAACATGGTGAATAGGAAGATTAAGATAGGATAATGACATCTTTCTCTGTGAACCTATTGGTTAATTTCTGATACAAACTAAGAGGCAAGTAATGTGTTTCATTAAACACCCCGAACCTATTAAAACATCAACATGGGGAATAGGAAGATTAAGATAGTTTAATGTCATCTTTCTCTGTGAACCTATTGGTTAAATTGTGATACAAACTAATAAGAAAGTAATGTATTTCATTAAACACCATGAACCTATTAAAACATCAGCATGGGGAATAGGAAGATTAAGATAAGATAATGTCATCATTCTCTGTGAACCTATTGGTTAGATTCTGATATAAACTAAGAGGCAAGTAATGTATTTCATTAAACACCCCGAACCTATTAAAACATCAGCAAGGGAATAGGAAGAATAAGATAAGATAATGTCATCATTCTCTGTGAACCTATTGGTTAGATTCTGATACAAACTAAGAAGCAAGTAATGTATTTCATTAAACACCCCTAACCTATTAAAACATCAGCAAGGAAATAGGAAGAATAAGATAAGATAATGTCATCATTATCTGTGTACCTATTGGTTAGATTCTGATATAAACTAAGAGGCAAGTAATGTATTTCATTAAAAACCATGAACCTATTAAACCATCAACATGGGGAATAGGAAGATTAAGATAGGATAATGTCATCATTCTCTGTGAACCTATTGGTTAGATTCTGATACAAACTAAGAGGCAAGTAATGTATATCATTAAAAACCATGAACCTATTAAAACATCAGCATGGGGAATAGAAAGATTAGGATAGGATAATGTCATCATTCTCTGTGAACCTATTGGTTAGATTCTGATACAAAGGCAGAAGCAAGTAATGTTTTTCATTAAACACCCCGAACCTATTAAAACATCAACATGGTGAATAGGAAGATTAAGATAGGATAATGTCATCATTCTCTGTGAACCTATTAGTTAGATTCAGATACAAACTAAGAGGCAAGTAATGTATTTCATTAAACACCCCGAACCTATTAAAACATCAGCATGGGGAATAGGAAAATTAAGATAGGATAATGTAATCATTCTTGTGAACCTATTGGTTAGATTCTGATACAAACTAAGAGGCAAGTAGTGTATTTCATTAAACACACCAAACCTATTAAAACATCAACATGGGGAATAGGAAGATTAGGATAGGATAATGTAATCGTTCTCTGTGAACCTATTGGTTAGATTCTGAAACAAACTAAGAAGCAAGTGATGTATTTCATTAAACACCCCGAACCTATTAAAACATCAGCATGGGGAATAGGAAGATTAAGATAAGATAATGTCATCATTCTCTGTGAACCTATTGGTTCGATTCTGATACAAAATAAGAAGCAAGTAATGTATTCCATTAAACACCCCGAACTTATTAAAACATCAGCATGGGGAATAGGAAGATTAAGATAGGATAATGTCATCATTCTCTGTGAACCTATTGGTTAGATTTTGATACAAAGGCAGATGCAAGTAATGCATTTCATTAAACACCACGAACCTATTAAAACATAAACATGGTGAATAAGAAGATAAAGATAGGATAATGTCATCTTTCTCTGTGAACCTATTGGTTAAATTCTGATACAAACTAAGAGGCAAGTAATGTATTTCATTAAACTCCCCGAACCTATTAAAACATCAGCATGGGGAATAGGAAGACTAAGATAGGATAATGTCATCATTCTCTGTGAACGTATTGGTTAGATTCTGATACAAACTAAGAAGCAAGTAATGTATTTCATTAAACACCCCGAACCTATTAAAACATCAACATGGGGAATAGGAAGATTAAGATAGGATAATGTCATCTTTCTCTGTGAACCTGTTGGTTAAATTCTGATAAAAACTAATAAGAAAGTAATGTATTTCATTAAACACCATGAAGCTATTAAAACATCAGCATGGGGAATAGGAATCTTAAGATAAGATAATGTAATCATTCTCTGTGAACCTATTGGCTAGATTCTGATACAAACTAAGAAGCAAGTAATGTATTTCATTAAACACCACGAACCTATTTAAACATCAGCAAGGGAATAGGAAGAATAAGATAAGATAATGTCATCATTCTCTGTGAACCTATTGGTTAGATTCTGATACAAACTAAGAAGCAAGTAATGTATTTCATTAAACACCCCGAACCTATTAAAACATCAGCAAGGGAATAGGAAGAATAAGATAAGATAATGTCATCATTCTCTGTGAACCTATTGGTTAGATTCTGATTTAAACTAAGAGGCAAGTAATGTATTTCATTAAAAACCATGAACCTATTAAACCATCAACATGGGGAATAGGAAGATTAAGATAGGATAATGTCATCATTCTCTGTGAACCTATTGGTTAGAATCTGATACAAACTAAGAAGCAAGTAATGTATTTCATTAAAACACCATGAACCTATTAAAACATCAACATGGGAAATAGGAAGATTAAGATAGAATAATGTCATCATTCTCTGTGAACCTATTGGGTAGATTCTGATATAAACTAAGAGGAAAGTAATGTATTTCATTAAAAACCATGAAACTATTAAACCATCAACATGGGGAATAGGAAGATTAGGATAGGATAATGTCATCATTCTCTGTGAAACTATTGGTTAGATTCTGATACAAACTAAGAGGCAAGTAATGTATTTCATTAAAAACCATGAACCTATTAAAACATCAGCAAGGGAATAGGAAGTTTAAGATAAGATAATGTCATCATTCTCTGTGAACCTATTGGTTACATTCTGATACAAACTAAGAAGCAAGTAATCTATTTCATTAAACACCCCGAACCTATTAAAACATCAACATGGGGAATAGGAAGATTAAGATAGGATAAAGTTATCATTCTCTGTGAACCTATTGGCTAGATTCTGATACAAATTAAGAGGTAAGTAATGTATTTCATTAAACACCCCGAACCTATTAAAACATCAACATGGAGAATAGGAAGATTAAGATAAGATAATGTCATCATTGTCTGTGAACCTTTTGGTTACATTCTGACACAAACTAAGAAGCAAGTAATGTATTTCATTAAACACCCCGAACCTATTAAAACATCAACATGGGGAATAGGAAGATTAAGATAGGATAATGTCATCATTCTCTGTGAACCTATTGGCTAGAATCTGATACAAACTAAGAGGCAAGTAATATATTTCATTAAACACCCCGAACCTATTAAAACATCAACATGGGGAATAGGAAGATTAGGATAGGATAATGTCATCATTCTCTGTGAACCTATTGGCTAGATTCTGATACAAACTAAGAGGCAAGTAATGTATTTCATTAATCACCCCGAACCTATTAAAATATTAGCATGGGGAATAGGAAGATTAAGATAGGATAATGTCATTATTCTCTGTGAACCTATTGGCTAGATTCTGATACAAACTAACAGGCAAGTAATGTATTTCAATAAACACCCCGAACCTATTAAAACATTAGCATGGGGAATAGGAAGATTAAGATAGGACAATGTCATCATTCTCTGTGAACCTATTGGCTAGATTCTGATACAAACTAAGAGGCAAGTAATGTATTTCATTAAACACCCCGAACCTATTTAAACATTAGCATGGGGAATAGGAAGATTAAGATAGGACAATGTCATCATTCTCTGTGAACCTATTGGTTAGATTATGATACAAACTAAGAGGCAAGTAATGTATTTCATTAAACACCCCGAACCTATTAGAACATCAACATGGGGAATAGGAAGATTAAGATAGGATAATGTCATCATTCTCTCTGAACCTATTGGTTATATTCTAATAAAAACTAAGAAGCAAGTAATGTATTTCATTAAACACCCCGAACCTATTAAAACATCAACATGGAGAATAGGAAGATTAAGATAAGATAATGTCATCATTCTCTGTGAACCTATTGGCTAGTTTCTGATACAAACTAAGAGGCAAGTAATGTATTTCATTAAACACTCCGAACCTATTAAAACATTAGCATGGGGAATAGGAAGATTAAGATAGGACAATGTCATCATTCTCTGTGAACCTATTGGCTAGATTCTGATACAAACTAAGAGGCAAGTAATGTATTTCAGTAAACACCCCGAACCTATTAAAACATTAGCATGGGGAATAGGAAGATTAAGATAGGACAATGTCATCATTCTCTGTGAACCTATTGGTTAGATTCTGATACAAACTAAGAGGCAAGTAATGTATTTCATTAAACACCCCGAACCTATTAAAACATTAGCATGGGGAATAGGAAGATTATAATAGGACAATGTCATCATTCTCTGTCAACCTATTGGTTAGATTCTGATACAAACTAAGAGGCAAGTAATGTATTACATTAAACACCCCGAACCTATTAAAACATTAGCATGGGGAATAGGAAGATTAAGATTGGACAATGTCATCATTCTCTCTGAACCTATTGGTTAGATTCTGATACAAAGGCAGAAGCAAGTAATGTTTTTCATTAAACACCCCGAACCTATTAAAACATCAACATGGTGAATAGGAAGATTAAGATAGGATAATGTCATCATTCTCTGTGAACCTATTGGTTAGATTCTGATACAAACTAAGAGGCAAGTAATGTATTTCAGTAAACACCCCGAACCTATTAAAACATTAGCATGGGGAATAGGAAGATTAAGATAGGACAATGTCATCATTCTCTGTGAACCTATTGATTAGATTCTGATACAAACTAAGAGGCAAGTAATGTATTTCATTAAACACCCCGAACCTATTAAAACATTAGCATGGGGAATAGGAAGATTAAGATAGGACAATGTCATCATTCTCTGTGAACCTATTGGTTAGATTCTGATACAAACTAAGAGGCAAGTAATGTATTACATTAAACACCCCGAACCTATTAAAACATTAGCATGGGGAATAGGAAGATTAAGATTGGACAATGTCATCATTCTCTCTGAACCTATTGGTTAGATTCTGATACAAAGGCAGAAGCAAGTAATGTTTTTCATTAAACACCCCGAACCTATTAAAACATCAACATGGTGAATAGGAAGATTAAGATAGGATAATGTCATCATTCTCTGTGAACCTATTAGTTAGATTCTGATACAAACTAAGAGGCAAGTAATGTATTTCATTAAACACCCCGAACCTATTAAAACATCAGCATGGGGAATAGGAAAATTAAGATAGGATAATGTAATCATTCTTGTGAACCTATTGGTTAGATTCTGATACAAACTAAGAGGCAAGTAGTGTATTTCATTAAACACACCAAACCTATTAAAACATCAACATGGGGAATAGGAAGATTAGGATAGGATAATGTAATCATTCTCTGTGAACCTATTGGTTAGATTCTGAAACAAACTAAGAAGCAAGTGATGTATTTCATTAAACACCCCGAACCTATTAAAACATCAGCATGGGGAATAGGAAGATTAAGATAAGATAATGTCATCATTCTCTGTGAACCTATTGGTTCGATTCTGATACAAATAAGAAGCAAGTAATGTATTCCATTAAACACCCCGAACTTATTAAAACATCAGCATGGGGAATAGGAAGATTAAGATAGGATAATGTCATCATTCTCTGTGAACCTATTGGTTAGATTTTGATACAAAGGCAGATGCAAGTAATGCATTTCATTAAACACCACGAACCTATTAAAACATAAACATGGTGAATAAGAAGATAAAGATAGGATAATGTCATCTTTCTCTGTGAACCTATTGGTTAAATTCTGATACAAACTAAGAGGCAAGTAATGTATTTCATTAAACTCCCCGAACCTATTAAAACATCAGCATGGGGAATAGGAAGACTAAGATAGGATAATGTCATCATTCTCTGTGAACCTATTGGTTAGATTCTGATACAAACTAAGAAGCAAGTAATGTATTTCATTAAACACCCCGAACCTATTAAAACATCAACATGGGGAATAGGAAGATTAAGATAGGATAATGTCATCTTTCTCTGTGAACCTATTGGTTAAATTCTGATAAAAACTAATAAGAAAGTAATGTATTTCATTAAACACCATGAACCTATTAAAACATCAGCATGGGGAATAGGAAGATTAAGATAAGATAATGTAATCATTCTCTGTGAACCTATTGGTTAGATTCTGATACAAACTAAGAAGCAAGTAATGTATTTCATTAAACACCCCGAACCTATTAAAACATCAGCAAGGGAATAGGAAGAATAAGATAAGATAATGTCATCATTCTCTGTGAACCTATTGGTTAGATTCTGATACAAACTAAGAAGCAAGTAATGTATTTCATTAAACACCCCGAACCTATTAAAACATCAGCAAGGGAATAGGAAGAATAAGATAAGATAATGTCATCATTCTCTGTGAACCTATTGGTTAGATTCTGATATAAACTAAGAGGCAAGTAATGTATTTCATTAAAAATCATGAACCTATTAAACCATCAACATGGGGAATAGGAAGATTAAGATAGGATAATGTCATCATTTTCTGTGAACCTATTGGTTAGAATCTGATACAAACTAAGAAGCAAGTAATGTATTTCATTAAAACACCATGAACCTATTAAAACATCAACATGGGAAATAGGAAGATTAAGATAGGATAATGTCATCATTCTCTGTGAACCTATTGGTTAGATTCTGATATAAACTAAGAAGCAAGTAAAGTATTTCATTAAACACCCCGAACCTATTAAAACATCAACATGGGGAATAGGAAGATTAAGATAGGATAATGTCATCATTCTCTGTGAACCTATTGGCTAGAATCTGATACAAACTAAGAGGCAAGTAATGTATTTCATTAAACACCCCGAACCTATTAAAACATCAACATGGGGAATAGGAAGTTTAAGATAGGATAATGTCATCATTCTCTGTGAACCTATTGGCTAGATTCTGATACAAACTAAGAGGCAAGTAATGTATTTCATTAAACACCCCGAACCTATTAAAACATTAGCATGGGGAATAGGAAGATTAAGATAGGACAATGTCATCATTCTCTGTGAACCTATTGGCTAGATTCTGATACAAACTAAGAGGCAAGTAATGTATTTCATTAAACACCCCGAACCTATTTAAACATTAGCATGGGGAATAGGAAGATTAAGATAGGACAATGTCATCATTCTCTGTGAACCTATTGGTTAGATTATGATACAAACTAAGAGGCAAGTAATGTATTTCATTAAACACCCCGAACCTATTAGAACATCAACATGGGGAATAGGAAGATTAAGATAGGATAATGTCATCATTCTCTCTGAACCTATTGGTTATATTCTAATAAAAACTAAGAAGCAAGTAATGTATTTCATTAAACACCCCGAACCTATTAAAACATCAACATGGAGAATAGGAAGATTAAGATAAGATAATGTCATCATTCTCTGTGAACCTATTGGCTAGATTCTGATACAAACTAAGAGGCAAGTAATGTATTTCATTAAACACTCCGAACCTATTAAAACATTAGCATGGGGAATAGGAAGATTAAGATAGGACAATGTCATCATTCTCTGTGAACCTATTGGCTAGATTCTGATACAAACTAAGAGGCAAGTAATGTATTTCATTAAACACCCCGAACCTATTAAAACATTAGCATGGGGAATAGGAAGATTAAGATAGGACAATGTCATCATTCTCTGTGAACCTATTGGCTAGATTCTGATACAAACTAAGAGGCATGTAATGTATTTCATTAAACACCCCGAACCTATTAAAACATTAGCATGGGGAATAGGAAGATTAAGATAGGACAATGTCATCATTCTCTGTGAACCTATTGGTTAGATTCTGATACAAACTAAGAGGCAAGTAATGTATTTCATTAAACACCCCGAACCTATTAAAACATCAACATGGAGAATAGGAAGATTAACATAAGATAATGTCATCATTCTCTGTGAACCTATTGGTTACATTCTGACACAAACTAAGAAGCAAGTAATGTATTTCATTAAACACCCCGAACCTATTAAAACATTAGCATGGGGAATAGGAAGATTAAGATTTTACAATGTCATCATTCTCTGTGAACCTATTGGCTAGATTCTGATACAAACTAAGAGGCAAGTAATGTATTTCATTAAACACCCCGAACCTATTAAAACATTAGCATGGGGAATAGGAAGATTAAGATAGGACAATGTCATCATTCTCTGTGAACCTATTGGTTAGATTCTGATACAAACTAAGAGGCAAGTAATGTATTTCATTAAACACCCCGAACCTATTAAAACATCAACATGGGGAATAGGAAGATTAAGATAGGACAATGTCATCATTCTCTGTGAATCTATTGGTTAGATTCTGATACAAACTAAGAGGCAAGTAATGTATTTCATTAAACACCCCGAACCTATTAAAACATTAGCATGGGGAATAGGAAGATTAAGATAGGACAATGTCATCATTCTCTGTGAACCTATTATCTAGATTCTGATACAAACTAAGAGGCAAGTAATGTATTTCATTAAACACCCCGAACCTATTAAAACATTAGCATGGGGAATAGGAAGATTAAGATTTTACAATGTCATCATTCTCTGTGAACCTATTGGCTAGATTCTGATACAAACTAAGAGGCAAGTAATGTATTTCATTAAACACCCCGAACCTATTAAAACATTAGCATGGGGAATAGGAAGATTAAGATAGGACAATGTCATCATTCTCTGTGAACCTATTGGCTAGATTCTGATACAAACTGAGAGGCAAGTAATGTATTTCATTAAACACCCCGAACCTATTAAAACATTAGCATGGGGAATAGGAAGATTAAGATTGGACAATGTCATCATTCTCTGTGAACCTATTGGTTAGATTCTGATACAAACCAAGAGGTAAGTAATGTATTTCATTAAACTCCCCGAACCTATTAAAACATGAGCATGGGGAATAGGAAGACTAAGATAGGATAATGTCATCATTCTCTGTGAACCTATTGGCTAGATTCTGATACAAACTAAGAGGCAAGTAATGTATTTCATTAAACACGCCGAAACTATTAAAACATCAGCATGGGGAATAGGAAGATTAAGATAGGATAATGTCATCATTCTCTGTGAACCTATTGGTTACATTCTGATACAAACTAAGAAGCAAGTAATGTATTTCATTAAAAACCATGAACCTATTAAAACATCAACATGGGGAATAGGAAGATTAAGATAAGATAATGCCATCATTCTCTCTGAACCTATTGGTTACATTCTGATACAAACTAAGAGGCAAGTAATGTATTTCATTAAACACCCCGAACCTATTAAAACATCAACATGGAGAATAGGAAGATTAACATAAGATAATGTCATCATTCTCTGTGAACCTATTGGTTACATTCTGACACAAACTAAGAAGCAAGTAATGTATTTCATTAAACACCCCGAACCTATTAAAACATTAGCATGGGGAATAGGAAGATTAAGATTTTACAATGTCATCATTCTCTGTGAACCTATTGGCTAGATTCTGATACAAACTAAGAGGCAAGTAATGTATTTCATTAAACATCCCGAACCTATTAAAACATTAGCATGGGGAATAGGAAGATTAAGATAGGACAATGTCATCATTCTCTGTGAACCTATGTGTTAGATTCTGATACAAACTAAGAGGCAAGTAATGTATTTCATTAAACACCCCGAACCTATTAAAACATCAACATGGGGAATAGGAAGATTAAGATAGGACAATGTCATCATTCTCTGTGAATCTATTGGTTAGATTCTGATACAAACTAAGAGGCAAGTAATGTATTTCATTAAACACCCCGAACCTATTAAAACATTAGCATGGGGAATAGGAAGATTAAGATAGGACAATGTCATCATTCTCTGTGAACCTATTATCTAGATTCTGATACAAACTAAGAGGCAAGTAATGTATTTCATTAAACACCCCGAACCTATTAAAACATTAGCATGGGGAATAGGAAGATTAAGATAGGACAATGTCATCATTCTCTGTGAACCTATTGGCTAGATTCTGATACAAACTAAGAGGCAAGTAATGTATTTCATTAAACACCCCGAACCTATTAAAACATTAGCATGGGGAATAGGAAGATTAAGATAGGACAATGTCATCATTCTCTGTGAACCTATTGGCTAGATTCTGATACAAACTGAGAGGCAAGTAATGTATTTCATTAAACACACCGAACCTATTAAAACATTAGCATGGGGAATAGGAAGATTAAGATTGGACAATGTCATCATTCTCTGTGAACCTATTGGTTAGATTCTGATACAAACCAAGAGGCAAGTAATGTATTTCATTAAACTCCCCGAACCTATTAAAACATCAGCATGGGGAATAGGAAGACTAAGATAGGATAATGTCATCATTCTCTGTGAACCTATTGGCTAGATTCTGATACAAACTAAGAGGCAAGTAATGTATTTTATTAAACACGCCGAAACTATTAAAACATCAGCATGGGGAATAGGAAGATTAAGATAGGATAATGTCATCATTCTCTGTGAACCTATTGGTTACATTCTGATACAAACTAAGAAGCAAGTAATGTATTTCATTAAAAACCATGAACCTATTAAAACATCAACATGGGGAATAGGAAGATTAAGATAAGATAATGCCATGATTCTCTCTGAACCTATTGGTTACATTCTGATACAAACTAAGAAGCAAGTAATGTATTTCATTAAAAACCATGAACCTATTAAAACATCAGCATGGGGAATAGGAAGATTAAGATAAGATAATGTCATCATTCTCTTTGAACCTATTGGTTACATTCTGATACAAACTAAGAAGCAAGTAATGTATTTCATTAAAAACCATGGGCCTATTAAAACATCAGCATGGGGAATAGGAAGATTAAGATAAGATAATGTCATCATTCTCTGTGAACCTATTGGTTATATTCTGATACAAACTAAGAAGCAAGTAATGTATTTCATTAAAAACCATGAACCTATTAAAACATCAGCATGGGGAATAGGAAGATTAAGATAAGATAATGTCATCATTCTCTGTGAACCTATTGGTTACATTCTGATACAAACTAAGAAGGAAGTAATGTATTTCATTAAAAACCATGAACCTATTAAAACATCAACATGGGGAATAGGAAGATTAAGATAGGATAATGTCATCATTCTCTGTGAACCTATTGGTTAGATTCTGATACAAAGGCAGAAGCAAGTAATTGTATTTCATTAAACACACTGAACCTATTAAAACGTAAACATGGTGAATAGGAAGATTAATATAGGTTAATGTCATCATTCACTATGAACCTATTGGTTAGATTCTGATACAAACTAGGAGGCAAGTGATGTATTTCATTAAACACAGCATGGGGAATAGGAAGATTAAGATAGGATAATGTCATCATTCTCTCTGAACCTAATTTTTAGATTCTGATACAAACTAAGAAGCAAGTAATGTATTTCATTAAACACCACAAACCTATTAAAACATCAGCATGGGGAATAGGAAGATTAAGATAAGATAATGTCATCATTCTCTGTGAACCTATTGGTTCGATTCTGATACAAAATAAGAAGCAAGTAATGTATTCCATTAAACACCCCGAACCTATTAAAACATCAGCATGGGGAATAGGAAGATTATGATAAGAAAATGTCATCATTCTCTCTGAACATATTGGTTATATTCTGATAACAACTAAGAAGAAAATAATGTATTTCATTAAACACCCCGAACCTTTTAAAACATCAACAAGGGATCAGGAAGATTAAGATAAGATAATGTCATCATTCACAATGAACCTATTGGCTAGATTCTGATACAAAGGAAGAAGCAAGTAATGTATTTCATTAATCAACCCGAACCTATTAAAACATCAGCAAGGGAATAGGAAGATTAAGATAAGATAATGTCATCATTCTCTGTGAACCTATTGGTTAGATTCTGATACAAACTAAGAAGCAAGTAATGTTTTTCATTAAACACCCCGAACCTATTAAAACATCAGCATGTGGAATAGGAAGATTAAGATAAGATTATGTCATCATTCTCTCTGAACCTATTGGTTAGATTCTAATACAAACTAAGAAGCAAGTAATGTATTTCATTAAAAACCATGAACCTATTAAAACATCAGCATGGGGAATAGGAAGATTAAGATAGGATAATGTCATCATTCACTATGAACCTATTGGTTAGATTCTGATACAAAGGAAGAAGCAAGTAATGTATTTCATTAAACAACCCGAACCTATTAAAACATCAGCAAGGGAATAGGAAGATTAAGATAAGATAATGTCATCATTCTCTGTGAACCTATTGGTTACATTCTGATACAAACTAAGAAGCAAGTAATGTATTTCATTAAACACCCCGAACCTATTAAAACATCAGCATGGGGAATGGGAAGATTAAGATAGGATAATGTCATCATTCTCTGTGAACCTATTGGTTACATTCTGATACAAACTAATAAGCAAGTAATGTATTTCATTAAACACCATGAACCTATTAAAACATCAGCATGGGGAATAGGAAGATTAAGATAAGATAATGTAATCATTCTCTGTGAACCTATTGGCTAGATTCTGATACAAACTAAGAGGCAAGTAATGTATTTCATTAAAAACCATGAACCTATTAAACCATCAGCATGGGGAATAGGAAGATTAAGATAAGATAATGTCATCATTCTCTCTGAACCTATTGGCTAGATTCTGATACAAACTAAGAAGCAAGTAATGTATTTTATTAAACACCATGGACCTATTACAACATCAGCAAGGGGAATAGGAAGATTAAGATAAGATAATGTAATCATTCTCTGTGAACCTATTGACTAGATTCTGATACAAACTAAGAGGCAAGTAATGTATTTCATTAAAGACCATGAACCTATTAAACCATCAGCATGGGGAATAGGAAGATTAAGATAAGATAATGTCATCATTCTCTCTGAACCTATTGGCTAGATTCTGATACAAACTAAGAAGCAAGTAATGTATTTTATTAAACACCATGGACCTATTACAACATCAGCAAGGGGAATAGGAAGATTAAGATAAGATAATGTCATCATTCTCTCTGAACCTATTGGCTAGATTCTGATTCAAACTAAGAAGCAAGTAATGTATTTCATTAAACACCATGAACCTATTAAAACATCAACATGGGGAATAGGAAGATTAAGATAGGATAATGTCATCATTCTCTGTGAACCTATTGGTTAGATTCTGATAC
Source organism: Prosapia bicincta (assembly GCA_036971475.1). Taxonomy (NCBI): domain Eukaryota; kingdom Metazoa; phylum Arthropoda; class Insecta; order Hemiptera; family Cercopidae; genus Prosapia; species Prosapia bicincta. Next base: position 47,727,500 of record JBAIZL010000008.1, on the reverse strand, counting down.
AAAGGCAGAAGCAAGTAATTGTATTTCATTAAACACCCTGAACCTATTAAAACGTAAACATGGTGAATAGGAAGATTAATATAGGATTATGTCATCATTCACTATGAACCTATTGGTTAGATTCTGATACAAAGGAAGAAGCAAGTAATGTATTTCATTAAACACCCCGAACCTATTAAAACATCAGCCGGGGGAATAGGAAGTTTAAGATAGGATAATGTCATCATTCTCTGTGAACCTATTGGTTAGATTCTGATACAAAGGCAGAAGCAAGTAATGTATTTCATTAAACACCCTGAACCTATTAAAACATAAACATGGTGAATAGGAAGATTAAGATAGGATAATGTCATCTGTCTCTGTGACCCTATTGGTTAAATTCTGATACAAACCAAGAGGCAAGTAATGTATTTCATTAAACTCCCCGAACCTAATAAAACATCAGCATGGGGAATAGGAAGACTAAGATAGGATAATGTCATCATTCTCTGTGAACCTATTGGCTAGATTCTGATACAAACTAAGAGGCAAGTAATGTATTTCATTAAACACGCCGAAACTATTAAAACATCAGCATGGGGAATAGGAAGATTAAGATAGGATAATGTCATCATTCTCTGTGAACCTATTGGTTACATTCTGATACAAACTAAGAAGCAAGTAATGTATTTCATTAAAAACCAGGAACCTATTAAAACATCAACATGGGGAATAGGAAGATTAAGATAAGATAATGCCATCATTCTCTCTGAACCTATTGGTTACATTCTGATACAAACTAAGAAGCAAGTAATGTATTTCATTAAAAACCATGAACCTATTAAAACATCAGCATGGGGAATAGGAAGATTAAGATAAGATAATGTCATCATTCTCTTTGAACCTATTGGTTACATTCTGATACAAACTAAGAAGCAAGTAATGTATTTCATTAAAAACCATGGGCCTATTAAAACATCAGCATGGGGAATAGGAAGATTAAGATAAGATAATGTCATCATTCTCTGTGAACCTATTGGTTATATTCTGATACAAACTAAGGAGCAAGTAATGTATTTCATTAAAAACCATGAACCTATTAAAACATCAGCATGGGGAATAGGAAGATTAAGATAAGATAATGTCATCATTCTCTGTGAACCTATTGGTTACATTCTGATACAAACTAAGAAGGAAGTAATGTATTTCATTAAAAACCATGAACCTATTAAAACATAACATGGGGAATAGGAAGATTAAGATAGGATAATGTCATCATTCTCTGTGAACCTATTGGTTAGATTCTGATACAAAGGCAGAAGCAAGTAATTGTATTTCATTAAACACCCTGAACCTATTAAAACGTAAACATGGTGAATAGGAAGATTAATATAGGTTAATGTCATCATTCACTATGAACCTATTGGTTAGATTCTGATACAAACTAGGAGGCAAGTGATGTATTTCATTAAACACAGCATGGGGAATAGGAAGATTAAGATAGGATAATGTCATCATTCTCTCTGAACCTAATTTTTAGATTCTGATACAAACTAAGAAGCAAGTAATGTATTTCATTAAACACCACAAACCTATTAAAACATCAGCATGGGGAATAGGAAGATTAAGATAAGATAATGTCATCATTCTCTGTGAACCTATTGGTTCGATTCTGATACAAAATAAGAAGCAAGTAATGTATTCCATTAAACACCCCGAACCTATTAAAACATCAGCATGGGGAATAGGAAGATTATGATAAGAAAATGTCATCATTCTCTCTGAACATATTGGTTATATTCTGATAACAACTAAGAAGCAAATAATGTATTTCATTAAACACCCCGAACCTTTTAAAACATCAACAAGGGATCAGGAAGATTAAGATAAGATAATGTCATCATTCACAATGAACCTATTGGCTAGATTCTGATACAAAGGAAGAAGCAAGTAATGTATTTCATTAATCAACCCGAACCTATTAAAACATCAGCAAGGGAATAGGAAGATTAAGATAAGATAATGTCATCATTCTCTGTGAACCTATTGGTTAGATTCTGATACAAACTAAGAAGCAAGTAATGTTTTTCATTAAACACCCCGAACCTATTAAAACATCAGCATGTGGAATAGGAAGATTAAGATAAGATTATGTCATCATTCTCTCTGAACCTATTGGTTAGATTCTAATACAAACTAAGAAGCAAGTAATGTATTTCATTAAAAACCATGAACCTATTAAAACATCAGCATGGGGAATAGGAAGATTAAGATAGGATAATGTCATCATTCACTATGAACCTATTGGTTAGATTCTGATACAAAGGAAGAAGCAAGTAATGTATTTCATTAAACAACCCGAACCTATTAAAACATCAGCAAGGGAATAGGAAGATTAAGATAAGATAATGTCATCATTCTCTGTGAACCTATTGGTTACATTCTGATACAAACTAAGAAGCAAGTAATGTATTTCATTAAACACCCCGAACCTATTAAAACATCAGCATGGGGAATGGGAAGATTAAGATAGGATAATGTCATCATTCTCTGTGAACCTATTGGTTACATTCTGATACAAACTAATAAGCAAGTAATGTATTTCATTAAACACCATGAACCTATTAAAACATCAGCATGGGGAATAGGAAGATTAAGATAAGATAATGTCATCATTCTCTCTGAACCTATTGGCTAGATTCTGATACAAACTAAGAAGCAAGTAATGTATTTTATTAAACACCATGGACCTATTACAACATCAGCAAGGGGAATAGGAAGATTAAGATAAGATAATGTAATCATTCTCTGTGAACCTATTGACTAGATTCTGATACAAACTAAGAGGCAAGTAATGTATTTCATTAAAGACCATGAACCTATTAAACCATCAGCATGGGGAATAGGAAGATTAAGATAAGATAATGTCATCATTCTCTCTGAACCTATTGGCTAGATTCTGATACAAACTAAGAAGCAAGTAATGTATTTTATTAAACACCATGGACCTATTACAACATCAGCAAGGGGAATAGGAAGATTAAGATAAGATAATGTCATCATTCTCTCTGAACCTATTGGCTAGATTCTGATACAAACTAAGAAGCAAGTAATGTATTTCATTAAACACCATGAACCTATTAAAACATCAGCATGGGGAATAGGAAGATTAAGATAAGATAATGTCATCATTCTCTCTGAACCTATTGGCTAGATTCTGATACAAACTAAGAAGCAAGTAATGTATTTCATTAAACACCCCGAACCTATTAAAACATCAGCATGTAGAATAGAAAGATTAAGATAAGATATTGTCATCATTCTCTGTGAACATGTTTGTTAGATTCTGAAACATAGGAAATAAACAAATAGTGGTTTTTTACTAAATAACGCAACAACACAAAATCCTATCACTTTAAAGAATTAAAATATTACGATTCGCTTATTTAAAAATTCATTCGCTTTATATTTAGTGGTTAGATTTTGAAACAAATGGAATAAATAATTTGAAGTATCACCCTGAACCTACTGTAAGTTTGGCATTTCAGGCAAGTGATACAGATAAATAGGGATATTTAGTTATTCGCCCTCTATTTATATTATCGTTAAATTTTAAAACAATGAAAATAAACTTTTAATCTGGGCAACTAGTCTCAAATAATAGATAATTTTTCAAGAAAAGGGAAAAAGCATATACAAATAAATATTGACGAACTAGAATTTAATTTCTCAATGTAAATAAACAGATGTAGACCTTTAACAAATAACCCTTCACGAAATACAATATCAGCTTCTTATGCAATGGAATAATCATAATCCATATTTATTTAACTATTAAATACGAGCAAAACTTGTTTCTCAAGCACAGGAAATAAATTTACAAAAATATGTAAGTAATCAGCCTTATAAGTTCCAAAATAAAAGTTTTAGAGAAATAAATTAACAGGTAATATATTTAATTAATCACCAAACTAGGTTTTTAAGCAACTTTTAAATACAATTGAATAAATTAGTTTTACATTTAATTTATTAACTTTATTGAAGGACTTTTCAAGAACTTAGTTTTAATTAAACAATTACAAAACAATTAAAGTTTGTTGATTTTTATTTTGTTTATATATTGTTAAATATATATATATATATATATATATATATATATATATAAATATATATATATATATATATATATATATATATATATATATATACATATATATTAAGAAATAAATCAAAATTCAAATACAAAAATTATAATTGAATTTACAATTCACATCTTTTTGTTGGCAAAAAGTACCAACATCATCAGGAATATTCAATAATTAAAATAATATACATATTGCGATATATATATATATATATATATATATATATATATATATATATGTATGTATATATATATATACAGCCTGCTAACAATACGGAGACCATACATTGGTCATTTTGCATTCAAACTGGCAGCCGGGTACTTGTGGCAGCCGTATACGGCTGCCACATAGTAATCCATGATAATGTAACACCCTTTGACAATAATCAAAATAAAAATTATGCCAATAAGTGTAAAAAGAAGTGTTTTATTGGAGTTATACTGTATTTCGAAGTTCTATGGTCGTTCTGAATTTTTAAAAAATAATTTGTAGTAACCAAACGGTACTCGTATTGATAGCAGAGTGAACGGGATTTGTATATCACAAGTTTGTAACATTTCCGCCAGGGGCAGCATGGTCGCTTCCTGTATATAAATTTACTGTATATTTCAACCATTCCCTAACATTATGGCAGCCACAAACTTGGCAACATTGCTGGCATCCACATAGATATCAATCGTACTACGTAATGTATATACAGTATTTGAATTGGACAAAGAATCGCTGGAAAGTGACCACTCGGGGGTTTTTGAGTATGGTGAATCCATTGCCGTCATCAAATGTCTCCGGGGATGTACTGGTGAGGCTGAATCCATGTACCAAAGGGGTTGAATTAGGGTAAAAATGTCAGATGCCTAAGAATCGCGGGATATTGACCGTCGGGGGATTTTTTAGGATACTAAATTCAATGGCGTCATCTAGAGTCACCGGGGATGAACCGGATGTAAATCTACGTAAGTACCAAAGGGATGATTTGGGGTAAAAAAGTCAAAAGTCATAAAATAACTAGAAAATAACCACTCGGGGGTTTTTGGTAAGGCGGAATTCAATGCCGTCACCCAAAGTCGCCGGGGATGCACTGGTATGGTTCCACGCGAGTACGAAAGTGGTGAATTGGGGTGAAAATGTCAGAAGTTAAAAAATCTCTGGAACATAACCACTCGGGGGGTTTTTGAGGATGCTGAGTTCAATTCCACCATCGAAAGTCACCGGGGATGGACAGATGATACTCTACGTGAGTGCCAAAGGGATGATTTGGGGTAGAAATGTCAAAAGTAAAAAAATTACTAGAAAATAACAACTCGGGGAATTTTGATGAGGCGGAATTCAATGCCGTCACCGAATGTCACCGGGAATGCATTGGTGTGGTTCCACGAGAGTACCAAAGGGGTGAATTGGGGCGAGAATGTCAGAGGTCAGAAAATCGCTGAAAAATATCCGCTCGGGGGTTTTCGAGGATGCTGAATTCAATGCCGTCATCGGAAGTCTCCGGGGATGTACTTGTGAGGCTAAACCCATGTATCAAAGGGGTTGAATTAGGGTAAAAATGTCAGATGCCTAAGAATCGCGGGATAATTACCGTTCGGGGGTTTTTGGAGATGCTAAATTCAATTGCGTTATCTAGAGTCACCGGGGATGGACCGGATGTGACTCTACGTAAGTACCAAAGGGATCATTTGGGTTAAAAAAAGTCAAAAGTCAAAAAATAAGTAGAAAATATCCACTCGGGTGTTTTTCGTAAGGCGGAATTTAATGCCGTCACCGAAAGTCGCCGGGGATGCACTAATGTGGTTCCACGCGAGTACCAAAGGGGTGAATTGAGGTGAAAAAGTCAAAAGTCAAAAAATCGCTGGAACATAACCACTCGGGGTTTTTTGAGGATGCTAAATTCAATTCCGCCATAGAAAGTCACCGGGGATGGTCAGATGATACTCTACATGAGTGCCAAAGGGATGATTTGGGGTAGAAATGTCAAAAGTAAAAAAATTACTAGAAAATAACAACTCGGGGAATTATAATTAGGCGGAATTCAATGCCGTCACTGGCTATGCATTGGTGTCGTTCCACGCGAGTACCAAAGGTGTGAATTGGGGTGAAAATGTCACAAGCCAAAAAATCACTGGAAAATATCCGCTCGGAGGTTTTTGAGGATGCTGAATTCAATGCCGTCATCGAAAGTCTCCGGGGATGTACTGGTGAGGCTAAACCCATGCACCAAAGGGGTTGAATTAGGGTCAAAATGTCAGGTGCCTAAGAATCGCGGGAAAAAAGCCGTTCGGGGGTTTCTGAGGATGCTAAATTCAATGACGTCATCTAGACGGGCGTGCTGAACTCAATGGCGTCCTCGAAAGTCACCGGGGATGGACGTATGTGACTCTACGTGAGTGCCAAAGGGATGTTTTGGGTAAAAATGTCAAAAGTCAAAAATTTACTTGAAGTTTACCACTCGGGGGTTTTTGAGGTGGCTGAATTGAATGCCGTCGCCGGATATGTACTGCGATGGTTCTACACAAGAACCAAAGGGATAATTTGGGGTGAAATTTTCAGATAAATAACTGCCTTAGGGCTATTGAGGATGCTGAATTCAATACCGTCATCGAAAGACACCAGGGCTGGACGGGTGTGGGCTCTAAGGGAGTAGCAAAGGGAGAATTGGGGTAAAAAGGTCAGAGGCTAAGAGATCGTTATAAAATGATCACTCGGGGTTTTTAATAATGCTGAGTCTAATCCTACCACCGAAGTTGGCCATGCACAATCCAGGAAGGGACTGCGGGTGTCGCTGTGGGTGAATTGAGGTAAAACTTGTCAGAATCTAAAATATTGCCCAAAAATGCGCATTCGAAGATTTTCGAAGGTTCTAGTCCCTTCTCATCAAAATTTGTCTGGGATGTACGGGGTGGTGATTCGTCAGGAATCACCAAGGGGTGATTTGAGGTATATATCCCATTGACAATAAATCGCCCGAAATTGGCATGTTTCCAACTATGCAACATTACCTACAGAAAGAGTCGGGTTCACGACCTTGTCTTGGACAGGAGTTATGCTACAACTATTTACAGAAATGTTTGTGATATGAAAACATAAACAGGCGGCACTCCGATAGCAGTTCTAGCACGTTTGTTTACGTCATGTCTGTCAAACTAATCTTTATAATTTGAAGCAGTGTTTCAATGCAGCCTGTCCATGTGCTTTAAGAATTTTAAAGACTGTATGCTTGAAAGATTCAACTTAAAAGGTTAACCGTTTGTCCCAAATTGATAATTTTATAAAAATTAAATTTTTTATTTAATTTTTTTTAAATGTATTTTGTCTACCTAATTGTCATACATTTTCTTTCCAATTTTACTTAGACTATTTAGATATCTAATTCGGGTAATTAATTTTCATCTCTTTTTGTGTTATTTTCTTTTGTTCTTTTAAAAAGGATGGTATCGTTAGCGGGGGCAGCGGAATGACTTTTGAACCATCCGTAAATGAAAAAAATTCTACTATAACCGTAAATTTAGAAAAAATATAAATAAGTAGACCTTATATTTGTTCAACCTTTATGCAACTTAGAATAAACGACAAAGAGAATTTGTTGACCCACATCATTTCATTGACTTATCTTTATCAGCTTATATATCCAGAAAACCTATTATGCCAATATCTACAAATTCCACGCTAAACCTTTAACTACCGTCATCGTGCCTGATCATCAGCATTAGCCGAAGAAGACAGTGATTCAGGTGCTGTATCTAATGACCAACTTTTAGAAGGCATCAAAGAGAATAGGGGAATTGTGCAACAGAGTGAAGAAGTAATTGAGCAAAAGGTCAGGGTTCTTCTAAAAGAAGGATGGTTGATCTGAAATTCGGTATCATGAGCGAAAGTACTCCTCTTCGGTACTTTTTCGATCATGATACCGAGTCTCAACGAAGTGCATCAGACGATGAAAATGATTTCAAAAAACTGCAACCTCCAGAAATTTACAAATTTTTTTATTTATATAGATAAATTGTTTTAAGCAATGTAGAATTTGTCCAGCAACAAAAAATAGAAAGACTAGTTACACTTTGTAAGATGTCTTTGTACAGTCAATATGTCTAGAATGTTCTGAGCCACTGTGTAAATACTGCTGTCAAAATTGAGTTATTATTTCTAATGCCAGTTTCCATAAATAAAGCTTATAATGTGTCAAATGATATCTTGTATATAAAGTTAAGTGTGTACAATCAGTGAACAAGAAATAATTAGTGTATGTTAATTATCGTGCGATTATAAGTCTTTTTAACTAAACTGCGCTAAAATCTGTAGGTTTTATGTACTACAGTTTTCAATTAGTAAATATTATATAACTGATCTCATAAAACTACGTTTACCCTACTAGGCACAGGCAATCAGAATATTCAAAAACAATTTTTATAAAGTAAATCCAAGATAAATTGTTAAACCACACAATAAATCACACTTAGACATTTCGTACCTGTGAGCTACAACGACAGTAGTATTGTGACAGAAATTGCAGGACGGTAATTGAAATAGTTGTTAATAAATACTGAATCATCCATCGTTAATCTCTGTATTGTATACAAACAAGAACCTAAATGACATCTGTGCGAGTGTTGTCAGTTTATATTACGATATCAGGCTGTCTGGTGTAAACAAACATAGGTCCAAGCCAAACAAAGATAAAGGCTCGCACTCCACAAGTACTCTCGTGGACGAAGGCCCGAAAAACTGACTTTCTGCATTCTATCTTTTCCATCCCTTTCTCTCATTTACATACGGCGTAAACGTAAATTTATGGTATTCTCCCAACGTCAAAATGGTCGTATAAAGACGGAATCATTTGTTTATATTCTCGACTTTAGCCGCTGGTAGTCTATGTTTTATTTTATTAATATGTTTATTGAATACATTGGTATTAACATTTAGTGAATATATATATGGCGTAGGGCATATTAAGTGTTACATCTGTTAATATATGTGTTGCAGACTAGTGTTAACATGTTTGCAATGTTAGCAAATTGTAACAATATACAGCAAATAGTCACTTTTAGATTCTTAAAATCGGATAGAGATGCTATGACAATTAATTTGAAAAGCAAGTTAAGTTAAAAAAATAAATACTTAATCGATCCTATAGTATCTAAGAGCCCCAAGGGAAAAGTATGAGATGCATTGACCGGAACATTAAGATAAGTTTGGTGTGCCATCAAGTAAACAACACGTCAGAATGGCTTTCGGAGTGTCGGCTGTTTATGTTTACATATTACAATTGTGTCTGTAAATATTTATCATAGTTCTCTCCAAGATAAGGTCGTGAATCCATAGCTGTATGTCCTTTCCAGCGAAACAACAGTTATGTTCAAAGGAATTGACAGATGTAATATAAGGGGAGTGGTACAGTCTCAAAAACTACCGAGTGTCAATTTTTATGATATTTTTTTTATATTATTATTTTATATTTATATGCTAATAACTTCAAGAAATAATTCCGTTCTTGACGATAACATTTGCGTGTTTGCAAACACAAATACCAGTAACCCCATAATTGTTTATAAAGTTTTATGAAAGCATGCTATAATAGCATATTTACAAATTCCTGAAGTACTTACTTCGAGGACTCTAATGAAACACTTGGCAACAATATCTCAACTCTTCCAAATGAATGACCAAGGTATTAAAGAACTAGCGTTACTTATAGGCCATACAACATAATTTTTGTATCAATAATAACATTATATTAATTTTTTTCATCCAAAATATTTAAAAATAGTTTAAAAAATATAAATAATGTAACAAAGATAGAACACGTGGATATATACACACATTCTATGACCATAAGAGCAAAACATTTTAAGTACTTATTTAAGGATACATGTATCATAGGTGTTAATATACCAATTAAACTAGAGAGCAGTTCAGGCGGTTTAAGCAATGGTAAATATTTAAAATTCTTTATTTCTACATCTCTGAAGATTATATGTCAGGATATAGTTCTTCCCAATGTATATTGCAGTGTAGCTAGAATCAAAACGTTTTCGGTAAGCAATGTAATAAATCTATTATGTTTATCCTCGATATTCTAGTCCCAAGAGTAACTTTAATGTCTATGAGATATTCACTCACTTTAGAGTTGCATGAAAAACTGTTTCAAGTACGGTGATCATTGGTACGGAAACAAAAACAGTAGTGCATGGATAATTCGAGGTAGATGGGACCGAGACACCGTCGGATTACCGAAAACTTGGATTACACGGAAATAGCTTCCTGTAGGCCCTACACTAGAAAAAAACAGGAATTCCAATGAACCCTAATACTATAATTAAGAATGCACAAAATACGTAGCTTTATTGATTACAGTATATACATAAATTAATGTTGCTTGGCTCTTCAAGACTACTGTACTGATTCTTGCTTGCGGGGATACCATACGATATAAATACCATACTAAGTGTCGGCAATTATAGCTAAAAAAAAGCCGATGCCCGGTGTGTTCTTTATCAGGACGCCCAATGTTTTGATCGTAGATAGTCTTTTTGTTCGCCTACCATAAAAATAAAACGAAGTACCATGAAGTATAGTGAAAAATTACCGTGATCATCGGTAGTAAACATTTATGATTATCAACGTCTAAAGATTGACTACAAAACGTTTTATAAGCTCTTGGTTAGGGTTGCTTAACTGAAGTAATTTTCTATGAACGAAAAATAGAGAATACTCAAATTGAAATATTAAGTTTGTAATTAGGAGTTATTTATTAACTGGTATTGCTAGTGGTAGGATTCGTAAAATATATAAACAAAAGAGACAGTTTTGAGAAGTGATTGAGTATTAGCAGACTTTGTCTTGAGATCAGACACAGCCGAACTAACTAAAATCATTCTGATACTAACTATAAAAATGTATGTAACATGTCGACCGGAGAACGGAGAGATTTTTAAAGTGAAAAAAAATCTACAAAACAGTCATTATCTTTTACGTCTTGTTTTTTTAACAAGAAATACCATCATAGTGACTAATTTCATTCGGTCACTCTGCATAACGCTATTTTACAGCTAGTTTTTGAAGACTGGTTCCTCAGCTATACTCTCCAAAATATTTGTAAATTTTTTCACCATAATAATATTAATAAATCAAATTGTAGATATGCGAGTCAGGAGGGATACGGTTAAAGATAGAATTAAAGAAGAAGATTAAAATATACTTAAATCTTATCAGATATATTTTCATGTGCATTCTACGTGTCTTGATGAAAGTAACATCACAAACAAGGTGAAATGTCATCCTTTAGGAAAGTATCTAAGGGACTAATTAAATAAATTTGTTACCCTGCCAACAACGACTACCAGGAAAATTTAATGAATGTAGTTAAAGAAGAACTTTTAGAAATAATAGGTCTACTCAAACATAATTGTACCTATAACAACTTATGACAAATCAAATATGGTGGATAAATAAAATAGATGTATTACATTGCTTACGGAAAACGTTTTTCACCGTCATGCCTAGCTACAATGCAATATACGTTGGAAAGAACTATATCCTTACATATATTCTTTAAAGATGTAGAAGTAAAGAAGTATAAATATTTACCATTCCTTAAACAGACTAAACTGCTCTCTAGTTTTATTGGCAGAAAACCACCTATGATACATGAATCCTTGAATAAATACCTAAAATGTTTTGCCCTTATCTTGGTGAAATGTTTATACTGATTGGTATTGGCACTAAAATGTCATATCTTCGTGAAAATTTTACTCCTTGTTAGAATACTATATGCACCCTTTTAAAGCATATGCTCACAGAAAAATAAAACAGTTTTTTTGTTACATTTGGCTGTCGTAAGTACAGAAATACTATTATTTCAATGTTTAATTTTTTTATCCGAAAATGGTAATTTGTGCTCGTTTGAACCTATAAATATAGATGTGTTCTATAGGCCTACGTGAAAAAGAAATTAACATTAGATGGAATTCGACCAAATAAAAGCCTTCTTTTATTTACAATGTACAATATAGGTAGATTTTTCTGGTTACCTACCTGAGGTAAAGGTGATACAATATTTGTTGTTTTTCTACTATAGGCCTAACTTTAAAAACTTACTGTAAATAAACTTTATGCCAACCCTTTATTTATCCTTTATTATTTTTTTACAAGCAGTAAAAACTTATTATTGAAAATTTCATTTTTTTAATACACTGAAGAAGAAATGTTGAAGAAAATTCGATGTATTAGTCTAAAAATTCTGCAAAATCGTTTTTAAACTGCAAAAACTCTTAAAAGATTGTAACACGAAAGAAATAGAATTTAAAAATTTTGGCAAAAAGCTCAATGAGATAAAATAAATTAAATGAGAATAAATGTATTTTCGTAAAGTAAGGATATAGGAGAAGTTAGTGTACTAACTCTAAGACTGATAATTAAATGAGAAATTCAAAAGAAAAAAATTGAATTCGTGCTTGGCCTTTATTCCGTGCAGTACACGCCTGGAAATCTAGGTTGAATATTGTTAAAGATGAAACCGTTCATTTATTTGCAGATCTATTGAGAGTTTTGAAAACATGTAACCAAACCAGATGATCGATGGATACCGGTCTACACCTAACCTGCTGATATTCACAATACAATCGTCTACATGCACTCCCGTATTTTTGTTACCATGACACTATGTTTACTGACAGAACTGGAGAACTATTTCTATAACTCGACAGAGCACTGAAAACCTTCAATGGGGCGGGGAAATTTTAAAATAGCAACCTAGCGGCGGTGGATTTACCCGTAAGGCATAGATTTAGCAAGTGTCTCCCTTTTTTACCAAACATACGTCAAAGAGAGTAATACCTTTTATAAGACAGTGCCGTGTGTACTAACCTAAATAGACAAAATGACTTAAATTGAGGGTTTAAATTTATTTGTGGACATTTGTTTTTATTAAAAACAATAAATTTGTTAAGTTTCATTTCGTTAATTCATATTAAAAATAACAACAAATAATAGAATTGTAACAATCAATGTGACAATTTCTAAGACAACTATGTACTATTGTAGCCGAAACGAAACTGATTGTAAAGAGATGTCCCGTGTGGTTGTATGTTGAAAGTAGATGGAGAAATGGCGGTATAAATTTCACATTGTAACACGTGACCAATTAGCGCTTGGGATCGAACCCGTCATGAACGTGTTTGTATAATGTTTATTTTCGATCTCTGAAGGATGAACACATCATTCAGTATTATCAGTTTTAATCGTGTGACAGGGACCATGATAGTTACTTCATGATAGTATCTATTTACTTCAGCTAGTTCATTCCCTCCAAAAGATAAAAATACCAAAATAAAATCTTATTTGGTTGAATCTTTCACTTAAAAGTCATAATATTCTACCTCTATTTTACCTTCTCTTCTCACAATTAGGTCTATACTCCAATTCATCATTTGCTACTCCCATAGAGAATCACCCGTATATCCCCATTGACGATCGATAACGGTAAAAGGCTCAGCACCATTAAAACTATATATATATATTTTTTTTGCCTTCTGACAATTTTACCCCAAATTAGCAATTTTCTACTCTCGTAGGCAACACCCGAGCATCCCTTTTTAATAATGTAGACAGTATTGGACTCAGCACCCTCCAAAACACTACGATTGATCATTTTCTAGTTTTTTTTTTGCCTTCTCACAATTATACCCCCAATTCATCATTTGCTACTCTCATAGAGGGTCACCCGTGTATCCTCATTGACGTTCGATTATGGTAAACGACTCAGCACCATTAAAGCCCACCCGAATGATCATTTTCAATTGTTTTTTTGCCTTCTGACAATTTTACCCTAATTTACCCCTTTTCTACCCCCTTACAGCCACACCAGTGCATTCCCGATTAATATGGAAGACGATATTGGACTCACCGACCTAAAAATCACTACGTTTGATCATACTCTAGCTTTGTCTTGCGTTTTCAGATTTATACTCCAATTCATCATTTGCTACTCCCATAGAGGATCACCTATGTATCCCCATTGGCTTTCGATAACGGTAAAAGACTCAGCACCTTTAAAACACCCGAGTGAACATTTTCCATTGTTTTTTTACCTTCTGAAAATTTTACCCCAATTCATCCCCTTTCTACTCCCGTAGAGCCACACCCGTGCATCCCATTATAATATTGAAGGCGGTATTCTACTCAGAACCCTCCAAAACACTACGATTTATCATATTCTAGCTTTGTTTTGCCATGTCACAATTAATTATACTCCATTTCATCATTTGCTACTCCCATAGAGGGTCACCCGCGTATCCCCATTGACGTTCGATAACGGTGAAAGACTCAGTACCATTAAAACCCACCCGAATGATCATTTTCAATTGTTTTTTTGCCTTCTGACAATTGTACCACAATTCTACCCCTTTTCCACTCCCGTAGAGCCACATCCGTGCATTCCCGATTAATATGGAAGACGGTATTGGACTCAGCTACCTCCAAAACACTACGATTGATCATATTCTAGCTTTGTTTTGCCTTATCACATTTATACTCCAATTCATCATTTGCTACTCCCATAGAGGATCACCTGTGTATCCCCATTACGTTCGATAACGGTAAAAGACTCAGCACCATTAAAACCCTCCGACTAATCATTTTCTAGTTTTTTTTGCCTTTTGTCATTTTGACCCCAAGTCAAAATCCTCCTTTATAACTCCTATAGAGCCCCACCCGTTCATCCTCGTTTAATTTTGTTCACAGTAGTGAACTCAGCATCCTTAAAAACATCCCAATTGATTATTTCCTAGCTTTTTTTTTGTTCCGATATTTTACCCTAATTGATCCTTTTGCTACTCCTGTAGAGGCACACACTTGTATTCCCGTCAGCTTTCGATAGTTGTACACGTTTATGAAAACTAACAACTAAGACTTATGTGAGTTGAGTAAATAATTGGCCAGCTGAAATGAAGAAGGGCCATACTAATGTTTGTGTTTTTACCGTGATTACACACACGTGTCTTAGAGTCTAAACATTTGACTAGTCAGATAGTAGCACCATACTGGCAACACTGTTGGTTCTCGTATCGTTAGTAGCGTGGGAATAATATACACACCGGCTGCCATATTGTTATTAGACTGAACGAAAATATATACTGGCTGCCATATTGATGCCTAAATGAAATGCTGCCGTATTGATAGTACTTCAGTCAATTTTGTATTTTTATGATTTTATAAAATTAAAGTATATGGAGTAGTATCATGTTTATTAGAAATAAATTATACACGACGAAAAACATTTATACTTCACTCTTTCAAGTGGCTGCCATATGGTTGCAAAATGAAAAGCTGCCAGATTGATAGCGGGATGTATATATATAAATATATATATATATATGTATATATAAGTTATATAAACATTTTATGTGAACATTTCATAATTAAATGCGTGCTAGGAAAATTCCTGCTTACGCAGCTTTAGTATTATATAGGTGTGAGAACAGAGCCCCGGCAGTGTGTAAGTCGCCTCTGTATCGCACAGACGTTTTCCACTCCGATTGAGTGCATATCAATTGTATTGTTTTATTAAGTAAAAATTTATGTAACAGTTTTCTAAATTAATTGTTTATTAAATTCAAAGGTTTGTAAAAATAAAAATCATTTTTAAAAACCTTTCTTGCTTAATATAAAACGTAACTGGCGCAGTCGGTAGGATATCTCGGGAAAATTAATGAACATAATTTTTTTCGATTTCAATCGATTAACCGAGATACTGCAAAAACGCGATTCGTTACAGAGCGCATATCTGTAACGACATCAAGAAAACGGTAGGACACCTCAAGGAAGTTAGTGAATATAACGTCCGTCGGTTTTAACCGTTAATTGAGGAAACTTTAAGTAGAGTGAATATCTACAACCACTTAATAGAGCGCATATCTATTAAGAACACGAGCGAATATCGTGTAAGTGAAAAGTGAAAGTTGTTCAAATGAGCAAAGTATTTTGGATCAACTTGTAAGTAGATCTTAAGATATAGAATTAAGAAAAAGTAGAGTAAATACTTTTTAATTTTATATAATTGATTTTTAATTTTATTATTTTAAAGAAAATAATATTTTAAAATGGCAACGCCAACATTAAAGAAGGAATATCTAGATATGATTCCTGAGTATAGTGGAGAGCCCACTATGCTCCACAGATTTATTTCTATATGTGACAAAGTAGTAAATAAGTTTTATGTAAGCGAAAATCCAGAGGATTTTCAAAATGAATATTTATTTTCTTCTATACTAGCTAAACTAAAAGGCCAAGCATTGGAAATGGTTGTAAACTCAAATTCATATAATTGGTATGAGGTTAAAAAAGTATTATTAACCAGCTATTCAGACAAAAGAGATTGTTTTACCTTAAATTTAGAAATGGCTGAGTTAAAACAAGAGAATAACGAATCACCTTTTAAATTTTATGAAAGAATTCAAAAACTATTAAATTTACAGATTTCATTTTTTGTTAATAAAGAGCCACAAAGACAATTGGCCAAAGATGTTTTAATAGAATATGTACAGAAATTAGGATTAAGAGTTCTCCTTAGAGGTTTACATGAACCTGTAGGATCGCTAATGCGAACCAAAAATCCAGATTCTCTTAGCGAAGCACTTAATATGCTTACTAACGATTTTCAATTTAAAAATAATAAATTATTTCAAAATATTAAACAGAACATTCCACCTAGGGCCCCACAATACCCGCCTATTCGCAAACCCCTTCCTAACAAGCAAACCTTCCAAAATTATAGGCCCAACTACCAAAATAATCCTAACCAATTTACTAAACCTAACTCATACGTACAGCAAAATCAACAACTGAGACAATCTAACAATTACACACCACTAAGGGTTCATCAAAAATTTGAACCAGAAACAATGAGCATTTCCACACGTCAAACAGGGAACACAATTAGACAAAATAGACTTTATCAGATGACAGGGAAACCAATAGAAGAGGAAAACTACGATCAAACTATGAATCGATTGACTGAACAGATGACTAACTCTTATCTGACCGAACAAACGGATTATGAACCGCAAGAGGACCCTGACAGCTACATAGACTTTGATGATTCAACGCAAGAGGAAAACGCATGTGGATTCACTCAAGAGGACAATCATACCCAAAATCATTTTTTAGGACTAACCACAATAAAAAGAAATTTTCCATAATGCATATCGAAGACGACACAAACGAACTACCGTACATCCACGATCCCAAGACCAACCTAAAGATGCTGAATGACACTGGAAGCACGAGATCATTTATTAAAAAATCAATAGCTTTCCAATTTTTCAAAAACACCCTAAAAAAAGAACCATTTGAAGTGAGTACAGCTCATGGAGTATCAAAAGAAAAATACAGTTGTACACTACCACTTTTGGGAAAAGAAACAACCAAATTCTATTTATTTGATTTCCATAAAGATTTCGACTTACTCCTTGGATTAGATAACATAAAAGAATTAAAAATTAATTTAAATTTTGTGAATGATAAATTATTATTTCGCAATAAACAAATCCCGATTAAATATTTTAACACAGAAGAACAAAATAATAATAATAATAATAATAAAGGCGAATGTCAGGAACAGAACGCTAAAAAGGGAACAAGTTATGTTATACAAGCCCGCACTAGCCAAACGATTAAATTTAGAATACAAAATATTCAAGATGGAGAAGGACTCTTACCATACAAACACCTAAATGGATTAGAAATTCCGCAGTGTATAGTCTCAGTACACAAGGGAGAAGCCTATTGCCCTATTATAAACAACACAGAAGAAAATGTAGAATTAACAGTGAATGAACCATTAGAATTAAATTCTTTAGAAGAATACAATATCCTTGAACCTGATACAATGCAAAAGAACACTAATTTCAATTTATTAGATTATAAACAAAAAAAAATCGAGAAGAAAAAATTTAGATTTATCAAAATTTAGAATAGAACATATGAACTTGGAAGAAAAATCCGCTATAACAAGTTTATTAGAAGATTATGCAGATTTATTTCATATTGAGGGAAACGATTTAACTTTTACCAACCAAATAAAACATGTTATTAGGACTACTGATGAAATTCCCGTATACTCTAGAAATTATAGATATCCAGAGATTTACAAAAACGAAATTAATAAACAAACTGAGGACATGCTTAAACAAGGAATTATTAGACCTTCAAATTCTCCAAGGAACTCTCCTATCTGGATTGTACCCAAAAAACAAGACGCTTGTGGCAAATAAAAATTTCGATTAGTAATAGATTTTAGAGGATTAAACAAAAAAACAAGTGATGATAAATTTCCCTTGCCGAACATTACAGACATATTAGATAAATTAGGACGGTCCCAGTATTTTACAACTTTAGATTTAGCCTCAGGATTTCACCAAGTAGAAATGGATAAAAATAGCATAGAAAAAAAGCGTTTTCAACGGAAACGGGAAACTACGAATTTTTAAGAATGCCCTTTGGACTAAAGAATAGCCCGCCTACATTTCAAACAATTATGAATAATATTCTGAGAGGCATCCAAAATGAAACATGTTTAGTTTATTTAGACGACATTATAATTTATTCTACTAGCCTCCAAGAACATATACAAACACTTAAAGCAGTTTTCGACAGATTACGCAAAACCAACTTTAAAGTACAGCTGGATAAAACAGAATTTTTAAGAAAAGAAGTAGCATATTTGAGACATGTTGTGACACCGGATGGCGTAAAACCCAATCCAGCAAAGATTTTAGCAATCAAAGACTATCCAACACCTAAAACCACCAAACAAATTAAAGGATTTTTAGAACTATTAGGCTATTATCGAAAATTTATTAAAAATTTCGCCAAAATAACAAAACCGTTTACTAACTGTTTAAAGAAAAATGCAAAAATAAATATAGAAAATCCAGACTTTATAGAATGCTTTGAAACATGTAAAAATATATTGAATAATGAGCCACTTCTACAATACCCAGATTTTGATAAGGAATTTACTCTAACGACAGACTCTAGTAATTATGCACTAGGAGCAATTTTAAGCCAGGACAAAAGTGGAAAAGACCTTCCTATAGCGTATGCCAGCAGAATTTTAAACGACAGCGAAACTAATTACTCTGCGATTGAAAAAGAATTATTAGCAATCGTATGGGCAACAAAACATTTCAGGCCTTATTTATTTGAGAGAAAATTTAAAATTTATACAGACCATAAACCTTTACAATGGTTATTTTCAGTTAAAGAACCAAATTCCAAACTTTTAAGATGGATATTAAAATTGGAAGAATATGATTATGACATAAGATACAAAAAAGGCAAACTAAACCAAAATGCAGACGCATTGTCCAGAATACAATTAAACGTTACTGATAAAAGGTCAACGAACACCCAACACACTGTAGAACCGGACCTTGACTTATCTGCAGCTGACTTACTGCAACGTTATTTCCCAGAACTGGACGATAACGAATCTATGGTCGTACAACTCGACGCAACAGATAACGCCAACTTAGTGGACAATCAAGAAAGTCACAGTCAAACCGTGCACTCCAATTTTAAAGGAAACACCCAAATTGAAATACCAATTTCCAATTACTTTGGAAAATACCAAATATTTTTATCATTAGTAAAATATGAGCCAAAGAAAGTAAAAATTATAAAGCTATTTGGAACTTCAAAAATTCTTCTAATAGTCGAAATATCAGAGAATAATTTTAAGGAAGACATAGTTAACTTTGTAAAGTCGTATTTGGTACCTAAAATAAAATATAATCTATATTTTGAAGACGACTTTTATGAGAAATTTGCATCATGCATAGTCAAAAATTTCAAACAAACTGAATTAAATTTAGTTAAGTGTAATAACAAATTATCAGTGTTTGACCTAAATTCGGAAGAAGATACCTTAGAAACGATAAGTAATTATCATGTTAGCAAAACTAATCACCGTGGGATACAGGAAACATACGAACAAATTAAGCGAAGATATTATTGGCCTAATTTAAAATCACTAATTCAAAATTTTATAAATCAGTGTGACATATGTCAAAGAACTAAATACGACAGAATTCCCTTACAGCTAGAAATGAACTTGACACCAACAGCTGCCAGACCATTTCAAATAATTCACGTTGACACAATCTCTTTGGAGAAGAATTCATTTATCAGCATTGTGGACAGTTTCACGAGATATGCTCAAGTTTATCGCCTGGGAAGCTCTCAAGCTACAGAGATTGCAGACAAGTTATTAGATTACTTCACACATTTCTGCTTACCAACAGTTATTACCTCAGACAATGGAACGGAGTATAATAACAGAATTGTAAAAGAGATATTAGACCTGCATAAGATCAAAATTCATTTTATAAGCACACAAAACCCCCAATCAAACGGATTATGTGAAAGATTTCATTCCACTTTAATAGAACACATAAGGCTGTTAAATAATCAAATCGAATTTAAAAAAGACAGTATAATTAAGAAAGTTAAATATGCTCGTATAATAGCTTATAACAATAGCATACATTCAGTCACGAAATTAACGCCGTGCGAAGTCTTATTTGGACACATAAATTCAAACACTTTATTAGATATAGATTTAGAAAAACAAATTGAAAATGACTACGTTTTAAACCATAAAGAAAAAACAAAAATACTCTATGAAAACATTAGGAATAGTAATCAGAAAATTAAAGAAAAAGTTTTAGAAAAAAGAAACATAAACAAGGAACCACTTCCAGATATACCACCGGAAGTTTATGTAAAAACAGTTCAAAAGCAAAACGAAGAATAAATATAGCAAGGAAGAAATAGCTTCAATAGATAAAGAAAGATAAACTGGAAAAATAAAGCCTAGACACTATAACACAAAAGACAAAATACATTTGTCGAAAATTAAAAGGCCTAAGAAGATAAAAAATGTAATTAATGACCAAAATCCTTCTTGTTCATATTCAACACAATCAAATTAAAATCCCTACCATACCTTTGTCCACTAATTCTATGCAAGAAACTATATTAAACTTTTAAACAACATTGTTTTTATTAATTGTATGTGTTACAAACTTTTGTGATTAATTAAATGATATGTAACTAATTATGGTAATAAATATTGTTAATTATTTGAAATATGTATAAAAAAAAAATTGTAATTGAAGAAAATTTGAAACTATACTCTTAAAGAGTTAACAAAACAAAAAGAATTCCTATAAACGGACTAGGATCCTTTATCAAATCTATAACAGGCAATTTGAATGTAAATGATGGTAAAAATTATGAAAAATTATATACAACTTTTATTGTAATTAATGAAAATTTCGTAGAATTAAAAAAGAAGTCAAGTATTGTGAATTCATCCAAGTGATGAAGAGGACTTCAACCGATGCCGAAACTTCGCCAACCTCCGAAGTTTTATTTAGGGATGGATGAGTTATGTGAACAATTTATGTGAACCTTTCATAATAAAATGCGTGCTAGGAAGTTTCCTGCTTACGCAGTTTTTGTATTATATAGGTGGTGAGAACTGAGCCCCGGCAGTGTGTAAGTCGCCTCTGTATCGCACAGACGTTTTCCACTCCAGCTGAAAGTATATCAGTTGAATTTGTTTTGTTAAGATAAGTTATGTAACAGTTTTCTAAATTACATGTTTACTAATTGATTAAAAGGTTTGTAAAAATAAATATCTTTTTTTAAAACCTTTCGAACTTAATGAAACACGTAACTTATATATATATATATATATATTTATATAAAACATGAGAAAATTTCAATACAGGAATACCTAATTGTTTCATAAAATTCAAAGCCTGTCAATCAGCACCATCATTCGGAATAATACAGATTTTATGATCATCACAATTTTTTATTTATCCTGATGATGATGCTACCGACTGCCATTCCAAGCTTTCAATTGGTTGAAACAAGTATTCCTAATTTGTATTTTTTTATGTTTTCTTTTATTTTTACACAAGAAAATATATATAATTTATAATACACCTGTATATGTAAATTAAACATGGTATAATAACCAAATACCAAATATGGTTTGGCAGAATAACCGATATAATTTTAATGAAAAAAATTAATTACTATATTAAAAATAATATCTTAAAAATAATTATTTAGATACTTATTTATTCAAATAATTGCTATATTATTTATTAGTCTGAATTGATTTTTTTAAAGAGTTGACAAATTTAAAAAAAGAAGAATTCCAAGTAAAAACAAGGACAATTTATGACAATGAATTATTTAATATTAATTGAAAATCCAACATCCAGTTCATAGTTAATCGTTTATATAGGAATATGTTTATGGAATGCACGAAGCTTTGTCTATACTCGTTTTGTTGATATGTGTCGTTATTGTTAAGTAATGACCAGTGTGTTGATATTACTGGTAAAATAAATAGCCATACAGTTTGTTTTTAAATTACATTTCAATTACAACATACTGTATATATATATATATATATATATATATATATATATATATATATATATATATATATGTGTGTGTGTGTGTGTGTGTGTGTGTGTGTGTGTGTGTGTGTGTGTGTGTGTGTTGCAACGGTCTGAATTACCGTTCAAATTAAGAAATTAATAATATTTTCCTATTGTTTAAATAACAATTGTAATATTTGAATAATAAGGTTTTAATTTATGCTATAATAAACATAGTAAAGAGTCAAGAAGTCAGTAAAATTTTGAAAAAGTATTATAAAGACAAATTAAAAATTATGATAGCATGAAACTGTAATAACTAACTAAATTTGACAAACGAGAGTGAAGTGAAAATTTTCTATGTGCCGAAAAATGCTAACTTGAGAACTAGATCACGTAGAACTATCATCGACATTTTGAAATGACCAGAAAATCCATAATAAACAATAGTGAAAACAGAATTTAAAATGTAATAGACATTTTTCAGTGTTCTAAAACAGATAACAAAAGAATGCAGGTTAAAACTAATACGTTGTCCAAACCGCACGTACAAGAAACAAGCACGGAGATAGCGACGAGCTTAGAGCAGAGGGGAAGGGTTACATAGCCGCAATAAATACAGGAACTGAAGGACCTGTAAGGCAGTCTGTAAAAATTTTTAATACGAGGTGCTAACGGTCATAATGTCGGTCAGCGATTAGGACAACCATCATCAGGCCAGCTGGGACCAAAATAGCCACGTTTCGGCCGTCTACTTCCATCCATGGACGATGGCTCCAGACTCCAGACAAATGGAGAAAGACTTCCATCGACTGACCAGGGATGGCAACTTCCGATGTCCAAGGACCAGGGAATCCAGACGAGAGGACTCTAGGACCATCAGGAAAATCCTTGTCAAGTCATTTTCTCTATTATATACAAATTAACGTCAAATTTAGTCAGTTAAATTTATTAAATTCAAATTACAAATTAAACTTAAACAATGACTTGATTCAATGTTGAAAAATTAAATAAATCTTAAAAGTAATCAAATTAATTAGTACAGCAAAAATGTTTAAATAATGAATAATAAATATTAAATTTACAAAGTGGTTTTGGCCATAAGCCAATCATTTTCAAGAAGACCAGATTTATTGAATCGTATAAATTTTAAAATTATTTATAATAAAATGTGAATTTACCAATTCAATCTTGTAATAAGCAGATAAAATTTTTTATTATGTTAAATTTGCAAATAATTTTGTTTAAAAATATGTAAATGTAATTAATGAATTATATATGAAATGTAGAATTTAAATATGTGAAAAATAACGAACTAATAATTAATTACTTGTGAAGATGAAGCGAGAGTTAAATGTATTTTATTTGAAAAAATAATTATTTTAGTTTAAAATCTGTAATTAAATGCATTATAAAAACTTACAGTATTTGAATTTATCCTGTGTTGAACAACCAATAAAAACATTTAGTTTTTTCTAACTGATAAATAATGATTATAAAATCAAAGTACAGTTTTAATTAAATTTCATTAATTAATAAATATATAAAGTTCAGAACCTAATGTTTCTTCAAACGAGTTCTCTCCTGAGAACAATTTTATTGAGCTATTCTAAAAATTAGTTGGTATTTTGTATTGAAGTCCAGAGACGATGTCTACTGGCAGATCATGTTTAAAGAACACAGGAGCATTTTAAAATAGGTATCTTAAACATGATCATATTTTGCACGTCCCCTTGCTGTGCCTGCAGATCTCATGAAGTGGTAAGATTCTTTGAAAATCTTGTGTGTTTATATAAATGTTGTTTCTTTCCAGCTGACTATTTTATTGACATGTGTGACTATATACAGACCCAACAAACCTGCCAACCAACTTAGGGGAGGTCATACAAACGTTAAGGTAGATATCAGCGGAAATACGCTTGCATTTGGGCGTGGTACATTACGCGGGAACACAAGACAAAATTTAGGGATCTTAACCCGGTACACAAAACGGTTTGAGCAGCAGATATATAAATATGTAATAAATAGATAATTTCTGCAACAAAACCGTAGAGGAGCACAGGTGGGACGTTGCAGTGTGTGTGTGTGTGTGTGTGTGTGTGTGTGTGTGTGTGTGTGTGTGTGTGTGTGTGTGTGTGTTTGCAATACATATATGGAATATAAACCATAATAGAAGCTAAACATGTAACACTCTTAAAAATAAGGTGTTACATATAAATTCATTTATATATTTGATTTTTATTTAATAATTATATCGTTCCAATATAAAAGAAAAGTTTTGTTTTCTTGGTGCACTTTGTGAAGCTAGCATAGATAGTAGCACCCCTAGCGGGTAAAAATGTAAAATATCGTACGAGGTAGTAACTCAGGGTAATTAACTGACATCACCCGATGTGACGTAAGCATGGTCTGATATCGCATGATCTGACGGACCAATCAGAATATTCAAAATGATAAGTAAGGGTGGGAAAATTCAGTTAGCGCGTCCTTGCAACGAGCCCAGTTCTCCAAAAGTCTTTGAACGAGACGGACGTAATGGCACTTTCGGAAATAACCTAGAAATTTATAAGCTTCCAGTATTCCAAATTTAAGGATGTCAAGGTCGGTACCAAATTTATTTAACTCAGCAAAAGAAGAAGTCAGAAGCGATTATTTATGTATTTCAAATGAGTAAAAGTTAATATCATTTTTGTTTAAGTGCGCTGATTTGCATGAGCGATGTGTTAAGTGATTAGTGATTCCAAAAGCCATGAGCAATGTTTAAAATGTGTTAAAGTGTTTTAAAAATAAGTAATGTGCACAAGCAGGTACGTTTTAGATAATAATAAAGAAAATGTATTTTAATGTTAACTAAGTTGAAGAATTTTTAATTGATAAACGGTTAACACATGAACGGTAGAAATTGTCTAAAAATTTAATTGGAAATCTCAAGTTACTATCTTCTCGATATATATAAATTTTAAAGGTTAATAAGTAATTAAAAAGTATGGAATAATTAGCAGTAATTAAAAGTAAATTACTCGACACATTGGTGTAATTTGTTCTTTTGTAATTTGTCACTGATTAATAAATTGTATGACTCTGAATTTTAAAAATTTAAATTTTTATTTCACAAGTAACCTCAACCGTTACAAACAAATAAAAACAATGAAAATCCCTCATTTTATAATTAACGGATCTAATTAGGTAACAACCTGAGCGTAAATACCTTGCCAGTGACACGGGAAGAACGTGAGCAGGGAAATATCTGCTGATCAACCAATCATTTCGTATCTATCAACCGTTAAATGATTTCACATGTAGAAAAAAAGGAAATGTTTTAAGACTGAGGATATGAATACAGACGTTTGTAAATGAAAAACAAATTCAGAAAAAAATTCCTCTTTACCTTTTTTACAAATTAGAATATAAAATATAATTATATTTATCATACCATATTATTAAAACTACTACCTATTTATTAATCAATATTGACTCCACGAACAAAAAAATTATACTTATTTCATCCCAATAAAGCAAGCTAGAATAATTTAAAAAGGAGAAAACAACGTGAAATAAAACTTGTAATTTTGTTTGGAACGTTGAAAATTTTATTTTAAACAATCTACAGAATTTTGTTCAAATATTTAAAAAACATTTTATTTCAAACCACTTCAAGTTTTTAAAGTCCAGCTAACTTTGAACGTCAAGGGTGTAAATGTAGCAGGCCTCCACTTGGTGCACCCTGGGTAACGCTAAATCTGCTACGACGAATCTCTGCCAAATCCTTCTAGAGATGACCAAATCGAAAGTATCAAGTAGCCATCGCAAAACCAGCCCTTCTCAGGGCTTGAACGACGGGCTCCGCGTACTATTCTGGAACGCCGGTGGCCTTAATAACGCAAAGTTCACAGAGTTCAAGACTCTCATTCATAAACTGGACGCAGATGTTTTCATTGTAGTTGAAGCTGGAGCCTCAATGGACTCTCCAGATTTTTTTCACACTATGAATTTCACCAATTTTATTTTGCTTAGGTCAAGACTAATGACCTCAGAGATTGTTGTCGGTGTAAATAACAATGCATCATGCAAATTTGAGGTGCTTCACAGGATGTGCGAAACCGACAAACGTGAAGCCGTACTTATAGAAGTCTGGATAAACGGACACTACTACAAAATCATTGGTGTTTATAACCCACCAACTAACAACTTAAATACAAGTCTCATAGAAATGTCATCCCGACACCGCAACTAAATTATACTAGGGGACTTCAATGCGCACCCCCCCCCCCCCCCCCGATGGAACTACTACGATCGCAATGCACCTGGCCTCGCTATGGAGAATTTTATTGACAAAACACAACTGATCTATCTACGATCAAAACCCACCTTTCTATCATTTGGTGGAAGCACTAGTACACCTGACATGTGGCTGGTACATGCAAACCTAATAAGCAGATCTGACCTGAAACTGGAGGATGCTGTTGAGGGATGTGATCATAGGACCGTGTTCTTACAGGTGCGACCAAAAAATAATAATGTCCAAAAACCACGTCCTCCACGCTGGAATTTCAAAAGGGTGGACTGGACAGCTTTTGAACAAACATCTAATCAGCTTCTCACTCCTAGCATCATAAATAGCAACCCTGACCAGTCCGTAGCGGCTTTTGAGAAGAACATTTTAGAGATCGCAAAAAAATGCATACCCAGAGGGTAAGTCAATAAAAGAAATGGTACCCTTTTTGGAATAAAAATCTGACAAAAATACAAA
Organism: Prosapia bicincta; assembly: GCA_036971475.1. NCBI lineage: Eukaryota > Metazoa > Arthropoda > Insecta > Hemiptera > Cercopidae > Prosapia > Prosapia bicincta. The sequence goes on along the minus strand of JBAIZL010000008.1, from coordinate 47,700,171 downwards.
GGGAACATATTAAAGCCAGGGAAAGGGCAAAGACTACCAGCATCCTCGAAGACTGTATCCAACTCAGAGAAAAACAAGCCCAATTCAGGAGGAAGTTCGTCCAATCGAAAAGAAGCACATACCGACATTTTGTTGCCAAACTATGTTTAGAAAGGACGGCTTGAAAGCTCATAATTTTATTTCAAGCCTCAATAACGACAAACGTAACTTTACATGGGAACCAATCATTTTCAATGGAAGGACGCTCACCAGCCCAAAACACGTGGCACAATCTCTCTGCAAGCACTATGCCGCTGTCAGCGCCCTTGACATATGAGCCATAACAGCAATCAGTGGGCCCTCTCAAAGCCGAGCCGACACCTGAAATGGTCAACCCTTTCCTAACACATGAACTGGAAGCAGCCATTTGCACACTAAAAAATGAAATACAGCGGGACCGGACCTGAATATTTCCCGAATTTATAAAGCACCTTGGTGAAACAGCAAAGCAGTGCCTCCTCAAGCTCATAAACTTGGCATGGATGAAATAGGTCCCCCACCAATGGAAAAGAGCTGAAATTATCTCCATCCGTAAGAAAAGCAAACTCCGTAAGAACCTCGAGAGCTCCAGGCCGATATCGCTGACCAGTGTCTGCTCAAAGGTGGCTGAAAGGATGATCGAACAAAGACTGAGAAACTTCTTAGAGGAGAAAGGAGCAATAAGTGAAGCCCAAACAGGTTTTCGCCAAAACCACTCTACTGTTGACCAACTAGTGAAGTTCACTCAAGCTGTGAAGGATGGTTTCCACAGAAGGCAGTCCACCCTGGCCGTACTAATTGATTTTATAGCCGCATATGATAAAGTGTGGAAGCAATTGCTACTATCTAAACTAGCGAAACTGAGGGTGGTAAACAATATGATGAAGTGGTTTAAAAATTTCTCAACCCAGCGCCTAATAAGGACGAAGTTTATGAATGTTGTTTCCAATTTTAAAGCCCCAAAACAAAGTTTACCTCAGGGAGCCGTGCTCAGTTACCTTCTCTTCAACACAATGATTAATGACTTCACCGCCGCTATCGAAAAAACACCCGGCACAACATACCTGCTGTATGCTGATGATGTCATTGTGTGGAATACTACTAACAAGACTGACCACTTTGAAGAAACTATGAACCTAGTATTAGAACACGTGGGGCTATGGGCCGACTGCAATAAAATGATAGTTAGTCCAGAGAAAACCATGTTTCAGTTGTTCGCTCTCTCCACCAAGCCCCCAAACATTGAGCTCAAATATAAACAGAGTTACTTACCAGTGTCTAAATTGTCCAAATACTAAGGTGTTAATCTGGACACTAGACTCTCATGGAAAAATTACATACAAGAGGTTGCTGAGCGCGCAAGCAAGCGAACAAATCTGTTGAAAATACTAACTGGTACAAAGTGGGGATGCACGCAGGACGTTCTTGCCACTGCTTATAAGACCTATGTCAGACCCTCCATGGAATACGCTTCGGAAGTTACGTCACTGGCCAGTCAACCGAATCTGCGAAAGTTAGATAAAATCCAGAACAGTGCCCTCAGATTCATCACCGGCGCAGCTTTCTCAACGCCAATTTTTGCGATGGAAATGCAAACCTGCATAGAACCATTGCAAATAAGGCGCGAAATCCAACCTTTAAATTTTTGGAACCCTCGAGAAGAGTAAATCACCGATACTGGACTAACTATAGAAAGGCTGTACAGAGACTAAAAACCCAGCTAAGCCCACTACAACACGCTGAAGAACTTAGAAGAAGGTATAACATCGGTGAATCAAACCCAGCCCCCCTCAAAACTTTCAACAAGCCGACTATTGCCATGCCTCTCAAAAGCTTGTCGTTACTAAACTTTAAAACCCCCAAGCATCTTGCACCCACAGAAGAACTAAAGTTTTCTGCCCTTGAGACAATCCACACTTTATATCCTGAACCAGACTGGCTGCACATCTACACGGATGCATCTAAACTCAATCCTACTGGAGCTGGCGCTAGAGCTTTCTCCAAGCTATTTTAAATCAGCCAGGGCGTTGGGGCAAACGCATGTAATTTTGATGCGGAGGTAACGGCAGTGCGACTGGCCGCAGAGGCTCTTGCTGCGCATCATCCTGCAACGAACCACCAACGAGCTGTTTTCTTTATAGATTTCCAAGCCTCCAAAATTGCAATAGCCGATAACTCTTCAACAGACTGTTCGAACATATTCCACTGCCGAGAAGCAATCTCATATCTTTTACAAAATGAATGGTCAATTAGCTTTCAGTGGATCCCAAGTCACTGAGGCATCACACGTAACGAAAGAGCAGACGACCTTGCAAAAAATGGAACGCAGATGCAACAACCATACGCAGAAACCAGCCTCACCTCTGCCAAATACCTTATTGATGCAATCCCTAAACGCTCCATTAAACAAGAGTATAAGGAAGCCCGCAGGGGGAAACATTGGGCATCACTTAGCAGTCGCGGTCCTTTGGTGCCCACAAGCGATAGAGCAACTGCCGTGGCTGACTTTCGACTCCTGACAGGACACGACTATCTTCAGGCCACCTCTACTGTTTTGGTCTAGCGGAGTCCGATACGTCTCCGCTCTGTCTCAATGGTATTATGAATGGGGACCACATTTCAACCTGTTCCGAACTGGACGACCAGCTGTCCAAAACCGGTCGTTACTGGGAGGCTCGACGCCGAATGGTTCAACAGCCAAAGGCGGGCATTGGATAAAAGGAAAGTAAAGGAAGTACTTTGAACTTCAAACTTCGTACAAGGTAAATTCCGTTGCTTCATACACGATTCGGGCTCATACTCCAGGTTAGTTTACTGTTGGATTAAAAATAATAATTGTGGAAGGAAATTAAAATTTTCCTATATACGTGTTTTACAAGGCAAGAGTAAAATGCAGTATTCCAATGACTAACCTACGATCTTTAAATTACAGTATATTTCATTAAACGTATTTTCTTATAATTCTACAAAACATAAACTGTCGCCGGTCTCAGTTTCATTCAATTTACCCAGAGCAGAACTACGTGGCATCTGTGAGGGCATTACGTAATGATATGCCTAGCCTAAAAATAATTAGGGTTTCGTGGCAATGATGGTGCAGGTGTAGTAAGCAACTCTCATTGTTGTTTATTATCTTATTGTTGTAGGAACAGACCTAATACATCAGGCTGTGTTTGTCTTAATACAAGTAATCGGCAGGGAAATATTTTTAAGAAACCTCACTACTTAGTAATGTGTCTACCATTTTAAATAATCTAAAAATATAAGTAAAAGTTATATGAACTATTAATCGACTTGCTGACGTGTTACACTGACGAAGCCTATCCCGCTGCTCGTCAACGTTCGTCAGAGTAACCAGTTAGGCTTCGTCAACGAAACGACGTTTTCGTAGGGTGTCAGCAAGTTAATAGTTTTCACTTAGTTCTTAAACTAATCACTTATAATTTTGTCAGTTGAATTCAAGATGATCAAAACAGACAATATTAACTAATATTTTAGAATTAAAATATTGTTGTTTTGTTATTAAAATATTTATACTATTAAAACTAATTTACAGACATAATTTTATAAATAAATAAGCCAAAGTACCTGCACTTGGTGAAAAACTTATTAAATAAAAAGATTTAAAAATGATTTAACGCTAGAAAGATTATACATTATACAAATTTAAATAAATAGGTTCCAATATAAATTAGAACTTTGATATGTAAGACTATTGTACAAATGCAAATATAAGAAATACGTAATGCTAATATGGATACTGGTGCATAGTGATGTTGCAACAGTATACTATAAGGGTAATGTGAACTTGTTCCACGTATTTATAAAATAAAGGTTCACATAAACGGTAGCAGTGCAGTAAATCAGATTTGCATTAGTAATCTTACTTTGCACATTATAATGCAGCATCTGCTTCAGAAGGAATAACCTTTACATATGATTAAAGGAATACGAAAAGCTAACAATATTGATATATCACACAACTAACTCATTGTAGCAAAATACACTTTGTTTGAATACACAAATATGTGAAGTAAAGAGACATCTGCAATAACGTACTCCAATTATGCTCTTATATCTAAACCATAAACATTATTATACTACTAAAATAGGAACAATCGATATCAGCTCCAATACCGGAACGGGAACAAGGTAATAGTCTGTAGAAGATTTAAAGTTTTCAGAACGTTAATAATGCAGAAAATGTTTTTAATATATTTTGTAGGAGCTACACAACTGCATTACTAACTTAGCAGTGACGGTTTTGAAAGAATCATTAATTATAAACTTTTACCGAACCCAAGGTTTTTCCAACATTAATCATATGTTCACGACATGCTGCCAATTTTGCCTCATTACACTTGGTTCCTTACAGCAAGAAATTATGCTCCATCATGATTAAAGAATGTGAAATAACTTGAGGGTAATTAATATAATCTACATCCCACATTGCAATATACTGTGAAAAATACTGGGAGGGTAGAAGCTAATCGGTAGAAAGTTGGACAAAGGCAGAGCGTCGTGGGGGAACTACGGCCGTATTGTGAAACGTCAATAGGTCCTTATTAATTTACATGGTTTTCCGAATACAACAATCCGTGAAGTTTGTGGTTCCCTAATTTGTTTAAGAATTTAGAGGTGGACTAAATCTGTAAAGAAAGTAAACTATGAAACAAGGTTATCGACCTCAACAAAGCAAAATTGTTTATAACAAAATGTTTTTGTATAATAGTGTAAGATATTAAAGTTACATGATCAGAATTATACAGTGAAATAAAACTTTTGTTAGCGATTTTTTATATTGTAGAAACGTATATAGATACCGCTTATCAAAATGTCTTCAACGTCTTCCGGCACACGTTCTCCAATTTTATTTAATATTTTATTGTTTTGTTTTAAACTGGAACAGGTTTATTATTTATTATGAAAGAGTCCAAAATATGAAGACATTGTGATTTTTCTTTGTAGATGACCATAGTACTGTTAGATTAGTCTAATCAAACCTGGCAGTTTTTATGCTTTTTTTTTGTTTTTTAAAAATATTTTCACACTTTCGTAATTTTTTTGTTTTTTTAATAGAAAATTTATTTTAGTTATTTCTTTTGGTTTTAGAACGAATTTGGTCTAATGTAATCTCAGGAGAACTTGAGTTCAAGAAAAACGCGTTTCAGTAGCGCACTTAGAGTCATTTAATTTAAATATTTTAATCTTTTTAGGAAATTATGTTTATTTTTTTGATATTTGTTCTGTTTTTAGAATATTATGTTTTATTTTGTACATGTAAGTCGCGGATGGAGCTCCTCTTCATTTCGGCTTTGTGTTTAGTACACGTAAATTTAATAAATATAAATAAATACATACTTACACACACACACACACACACACACACACACACACACACACACACACACACACACACACACACACACACACATACACACACACACACACACACACACACACAAACACACACACACACACACACACACACATATATATATATATATATATATATATATATATATATATAAATTAATTTAAACATTTAATTTAAAAATTAAAACAAATTAAAAAATATTTATTTTATTCTGTTCAATGCTCATATGTACTTTATACAAATTTTCATGCGTATCGCTGTTTTTTATCGTTCTGTAATAAATTTTATTATATACCTTACTTTTTAATTGGTAATTACTAAAGGAATTTAAGTAAATAAAGCTAATTATTTTATTGCTTTATAAATAAGAGTCAATTATTTGATAAACATATTATATTCCATTGTATAAGAAACATATAATTGTTAAAAGTGTTCTACAAAAAGGTTTTCACAGAATAAAATAATACATAACTAACAAAAGATGACAAAAAGGGCCCTATTTATTTAGAATGTAATGTATAAGGTTTTACGGTATGGTCTCATGAGACAGTATATTTTATACAATACATTTTGTTTAAAAAAAAAGCGTAAAACGTAATTGAACAATTAATGAAATGATAAAATAACGAGATATATAGTCTGTTACCTACAATCGAGAATACTCTATTACCTATAAGTAGATTTTTACTAGTAAAGAGGCTGGTATTTCTACATTTATAAAACGATTAAATTATAGTACACTTATTTAATAGTGTTAATACGATATTTCAAAAACCTTTTGTTTTTTTACTGTAATGATTTTTTTTAAAATTCGTCTTAGGATTTTTGGAAATACGGTAATAAATAAACAAAAACAATTTAATTTTAATATTTATCAAGTCTATGATCATCGTCCTAACCTTAAATCCCAGTACGCCTTGTTGTAGTTACCAGGTAATATGTTGTACCTATAAACGTTGAAACTCCAAAGATCGATGAGTAATTCAAATGGTATGAAACCAATATTACCCGCAGCACTAGAGAACAAGTCGTTTATCTCTGTCTCTGGGTCACGTTTAGAATCTTTTGGTACGATGTTTAGTGCTTGCAGGGTTCCATAAGACGTAATGAACACCCTCATTATCTCTGCTAACCCTTCTGCTAGACCTGGGTTAAAGGAAACTAAAATTATTATTTGTTTGTTTTTTTCTTTCTTTTAGTTTCTATCAAAACTATAAAAAGTTGGTTCTCTAGATGCTTTCTTAGGGTAAAACAAATAGAAATTTTATAATATTACGTGTATTTTCAAAAATTACTTTTTTTTATCAAGTACAGTTTGTTTTGACTTATATGAGTTTATAATAAAAGATTAGGAAAGTAATTATAGTGCAACGGTTTTTAATTTTGCTATGGAGGGCTATCTACTCCTACATTCTGTATATTTTAACAGAGGCTTAGGTAATCCCAATATGTAGTCGTATTTTCCTTTAAATGTTTCCTTTTTCTCACAAAAATTATTATTCAACTTTTCGATACATGTAGCTCAAGGAATATACCTCTCAGGATAACCAACTCCTGAGATTTTAACAAAAACCAATTAGCTTCCTAGAAACTAATCGGTGTGATGGATTCTTGAAGAGACACTTCTGAATCAAAGACTATATTTGGACCCCTTGTGAATCTTACTTTATATAAAATAAAATAATAAGCTAATTGGAAAATAAATTTTTATTTATTATTCATCTTAATTTTCAATTATTGTTTTCTTTTCATTTACAAATATTAGGTGTTCAATTTAAAATATGGCTATAACTCGGTTTACAATAATTTAACCTAATCTATTTCTTATTGTATACAAATATTAAATAATTTAATTTTAAGACCCTTGGTTTTTAAATGATCATAGCCCCTCCCCCAAACATGTATATCTCATTTTAGAATAATGAATATTTATTTTCCATACTATTGCCGCTATAATATTTCAAGAATATACTCCCTACATTTAAGGTAGGCTATATATTTTCTATTTATCCAAGGTTTTAATTCACACTTTCGACTGTCATTTTTCATACACTCAAAGCCTAATGGTTCATTACATATCAGTATATCTTTTATAATTTTACTGAACAGTTTTAATTTATTTATAATATATGTTACCTAAATTTAAACAAAAGTATTAAAGCCTGGCAATGAGTTATCCAGAAGTACATTAGCATTTATTTTACATATTGAAAAAATTAGCTTAACCTTAATTAATTATAATAATTATGTTCGTTATATATAACCAAGAAAAATTTACATCATTTGTTAAGAAATAAAACCATATCGAACATTTATATTCGCCTGTATAATCTTTTAAAAATTGTTAAATGAAGAGACTAATTTGGAAAACTAAAGTTCAATTTAGTTAGCCTAAGCCCGGTTTATTTTCCTTAGGTTGTATATTTTATTTGAATTTTAAATTTTAAACAATACAGATCGAAATAAAATATAGTTTAAATATTTATTCTTGTTTATAAAACCTTATACTGATGATTTCGTTGTCTGGATCTCATCGTGAAATGGGTCCCTCACATCCAGTCAGCTTTGATAACTAATTTGTTATTTTGGTTATAAGTTTTACCAAATGTGTTGATGGGTCGAATGCTCAATACAATTCAAAGTGTTTTTAATCATGTTATAATAGATGGCTCCTTCACCAAATTTACTTATTAAGGCGTTTTAGACTTTCGTATCTTTCACAGGTCGAGGTGGTTTATATTTGGATATTTATCATACAGCTCAGATACCATAGCACTAACGTATCACATCACGCACTATAATACGTTTTTTAATCAATATTTGGAATTTACATTTAAGGAACTTTATACACATAGGTCATTTCATTGATGGCTCTTGCACGACTCCCGACGGTAACCCACACTCTCTCTTTCCGGAGTGTTATAGTCCGTGGGTTAACCCCATTCTTTTAATAAACCAGTCAGACCATTTCTTAGGTAGGAGAGACGTTATTTAAAATATAACCACCAACCCACATTGCTTGTATTTCTTTAATTATTTTTTTTTTACTTTTATTAGAGCATTTTACTTTACATGGCATCCTGATTTGAATTTACAATTTTGTTGAAACAATTTTTTGATTACTTTTCTTCAAATTGATTTACTTCCTACTTTAATTTCCGCATTTCTACTTGATTGCAGTGCCTTTTGTGACCCTGGTGGACGATATTTTACTAGAGGCTTGTAGGGGTAAATGCCACTATAATTATTAAAACTAAAAAACTTTTGCATGATAATTTTATTTTTTTATACAAATTTAAAAACTATATAGGATATTACTAATAACCTGTACAAATTATCTTTAATACTGCTTAAGCATAAAAACCCTAAAGGGTATTAGCACAACCCTATAAACATAATTTTAAGTACTGTTTAAACACAAAAACGTTACAGGCTATTAGCAAAAACCTATACACATTTTCTTTAATACTGTCAAAACACAAAAACTATAAAGGGTATTAGCAAAAACCTATACACATTTTCCTTAATACTGTTTACACACAAAAACTATAAAGTTTATAAGAAAACTCCTATAGAAATAATCCTCAGTACTGTTTAAACACAAACACTATTAATGTAATAAGCAAAAACCTATACACATTTTCTTTAATACTGTTTAAACACAAAATCTATAAAGTTAATAAGGAAAATCCTATACACATAATCCTTAGTACTGTTTAAACACAAACACTATAAATGTAATAAGCAAAAACCTATACACATTTTCTTTAATACTGTTTAAACACAAAAACTATAAAAGCTATTAGCAAAAATCTATACACATTTTCTTTAATACTGTTTAAACACAAAAACTATAAAGGGTATTAGCAAAAACCTATACACATTTTCTTTAATACTGTTTAAACACAAAAACTATAAAGGGTATTAGCAAAAATCTATACACATTTTCTTTAATACAGTTTAATCACAAAAACTATAAAGGGTATTAGCAAAAACCTATACATGTTTTCTTTGATACTGTTTAATCACAAAAACTATAAAGGCCATTAGCAAAAACCTATACACATTTTCTTTAATACTGTTTAAACACAAAAGCTATAAAGGGTATTAGCAAAAATCTATACACATTTTCTTTAATACAGTTTAATCACAAAAACTATAAAGGGTATTAGCAAAAACCTATACATATTTTCTTTGATACTGTTTAATCACAAAAACTATAAAGGCCATTAGCAAAAACCTATACACATTTTCTTTAATACTGTTTAAACACTAAAACTATAAAGGGTATTAGCAAAAACCTATACACATTTTCTTTAATACTGTTTACACACAAAAACTATAAAGTTTATAAGAAAAATCCTATAAACATAATCCTTAGTACTGTTTAAACACAAACACTATAAATGTAATAAGCAAAAGGGTATCAGCAAAAACCTATATACATTTCTTTAATACTGTTTAAACACTAAAACTATAAAGGGTATTAGCAAAAACCTATACACATTTTCTTTAATACTGTTTACACACAAAAACTATAAAGTTTATAAGAAGAATCCTATAAACATAATCCTTAGTACTGTTTAAACACCAACACTATAAATGTAATAAGCAAAAGGGTATCAGAAAAAACCTATACACATTTTCTTTAATACTGTTTAAACACTAAAACTATAAAGGGTATTAGCAAAAACCTATACACATTTTCTTTAATACTGTTTACACACAAAAACTATATCGTTTATAAGAAAAATCCTATAAACATAATCCTTAGTACTGTTTAAACACAAACACTATAAATGTAATAAGCGGCTATTTTGAATTCGAGACCTCTCACACCTCTGTTAAACGACGCCTTAGACCTCAATGCACTCACCCCGGGTCACTTCTTAATAGGATCTTCATTGTTTTCAGTTCCAGAAGAGGATCTTTTCAACGTTCCTGCCAACCGACTCAAGCACTGGCAGCTAATCAAGGCCTTTCACCAGCGTATTTGGAAGAGATGGCATCTAGAATATATCCATACTCTTCAGCAACGGGGGAAGTGGAACGTGCCAACTGTCAACCTGCGCGTCGGCGACCTCGTGTTAGTGCGTCAACCTGCACCACCTCTCGCATGGCCTCTGGCTAGGATAAGTAGTGTTTCTCCAGGAAAGGATGGTGTAGTAAGAGTGGTCCATTTGAAGACAAAGCAGGGAACCTTGACAAGACCTGCTCACAAGGTTTTCCCTCTACCTCAACGCTCATAATGAACTTGCGCCATAGTGCGCTCATTTTTGTAAAAGAGATATTTTTATTTTCCTTTACGAACTTTTTATTTTTATAAACTCTCAAGATATTATATTTGTGTTAGTTCTCTTTGAATCCTAGAAGGATTCAAGGCCCCCGGTATGTTACGTATTTAATATTAATATAGACTCATTTCTTTTATTTTAAACCCGCCGCCAAAGTCAGACAAAGCTCACCGGTTTGTGATAAGGTTTGTTCTGCCGTTTGAACGGCAGAGCAAGTTAGACCTTTCCAGAGTGTAGACCGATACCCCTACGTTCTAGTATACTATTATACTTTTCAATCTCCGTACCTTAGGTACTAGAATACGTGAATGTAACTATTTTAATAATTTTTATACCGAATGTGACCAGTGCGTGGAATACGAACACGTTTTCTGGCCAGAAATCGCTTATTTAATACGCGAGTGTGATAAGTGTGTATTCTATGGTGCACGTAAGTACAAACTATTAGTTTATATAATTATAATAATTATTGGTCCTCCGAAACTATTGTTACCAAACACTATACACATAATGTTTAGTACTGTTTAAACACGAAAACTATAAAGATTATTAGCAAAAACCTATACACCTAACCTTTAGTACTGGTAAAATATTTTGCAAATATTTGGATTCGAAAGCCCGGCTACATATTAGTATATAACATTAATAAACATGTCCTAAGGCCATTATGTTTTTTTCGGAAAGTTATTTTGTATCAATTTTGAGTTGGGTAAAATATTCAGTGCGCAGTGTTAAGTTATGCTACGGCTCAGTACCTACCAATATATCAGGCCTCACACATACGTGATTCGTTATGTGTGACGTCAGCATATGTAGACTGACGTCAGTTCCTACTGGTACTGTGCGGCTGCCTGGTTCTACAAAGTGATAGTGACGTGGTTTGTGTTTAAGGTATCTAAACTTTGGCAAATACGCAGTTTACCCACCCCCAATGGTATGCGTATAAAAATAATGAAAAACATGTCCTTGATAATTATTATTTTTGCTATTATGACGGAAGGTTAATTTTATATACCAATTCTGAAATATACCTTTGAAGTATCCAGTTGGTATAGATTTGGTTGTAATTTTATACATTTAACCATTAGGTAATGTTGTTTAAAATTAGAACCAAATTTATTCTGACTGGACAACTTATAGACATAATTTAATATAGTTATATAGGAATGTATAAAATTACAACCAAAACTATCCTAATTAGAGACTTTATATATATATATATATATATATATATATATATATATATATATGTTTAAATATACGTATACGCCATTAAAACGTGTGTAAGAATAGTGCTAACATGATGTCACTGTTGTTGTGACGTCACTGTATCACTCATGAAGCAGTCAGCCATAGCACACCCTACTATTGCGCTTTGAATTTTTTACTGACTAAAAATTGATAAAATACAACTTTCTGACACACAAAATTTTAAAAATTATAATTAAAATAGCCTCAGGACATGTTTAGAAGTTTTCCATACTAATTTCTACCCGTGTTTGTGAATTCAAACATTTACCAAATTTCTTGTTTACAAATCATACTCTTACTGTACTCTTACTGTATCAAAATCATACTGTTTTTCATTACAATATATATCTCATGTAGGTTTTGGGTAATTTAAGTTCCTCAAAACCCTATAAATGTTGTAAATCGAGCATATCCTATATTTTTCCCGCTCCTTCGTGTAAATACCTTCAATTAATTTGAGTCATCTATCTCTGTACGACCGGACAGACCGACAGAATGAATACACTAAGTATATACAATAGATCGAACGAATTAGAGGAAAAATAATGCCTCTAGTCGGTAAGAAGTGATAGAAGTGATAGAAGTGATTTATTCAAAATAAGTGCTTGGAGATTTGTATGCAATGGAGGTAGTAGTGTTAAATAAGCTTTGTTACCCGTTCAGAAATATTCCTATTAGCGAAAAAGAATGGTGTTAAATTGCATATCTAACGCCGTGTTTTGTTTTTTTTTAGTCTAAAGCAGGGGTTCTCAACCTTTTAGTAACCACGTACCACTTGAAATTTTCAGATATTTTGACGTACCCCCTTATATTTATATATATTTTTATTTTTGTAAATAATTATATATAATTTACATTTGTTCATGTTTAGGAAAATTAAAATGCATTCTACAACTGTATGTATGTACACAGAATTTACTTAGATACAAAATGAAATGTATCTTACATTAAAAACAATCTCAAATTAGTCATTGAACACAGTCATTTAAATTTAAACAGATCTTAATGACTCGTTGTTGTTGTTTGTCCTTGACCAAAGTTTCTATATCTGGGTCGATTGAACTCAACTTGATTCTTAAGTCCTCTTCAACACTAATGCGGTTTCTGTATTTATTTTTTATGTACAGCAGTTCTGAAAAGCCCGATTCACATAAGTACGAGGTTACAAATGGAAGTAAAAAGATTATTGCTTGCTTGAACACTGATGGGTATTCAGTTTTTGTCCCCATCCAAAAGTCTGTTAAAGATTTTTCTTTAAACGAATCTTTCATTGAGCTGTCACTTGTAAGGTCGATGAAACACTTTTTTGAGTGACTAGGAAATTCACCTGAAAATGGATTTCTAATCCACTCATATTTAGAAAAATCGAATGAAATATTTATCAAAACTGGTTTGAAGGGCTTCCATATGACTAGTGATACCATCAGTCACTTCTGGTTTCAGAGAAATATCATTAAAACAGACTTAAGGTTGGCAGCCATACCATTGGAAGCCAAAGCTTCTCGGTGAATAACGCAGTGAGTACTTTGGAATTCTGGAGCAACTTTTTTTATTCTTGCTCCTAATCCACTGAAATGACCCGACATAGCTTTTGCTCCGGCCGTGCACAAACCAACACATTTAGACCATAATATTTCCGCTTTCATCATGTACTCATTTATGACATTAAATTTGACCTCAGCTTTAGTGTTTGATTCTAGAGGTTTGCAAAATAAAAATTCTTCCTTTACTTCACTTTGATAATCAAAACGTATGAATACGAGAAGCTGTGCCATATTTGCTATGTCTGTGCTTTCGTCTACTTGCAGTGCAAAATAATTACATTCGTGCAGTTGAAGTAAAAGCTGTTCTTCAATACTCGAAGACATCTCAAGAATTCGCCTCTTTACTGTGTCATTGGACAACGGAATTTTCTCGATTTCCTTTGCTGCCTTTTCGCCTAATACTGCCTCGACCATATCCTTAGGGACCGGAAGTAAAAGTGTTTCGCCAATTGTATGAGGCTTCACTTCTTTAGCTATTCTATAACTGACAAAGGTACGATGCTTTGACCAGTTTTTTGTCTATATTTACAAATTTTGCCATGCAGTGATTTTCTCTCTTACACAATTCAGATTTTCTTTGAAAAAATTCTATAGGTTTGTCAACCAAATCGGGATGCTTAGTAGACTGGTGCCGCTTTAGTAAGGAAGGCTTCATGCTCTAATTTGAAAGTGTTTCTGAACATACAACACATTGTGGAATAGGATTATCGTTATTTTCTGTGCCAGGTTTTACTATAAATCCTAACTGTAAATAAGCTGCATCGTACTTACGATTTGGCTGAGGTTTAATCTTCTTTTGACTGTCCTTAGAGGTGGAGGGGTTAGTCAAATATTGCTTCATTATGTCCACTAAAAACTATGCTGAATTACTACTAAAAACTAAAACTAAACTTCACTTCATGGAACACAATCGAAAAACAGCTAACATTGGCATCAGAATGAAACTACTGGGTGAGAAAGTAACACAAAAGAACGTGACACCAGCTCATGCCACTGTGAAAACAAAGCTGACGGGGTGGGATGGTCGTGATCGTGATGAGTGGCGGGGGGTGAGGAGTGGGAGGAGGAATTGAGTCACTCGGGTTGTTTGTGTAGCGGCAAGGTCAGCGTCAAACTGCCACTTTTCTATGTAAAACACAGATGGAGGAATTGTATTCTTAACGCGGAAATGTTGCATCGTAACAGTTTTTATTGTTATTATTAATATATGACTGCGTACCACCGGAAATGTCCCCGCGTACCACCGGTTGAGAACCACTGGTCTAAAGGATCTGTTATATAAGTTAGGCTATATTTACAACAATATTGTTTTTGTAAATTACTGATTTTGTGTAGAAAATTTAAAACGTATATGTTTAAAATAGACACAAACACACACACACACACACACACACACACACACACACATTACTGTAACAAACACAAAAAGCATTCTCTCTCAAGGTTGAATTATGATGAAGCGGATTATAAAAAAATATTCTACTTTGAAGTACGTTTAGAATTTTTAACAGGATTTTTATCGCACATATTCTCAAAAAAGTACTTAATCCAGCTCAAATAATACAAATTTAGAGTCAGAGATTTTAATGTAATGTTTGCATTAATTTGGTAACCCTGCAACCGTATTGCCTGAGATGGTATTATTATTCATGTATTATTATCAAACGTTTTAGGGAATGTCTTTTAAATTATATAATCTATAAATTCCCTTTATTCTGGTAGCCAAATACAAAGTAATTAACAGAATGGTTTCTGTAATTAGCAAAGGAAAATAAATCACGAAATGCGGGATTAAATTTGCCTAATTAGCAACGAGCTCTGCTTTGTGCTAAGAACTTTGATATGACGTCATAAGTAAACACACTGCCTTGCTATTTCTAATTGTTTTGTCTTTGCTAAATGTTCTGACGGGTTCGTTTATTTACAAATTACATTAGATTAACAGTGTTTGGTAAAAGTTAAAACAATTGCTTTGGTGTCTGATAACAGACGGCTCATTTAGAAATTTCTATTTCACTTTTTGGCCTGTAGTGCGTTTAGATGTATTGAAAAGAGAAGTATGCTGTGTAATTAAAAAAACACTATATTGGGTGATTCGGAGGTGCGTTGTATACTTGAACAATAGCCGTGGCTTTGCTTTGGGTTAGTTACGACACTATCGTTATGTATCGGCGTTCATCACACCTAGGTTAGGAAGTACGGCATTCAAAAAGCAATGATTATTTAAAGAAACATTTATATAATTATAGAAGGGCTAGAAATTTGAAAACAAATTCATAAAACATTTTCATTATATTAAACTCATTGTATTATGAATCATTGAAATATAAATCACTATATATTGAATAAATATTGAGTTCAATATTGTTGAATATAATACTTTTACTTGGTAATAAAGAAAGCTAGAATTAATGAAATCAGCTGTGTCATGAAATTGGTCGTTATTACTTATATTTATTTAAATCATGCCAAAAGATGACACGAATTGAGAGTTTTTCTCCACCTCAAAAGTTGCACAAAACATATCCTGATGATGTCGACGCGGCAGTAGAAACCTAAGAGAGTTGAAAGGTATTAAGAGATGTTGAGGAAATTAATGTATTTAATAAAAAGATGTCGGTATATGCTAAAGACTTCGCTTTCACAAACGCTGAAATGTTGCTACGATTGAAGAAACAAACAAAACTTTCATATTTTATAATTCTGTTATTTAAATGGATTAAATGATAAAAAATATTTGCCTGTTGTATGTTTTAGATCTTTAATTCAATTGTTATGTATAGCATTGTTTTTCTATAACAGTTTTCTACCTTGAGTCACCTAATCGGTGTTACTTAAAATAATTTACTGATAAAACATAGAGAAAAATATTATAATTGTTAATTACAAATGGAAGTGGCATTATATTTTTAACTCAAATCATGTCTTAGTTAAAATTTAGCATTGTGTATTCCGTTAATAGGATGTTAACAATGAAAATTTGCGATACACACAGCTGTCAATGCTTTCATAGCCTTCCCTGCGGCTTCAATGCTGCCAATCAGTGTAGGCTATACCATTGGTCACCTATGGTTACCTGCTTTGAAGTGGTATTACTAGAGGTAATTGCTGTATGATGTGATTTGAACGCCTAGGTTGTACTGGACGTGGGCCATGTCAGAGTCGTGTTATCTAGAATATATTGTTATCAAACAACAAATTATTACCAAAACAATTATCCTAATTCATTAAACATCCTAGATTCTTAAAATCAATCTATTTTTTATTAAAAACAATTTAATACTACTGTCATATTGGCAAACTTTATTTAGTGTTTGCAAGCATTATAACGTTACTCCATGAAGGGAAGTTTCAAATCTATCTAAAGAAAGATGTTCCGCCAACTAGAAAAAACGAAATTCAAAATGCTTCACTTAAGCTATTCTACATGTTACTTTTCAAGCAGAATAAAATGGAAACATTTTTGGGTGAACAATTGTATAAAATTTCAATACTGGATGTAGTTTTTTTCGTATTCATTATGATTTTAAAACAATTTTACACGATTTTGTACATCCATTTGGTGTGTATTGTGCAACCCGGCGAGCTGCTGAAGGATCCGTGTTTATCTCGAAGGGAAGTAAGTGGGTTGGTGC
Source organism: Prosapia bicincta (assembly GCA_036971475.1). NCBI lineage: Eukaryota > Metazoa > Arthropoda > Insecta > Hemiptera > Cercopidae > Prosapia > Prosapia bicincta. The sequence goes on along the minus strand of JBAIZL010000008.1, from coordinate 47,683,052 downwards.
TACCTATTAGGGCAGGATTATTCAAGATTACATGCAAGAACTTTCTCGGCTTTTACATAGGACAAACAGAACAACAGAGAGCACACAAACCTTAAGGTACAAAGAACACATTCAAGAATTACAAAAAAAAAAACACAACCCAAATTAAATTTCCCCATACACATACAAAACACACTACACTCAGGGGGTGTGCGCCTGTTAGGGGATTACCCCTGTGAGAAGTTTCACCTCTGGTGTGCAAGTCCTGGTGTTATATCAACAGAAACATGACAAGCGATATTCGTGCGTATGAAACAATTGAAGAATAAAGATGGTGAAACTGAAGAGTTGCAAAGATCCAGCCTTTCAGCTCGAGCTTTGCCAGAACGCACAGACCAGCCCGCTCGCTAAATCGATCTCCAGCTATAAATCCTCTACCCCTACGAATTCAACCTCAAACACTTTAATTTGCGGCACTGTTCATTGTCTAATTTCGCACTGAATTTAATTTTGTTTTAAATTTCTTCTCTGCAGCAATAATTCTTGAGGACGCGATGGCATAGATATTACTTTTATGAAAACCACTTTTGGAGAGACTCCTCCCCAAAAGGGTTTCAAAACACATGATACTACATCTCAGCAAACGCCCTACCACTCTCAGCCCTGCATTGTCTTGTAACTTTACGTTTTCAAACTATTTCTCTGTTAACAAAACGGAGCGCTTCCAACACAATCTTTTCCGTTTTTCGTCTTAACCCACGTTGAAGAATTATTAGCATCTCCAGGCATATTCCACCCCTCCGGGCGCCTATCAACCAATTGCCAGTCTCCATACGCCAATGACGTTATCCAAACGCTTAGCACTGAGTCACATCCGGTGTGCTATCCCCTCACCTATTTACGTTTGATCGATTATTTCCACAAATTTCTTAATTATCTTGTAACTCTTTTAATTTGCATTTTCTCGTGTTCTTTGGCTTTGCACATTCATCCCCGTTTCCTGTTCTGTGTCCTCCCGAATTTCGATAGTCTTTCTAGGTAGATTTTATCCTTTTTCCCTCTTTCAACTATGTAACAAAACCCTTTCACGGCTAATGACTTTTTTCCTACGAATTATATTCATAAACCTATACTACTTTATGCCTAAGGCATTTCTATTATGTTTTAGCTACGTTACACTGACTATAAAATATTTCAAAATGAATGAAATTTAAAATTTTAATTGCAACCGTAACATGTGATATTTTAGCCCGTTGCAGTGTGTGTGTGTGTGTGTGTGTGTGTGTGTGTGTGTGTGTGTGTGTGTGTGTGTGTGTGTGTGTGTGTGTGTGTGTGTGTGTGTGTGTGTGTGTGTGTGTGTGTGTGTGTGTGTGTGTGTGTGTGGTGTGTGTGTGTGTGTGTGTGTGTGTGTGTGTGTGTGTGTGTGTGTGTGTGGTGTGTGTGTGTGTGTGTGTGTGTGTGTGTGTGTGTGTGTGTGTGTGTGTGTGTGTGTGTGTGTGTGTGTGTGTGTGTGTGTGAAGAATGAGTTTTCGGTTTTACTAACAACTTTAGCAGAGAGCGATCGGGCTTATTCTAGAAGGATGGGAGATTAAAAGGATTGATGGCAAGTAGAGTTGGAAACAAACCTCATATATTTTGACTGGAACGCTTGAAGGCAGCTGGTAGACCTCGGATACGAGACTGCCCACAAGACAGGTGTAAGGAAGAATAGCACGAAAAGGAATTAGATACAAAAGGGACGTTGTATTCAGACTGAGGCCAAAATAGAGAAGCCAAAGCTTGTCATGGCTAGCTTGCTTTTACTAAAAGCGGAAGGAGCTTGTTGGGATTGGAAATAAAGTTGTTAAGTTGTCACCGAGAAATGCCTCTTAAAACGATTTGCATTTGCTGGTCGTTCTACGATCTACGGTCATAGAGAACACCTGACAGACCTTACATTTTTTTTATCAGTAAAATATAGGTTCTAGGAAAATAAAGCATTTTATATTTTCAAAAAATCCATTTCTCAAGATAATAAAATAAGGAGGTTAAAATATCCAACAAGTGTGGGTTTAAAGGTATTCGTGAGTAAGTCTTGAGTAATTCCATTTTCATTAGGAATTTACATCCCGTAAATGTTTCACTATTATTGTGCAATCATTGCGGCTTCCTGCTACTAAATCTACTCTGAACATTACCTTTTATTTTACATTTCACTAATAAAGACCGAAAAAAAAGATTAAAGCTGTAACTAACATATTTGCTTGGTTAGAAATGAATCCTTCTTTAAAATTTGTTTCTTTGCAAATTTTAATATTTACATTAAATGAAAAACGAGAGTGCAAGACTCTCGAGCGGCATTCGGATTGAAAACATAGAAACATATTTAAATAATTACTTTTACTATAACTTTTACAATCTGGAGTATTAGCTTACTTTATCTGGGATTTCCATATTGCTTTATACACTTGAAAATGCACAAGGAAAATTACTAATAATGGGAAATAAAATTATATTATAAATCTCCCGATATAAAAATATGAATAACGTAAGATAAATTGGTAAAGTTTTGAAAATGATTCTTTATGAAAAGAATGTACGAATTGTCAAAATGAAATTAGTGTGTAATACAGTTAAAATTCAATATTAAATTAATTGCCAATAATGTTACTGCAACAGTCCAATAGATTAGGCAACAGTGTAATAAATTTGGCAACATTGTTGTATGCGACAGAATCGGTTGTTCGTCGCACAAAAATAAAATAGAGTGAACAAGTGAGTTAAATGTCAATATTGTATTCATTGTCTTTATGCCATGACAACGTGTAATAGATTTGGCAGCACTGTAAAAGGTTTGGCAACAGTGTTGCTTAATTTAGGCTAGCTGTGTGACAGAATCGGTTGTTCGTGAAGGTTTACGCACTGTAGTTGGCAAAAAGCCTTACTCTGTATATTTTATTAACAAATATATTCCTGTATTTGTAATAATCTAGTGTTATGTGTTATTTAAAACAAGATAGCATTTCCTACATTATATATATATATATATTAAAATACAATCACTTCATTAAAATAATATTTACTAAACAAAATGACCGTTGCTGTTCATCAATGTAATATATTGAAATTGTCGATATTCATCATGCGTAGCCAACAGGTAGAGCAAAATTGTTAATTACATGTTAGGAATTATCTTTTGTATATATATGGAGCTCTCGTATTAGATCATACGTCATCACATAATTTCATGAAATGCATTGTAACTCTGAATGTACAGTAATTGCAATTGAAAATGTTTTAAACATATCCTCCAAATATCTTCTAAGTGAATCAGGAAAAGAGTGTTTGCAAAAGCTACAGCCAAACTACAGTAAACCTTTGGCACTTCTCGGTAAGGAGGAAGAGGTTAAAGAGTATCACTCCAGTAGCAAAGCTAGACGAGCCTAAGAGGATCTGGTTCTAACCAATTATCTTTAGTAATAAGTTATCCTTCCTATTCACTCACTGTTAGAATTTTTGTATTTGCTTAGTAATTAGAAAATAACCTCCAAACCCTGACTTATTTGATTTGACCAGTTGAAAAATATTCCCAAAGGTAAAATATCCCATTAGGTTTGGTTTTAAGAGAAGGGAAATGGAAAAATGAAGATAAAGACGAAAAACACTTAATAAGTGTGAATAGAAAAAAAAAAAACGTGAAGAAAGGAATAAGGCGTACGAACAATGTCAAGTATTGTCGACCATTGTTAATCTCGTTCCTTATCTCTCACAACGAATTCTCGACTGTTTTCATGTAATTGTGTTTATACATGATTTATTCTAAAGAGATATTTCTGCAGTTAGTGAAAAACGTATTTTACGCAACCTTAAGTTCAGAGTTACTAAAGAATTTAAATACCAATGATTAATGCTTTAATAGAGCTTTATTTATTATATTTGGAGGACTTAGTAAGGCCAGGTACACTGCGCTGGAACTGCCTTCTTACAGAAGCTACGTAAAGTCACTCATTATATTTATATATATATATATATATATATATATATATATATATATATATATATATATATATATATATATATTATAACTTTGCAACACTGTTTTCTTGTATTTACTTATCACTTTCACTATATGTAATTAAACAAGAATCTTAATTGGTATTTATGCGAGTTAACTTTCAAAGATTAATAGTATCTCCATTATCGAGCATCACTGACCGACGGTTGTAGTAGATTGTCTACTATATATATATATATATATATTTATATATATATATATATATATATTATAACTTTGCAACACTGTTTTCTTGTATTTACTTATCACTTTCACTATATGTAATTAAACATGAATCTTACTTGGTATTTATGCGAGTTAACGTTCAAAGATTAATAGTATCTCCATTATAGAGCATCACTGACCGAGGGTTGTAGTAGACTGTCTACTATATATATATATATATATATATATATATATATATATATATATATATATATATATATATATATATTGTTTGGTAACAATAATTTCGGAGGACCAATAATTATTACAATTATATAAATTAATAGTTTGTACTTACATGCACCGCGGAATTCACACTTATCACACTCGCGTATTAAATAAGCGATTTCTGGCCAGAAAACGTGTTCGTATTCCACGCACTGGTCACATTCGGTATAAAAATTAATAAAATAGTTACATTCACGTATTCTAGTACCTAAGGTACGGAGATTGGAAAGTATAATAGCATACTAGACCGTAGCGGTATCTGTCTACACTCCGGAAAGGTCTAACCTGCTCTGCCGGTCCAAACTGCAGAAGAAGCCTTATCACGGGTGAGCTTTGTCTGAATTTGGCGGCGGGTTTAAAATAAAAGAAATGAGTCTATAATAATTTTAAATACGTAACATTTAAGGGGGCCTTGAATCCTTCTAAGATTCAAAGAGAACTAACACAAATACAATATCTTGAGAGTTTATAAAAATAAAAAGTTCATAAAGGAAAATAAAAATATCTCTTTTACATTCATTATGAGCATTCATTACATTCATTCAAGTTCATTATGAGCGTAGAGGTAGAGGGAAAACCTTGTGAGCAGGTCTTGTCAAGGTTCCCTGCTTTGTCTTCAAATGGACCACTCTTACTACACCATCCTTTCCTGGAGAAACACTACTTATCCTAGCCAGAGGCCATGCGAGAGGTGGTGCAGGTTGACGCACTAACACGAGGTCGCCGACGCGCAGGTTGACAGTTGGCACGTTCCACTTCCCCCGTTGCTGAAGAGTATGGATATATTCTAGATGCCATCTCTTCCAAATACGCTGGTGAAATGCCTTGATTAGCTGCTATTGATTGAGTCGGTTGGCAGGAACGTTAAAAAGATCCTCTTCTGGAACTGAAACCAATGAAGATACTATTAGGAAGTGGCCCGGGGTGAGTGCATTGAGGTCTGAGACGTCATTTGACAGAGGTGTGAGAGGTCTCGAATTCAAAATAGCCTCTACTTGTGTTGTGAGAGTGGAAAATTCACATAGAGTTAAAATATGTTCACCGATGACACGTCGGAGGTGATGTTTTGCACTCTTGATTGCTGCTTCCCAAAGACCACCTTGATGAGGAGCTGCAGGCGGGTTGAAATGTAAGTTGATATTGTGTTGTGATGAGAATTCAGCAAGAGGGGTTCGGCCTGAAGAGATGATGAGATTTTGTAATGCATTATTCGCTCCAACGAAATTCGTTCCACAGTCAGAATAAATATTTGTGCAAAGACCGCGTCTAGACACAAATCAGGTGAGAGCGGCAATAAACCCATCTGTCGACATGTCCGATACTACTTCAATGTGTACAGCCTTTGTCACAAGACAAACAAAGATACAAATATATGCTTTTGTCAAGCGAATCGAGCGCAAATTGTGCATTTTGATGTTAAAAGGACCTACGTAGTCAATTCCGGTGTTGAGAAACGGACGAGAAGGAGTTAATCTTGCTTTTGGTAAATCACCCATGAGCGGAGATTTATTGTGAGGCTTGTGTCGAAAACATACAACACATTGAAAAATGTGAGAGCGTATTACACTTCGGGCCGAGAGTATCCACACATCCTGTGCAAGAAGTGATTGAGTCAATTGAGCGCCCGAGTGTAAGTATTTTCGATGATAAAAATCAATAAGAAGGTTGACGACATGATGTCGTTTGGGCAAAATCACCGGATGTTGCACATCCGTAGGAAGTTTTAAAGCGTTGAGACGTAGTCCCACTCGTAGGATATCATCCTTGTCGAGAAAAGGAGAGAGTCGGCGAAGTTGTGACTAGGCAGGTGTAGTTTGATCCTTCTTCATGGCAACGATGTAGTCTCTGAACGCTGATTCTTGAACCATCTTGAAAATTGCCAGTCTTGACGCTCTCATTTCTAGAGTGTTGAGAGGACCATCGAGCTTTCTGGAATGACGAGCGTTATGAGTAAATCGCAAAATATAAGCCATCACACGCTGGAGTCGGCTAAAGTGAGAAAACTGAGTGAGGAGCTCCCATTCATGAGGAGCAGTTGATATGAGAGATATAGGTGAAATGGGTTCTCTTCTCCTGTGTCAGTAAGTTTTGCAGGCCTAAAATGAGATACAGGCCAGTTATCATTAGATTTTTGTAGCCAAAAGGGGCCGTACCACCATAATGAGTGCTGTGGTAAATCTTTAGGAAGTAACCCACGCGACGCGCAATCAGCAGGATTATCTTCACTCGCTACGTGTCTCCAGTAATGAGAAGGCACTAATTCTTGTATCTGGGCTACCCGGTTGGCAACAAACGTCTTTAATCGATGAAGAGGTGTTTGTAACCATGTCAGTGTTACTGTCGAATCACACCATAGAAATACAGAAGAAAATTCCACCCTTTTTTCAAAAAGAGTGATAACATATCCCACTAGTTGGGCGAGTAAATGAGCTGCACTTAGCTCTAATCTAGGTACCGTGAGCCTTTTCAGAGGGGCTACCCGAGTCTTCGATATTACTTGCCGAATTAACACAGAGTCGTCGCTAAGTTGGCATCTCAAGTAAACGACGGTGGCATAACCGTTCTCAGAAGCATCTGAGAAACCGTGTAACTCAAAGTCTCTCGAGTGTGTTATTCGTAATGCACGAGGAATTACAATTTCTCGTAGAGTATTAGCCGAGTCTGTAAAGGTTTGCCATAATTTCAATTGTTCAGATGGAAGTGGTTCATCCCAGCTCAATCCTTTGATCCAGAATAGTTGCATAAAACGTTTGGCCCACATAACAATGGGTGAGAGAAAGCCACAAGGGTCGTAAATCTGGGCAATGATACCGAGAATTTGACGATTAGTCCTGGAATTGTGAGGAAAATTCAAATTATAGGTAAACTTATCGGTAGAGGGTGACCAGTGAAGACCTAATATAGTGAAATGTGGTTGTTTACTGCCTTGAAGGAATACAGGGGTCTCTAAATGTGCACCAGGAAGATCTTGCGGCAGTTGACTGGAGTTAGATGTCCATTTGCATAGTTCAAAGCCTCCGCGAGCCAGGAGCGAGATGAGTTGCTTACGGAGGCTCAAAGCCTTTTCTTCAGAGTCAGCTCCAGAGATGAAGTCATCTACGAACGTCTGCGTGCGTAGAATATTTGCAGCTTCAGGATAGGAGTCACCTTCGTCTGCAGCGAGCTGATGTAAGGTTCTAATGGCAAGATACGGTGAACAATTCACTCCGTAAGTTACTGTCGTGAGCTTGTAGATTAAAGAGGGCTGATCTGGACTTTCACGCCATAAGATCATCTGATAGCACTGGTCATCAGGGTGCATTTTTATCTGTCTATACATTTGACGAAAGTCACAAGAAAGAACAACGTTATGAATCCGAAAATTTAGTAATAAATCACAAATATTCGTTTGCATCTTTTTGCCTGTTAATAAAATATTATTAAGAGAAATACCATTAGAGGTTTCAGAACTAGCATCAAATACAGTACGTAAACGAGTTGTGCTGCTAGACTCCTTTAAAACACCATGGTGAGGAAGGAAGTAATGAGGTACAGTTAGATCAGTATTATGAGCGTATATCATGTGACCAGAGGCTAAGTAGGCAGCCATAAAATCAGTATATAGGGATTTAAATTGAGGTTGAGCACTAAATTTCTTCTCTAGAGAGTGCAGTCTTTTTTCTGCATTTAAACGAGATTGACCCAGAGGAGGATGTTCAGTCTTGAATGGTAGTCGGACGCAATATCTGCCAGATTGGTCCCGAGTATGAGTGGCGAGAAAGTGATCTTCACATAATGTATCTTCTTGAGAAAGCTTAGACACAGCAGGGGGTTCTTCCTGTTGCCAAAACCTTTGTAGTGAGTAGTGAAGGTCAATGTCGTTAACAACTAGAAGTGTAGTTGATAATTGAGAGCTGGAGGTACTATGAAGTTCACTGCCAGATAGACATGGTGCGTTACCCATTACTAAAAAGCCAAAGTATGTGCCTATTATCCTGGGTAAACCAGGTCCGAGGTTATAGGCTTCTTGAGTAAGTATGAGTGGAAATAAAGCACCACCAAGAAGAACGTCTATGCCTCCTGGCAAGTGAAACGTAGGGTCTGCCAAAACATAAGGACGAACCTTGGAAAGAACTTCAGAGTCTACTTGTGTGCTTGGTAGGTTAACACATATTTTTCCAATATTAAAAATCTTTCATTAATTGAAATAACCTTGCCCCCAAGAGTTTCAACAGCAACTGAGGTGAGACCTTTTGAGCATAAGGGTATCTGAGACAATCCTACCACACTATGATTGGTCTTAGTATGAGGAGCACACAATAATTGAGCAGCACGCTCGGTGAGAAAGCAAGATTGACTGCCAGAGTCAACAAGAGCACGAAATACATGAGTAATACCGTTAGACAAGGTAAGCTTAACAAGTAGAGTGCCTAAGAGAAAAGTATTAAAGATTTGAGACGTATTCTGCTTTTCTTGACAGGTCATAGTGATTGGAGAAGGGGTTATTTCCTGTTGAAGTGTCGGAGAGTCTTGACGCGAAGTTTGAGATGTGGTCCGTTGCAGCGTAGAGTAATTTTCAAAATGTAATAATGTATGATGATTTTTGTGGCATTTGTAGCAACTAAACTTTGACCTACAGTCGTTAAGATGGTGAGTACCTAAGGTACAACGCCCCTTTCCCTTTACAATTTTGAGACGGGATTCGGCGTCCTGACTCTTGAAGTCCGGACACGAATATACCTTATGGTCAATTTTATTGCATATAAAGCATGGATGAGGTTTAACTTTAATGGAGGAGCCTTCTCTATAATTGTAGGACATCAGTGATACCTTTTGTTTAAAGTATTTATTTTGGGAACAAGAGGGGGTGCGTGATCCAGACGAGGAGGGTGTCGAGGTGATAGGAGAATGAAGATTGGCATCTTCAACTTCATTACATTCTTTATTTAAAAACTTAATAATTTCCGCTGCATCAGGTATTGAAGTGGAGTCAACTCTCTCTTGAGTAACATTTGATGAACGGAAGTTTTCAAAACGGTTCCTAAGTTCACTATCCATTTTTCGTAAAAGCATAGCAGATAACAAAGGATTTTTACTAGTGATATCGATGTCAAGACCTTTAAGAGCTTGTATATTTTCTGAGTATAAATTTACAAAATTTCTCATTTGTTTAGGCGTGTTGTTTACAGAGGGCAAATCTAAAATTTGATTAAGGTGTAAAGTAACTAATCGCCTCGGCGAGTGATATCTTTCTTTTAATAAGTCATAGGCCACTTTATAGTTAGCGTCAGAAATATTGAGAGATTTAATTAAATTTAGCGGTTCTCCTGAGATAACGCTCAATAAATATTGAAGTTTAGAAACTGCTGGTAACGATGCATTTTCATGAATGCTAGCGTTAAATATATTAATGAATGACATCCATTCGAGAAATTCACCATCGAAATGCTTGAGTTCAAGCTTAGGCAGTCGTATATGTAACTGAGGAGTAAATATTTCACATTTAGACCTTGTTGATGGCATCTTACTTTCTATCGAATATACGGTAGAATTAACATAATCGACTAACTCGTTGATGCTGTTAAGAGGAGCGTAGTTGGGTTGAAAATTCGGGTTAGCCTGTATTTCTAGTTCATGATAAATGTCTAAAGTATCAGAAAATTGTTCACGAAGCCTATTTATAGATTTCGCGCGCACCAACAATTTTTGCATGATTGACTTATCAGATGTTTTTTTTTTTGTTAGATCAAAAATCTCTTGAATTTGACCAAATATATTGTCTTTCTTTGATTTAATAACTGCCAAAGATTTTGCTATGATTAAATGATAGTTTTATAGTAGAAGATGAGATAACTGCTTTAATTTTTAAATTACAAAATGTTTTAAAGAGATAGGCCTATGAGCGTATATGTTTAACAGAGAGATTATTAAGCCTAAGTAAACAACAAATCGACGTAGGCTCAATGAGATAACCTTCTATAAACAACTGAAATCACTTTTCATAAACTTTTACAATCAATTTAAACCAACATATTAATGCACGCCAAAGCCAAACAAAGATAAGAAAGGATCAGCTGTTTCATAAACTGCGACATGAAACTAGTTTTCCAGTGTTTGCATGCACAGACAAAGTTTGAAAAAACTTGTAGAAATTGTAGAATGAACACATATAATGAATTGTATTTTATTTTATTTTTTATATAGGTCTTAAGGCTCAAGATCCGGCCCGGCTGGACCAAATTTGTTTGATAACAATAGTTTCGGAGGACCAATAATTATTACAATTATATAAATTAATAGTTTGTACTTACATGCACCGTGGAATACACACTTATCACACTCGTGTATTAAATAAGCGATTTCTGGCCAGAAAACTTGTTCGTATTCCACGCACTGGTCACATTCGGTAGAAAAATTAATAAAATAGTTACATTCACGTTTTCTAATACCTAAGGTACGGAGATTGGAAAGTATAATAGTATACTAGAACGTAGGGGTATCTGTCTACACCCCGGAATGGTCTAACCTGCTCGGCCGGTCCAAACTGCAGAAGAAGCCTTATCACGGGTGAGCTTTGTCTGACTTTGGCGGAGGGTTTAAGATAAAAGAAAAGAGTCTATATTAATTTTAAATACGTAACATATATATATATATATATATATATATATATATATATATATATATATATATATATATATATATATATATATACAGTGTGTAAGATAATGTAGTGCATTTATTATTTTCTAAATGGATCCAAATACTAAACTGTTCAGTGTTATGTGAACGAAATATTTTATTAAAGTATTTTCGTGATGTAACGACCAAGTGTTTCAACAGAAAAAGTTTCCAACTCACACGTGAACGTCTAGCATTTAAACAAATTGATCGGCTTCGTAAGAAAAAGCTTTTATTGCTTCGCCTTTGTTTTAAGCAAACGCGGTTCGTTTTTCCCTTCTAAAAACTTCATTCTTTCACCCTTCAGTTAATATATTCTACAGAGTTTCCTATCTTGAGGAAAAAATATTGTTTTCTCTAAAGTTCTTCTTTCATTTGTTTTTCCAGTAACGATTTTTAAAATATTCGACTATAAACAATTATAAAAGTATTTTGTCACCCAATATTTCTATATTTCTTATTTATCTTTGTTGATTACGTTCTTAGAATAACATAGTTTAACCTATAAGTTATCTGTTACTAATATGTAGATCTAATTCCTGTTTGTCTCGATTTGCTTTATCACAGAGACTTTATTTCCCGCGCTCAATGGCAATGGAAACCTCTGTATTTTATTTATATTTTGTCTTGGGTCGTTTTTTTTTACTGCCGAACTTATAGTAGCGGTTTTGAAACGCGCCAGATAGTAAGTTGATAGTTTTCATTCAGTTTTTTCAAATTATGACTTGCGATTTTAAAAATTATAAATGATTTGGATATTTGCACTGTATGGCGTGACCAAGATTATCAATAAATATTATGAATTAGAATAATATACTGTAATTACAAATGTCTTTCAATTGAAATCTGAAACACCCTGAAGCTAATTCAGAGGTTGCGATGGTTTTCACTGAGCTTCTAAACCCCTAAATGATTTCAAAATGTAGAAAGTAATACAAGTGGCGTTGTCGCACTTTAAGCTCTAGCATCTCTGGTCAAAAGCTCTTTTAAAGACTCTCCCAATATAGATTTGTTTGTAAACCATTATAAAGATAACTGAAATTTTCAAATGAACTATTTAAGAAAATATGTAAAATTAGTTAAAAAAAGCACAAGGGCTTCTTAAATAAAACAAGCATAGATAAATTCGAGATCTGTGACAAAAATTCAAAACGCATCACGCTCTGTGCTCACACAAATCCTCACCATAACCCTTTTAAAAATTCTACACTTGAAGATAACAGGGGCAGTTGTTTATAACTCAAGGGGAACATTTATCGCTCCCATACGTTCCCTACAATATTTAATTTACCCAAAATAAAATGACAGCACTCTAGTGTTGCTGTTTTTAGGCAAAGCAAACATAGAAATGTCATATGAAAAAGTGGATAGTTTTTTAATATTCTGAGTAAATAATGAAACAATATATTACAAATGATATATTTTCAGGGGTTTAAAATTAAGGGTTAAATATTATATTACACCTCTGAAAATACAATGTATGCAGAGTATTCCGTTATTTTTGTTTATTATAAATTTTAAACAGCAGAATGTTGTCTCCTGAACTTGTTGCATTTTCCCTCTTCACCATCGCCTTGTATGGTTTAATGCTCATTATTAAATAAAGTTTTTTTATAATATATTATTTATTTTAATGAAGTTTCCCAAAATAAAATTATAAGAATTATTCTAATATAATTGGATACTTATTGTGTATTGCTCAAGGACACTATTGTTTTATATAATTTGTTCTAATTAGTCTAGAACGGCCTTACACAAGGTTGGGGACAGAACTAGTCATAGTAGTATACCGCAAGTATATTGGGGTTGTAGTCCTCCCAGATATTGTTTTGTATCATACATTCTAATTATTCTGGAACGGCCTTACACAAGGTTGGGGACAGAACTAGTCATAGTAGTATGCCGCAAGTATATTGGGATTGTAGTTCTAATTATTCTGGAACGACCTTACACAAGGTTGGGGACAGAACTAGTCATAGTAGTATACCGCAAGTATATTGGGATTGTAGTTCTAATTATTCTGGAACGACCTTGCACAAGGTTGGGGACAGAACTAGTCATAGTAGTATACCGCAAGTATATTGGGATTGTAGTCCTCCCAGATATTGTTTTGTATCATACATTCTAATTATTCTGGAACGACCTTACACAAGGTTGGGGACAGAACTAGTCATAGTAGTATACCGCAAGTATATTGGGATTGTAGTTCTAATTATTCTGGAACGACCTTACACAAGGTTGGGGACAGAACTAGTCATAGTAGTATACCGCAAGTATATTGGGATTGTAGTTCTAATTATTCTGGAACGACCTTACACAAGGTTGGGGACAGAACTAGTCATAGCAGTATACCGCAAGTATATTGGGATTGTATTCCCCCCAGATATTGATATATTCTGCTACGGGTTCCCGCACAGCTACTACAGGAACGTGTAAATCCACCTAAGATACCTCCTTAGCAAGTTATAGGCAGAGTCGTGGGCGCAAGCTAGGATAACCTCTTAAAAAATGAGCCCAATCTCTACTAACACCAACTACCAGACAAAAACCTACACAAAACCCTCCCTTTAAGACAATAACGTACCCGTCACCCTCCCTACCAGATAACAACTGACGCACCACCCTCCCTATAAGTAAACAACGTACACATTACTCTCCCTACCAGACTGTAACGTACACATAAGTCTTCCCTATCAGACAATAACTTACGCATAACCCTACCTATCAAACAACAACATACGCATAACTTACCTTACCAGACAGTAACGTACGCATAATCCTGAAACTATCGAAGGCATAACCTCCATATCAAACAATAACTTACGCATAACCCTCCCTATCAGACAATAACTTACGCATAAACCTCCCTATCAGACAATAATGTACTGATAACCCTCTCTATAAGAATATAAAGTACGCATAACCCTCCCTACCAGAAACTAACCAAGGCATAACCTCCTTATCAGACACTAATATACTTATAACTCTCCCTATAGAACTATAAAGTGCACATAACCCTCCCTACCCGAAACTAACGAAGGAATAGCCTCCCTATCAGACAATAAGGAACGTATAGCCGTCCCTATCAGACAATAACGTACGCATAACCCTCCATATCAGACAATAACGTACGCATAATCCTCCCTACCAGAAAATAACCAAGGCATAACCTCCTTATCAGACACTAACATATTTATAACTCTCCCTATAGAATTATAAAGTGCACATAACCCTCCCTACCCGAATCTAAAGAAGGAATATCCTCCCTATCAGACAATAAGGAACGTATAGCCGTCCCTATCAGACATTAACGTAAGCATAACCCTCCTTATAGGCCTATAAAGTACGCATACCCTCCCAACCAGAAACTAACGAAGACATAACCTCTCTATCAGGCACTAACGTACGCATAACCTTCCCTATCAGACAATAACGTACGCATAACCTTTCCTATAGGACTATAAAGTACGCATACCCTCACAACTAGAAACTAACCAAGGTATAACCTCTCTATCAGACACTAACGTACGCATAACCTTCTCTATCAGACAATAACGTACGCATAACCTTTCCTATAGGTCTATAAAGTACGCATACCCTCCCAACTAGAAACTAACCAAGGTATAACCTCTATATCAGACACTAACGTACGCATAACCTTCCCTATCAGACAATAACGTACCCATAACCTTTCCTATAGGACTATAAAGTACGCATACCCTCCCAACTAGAAACTAACCAAGGCATAACCTCTCTATCAGACACTAACGTACGCATAACCTTTCCTATAGGACTATAAAGTACGCATACCCTCCCAACTAGAAACTAACCAAGGTATAACCTCTATATCAGACACTAACGTACGCATAACCTTCCCTATCAGACAATAACGTACCCATAACCTTTCCTATAGGACTATAAAGTACGCATACCCTCCCAACTAGAAACTAACCAAGGCATAACCTCTATATCAGACACTAACGTACGCATAACCTTCCCTATCAGACAATAACGTACCCATAACCTTTCCTATAGGACTATAAAGTACGCATACCCTCACAACTAGAATCTAACCAAGGTATAACCTCTATATCAGAGACTAACGTACGCATAACCTTCCCTATCAGACAATAACGTACCCATAACCTTTCCTATAGGACTATAAAGTACGCATACCCTCCCAACTAGAAACTAACCAAGGCATAACCTCTATATCAGACACTAACGTACGCATAACCTTCCCTATCAGACAATAACGTACCCATAACCTTTCCTATAGGACTATAAAGTACGCATACCCTCCCAACTAGAAACTAACCAAGGCATAACCTCTATATCAGAGACTAACGTACGCATAACCTTCCCTATCAGACAATAACGTACCCATAACCTTTCCTATAGGACTATAAAGTACACATACCCTCCCAACTAGAAACTAACCAAGGCATAACCTCTCTATCAGACACTAACGTACGCATAACCTTCCCTATCAGACAATAACGTACCCATAACCTTTCCTATAGGACTATAAAGTACGCATACCCTCCCAACTAGAAACTAACCAAGGCATAACCTCTATATCAGAGACTAACGTACGCATAACCTTCCCTATCAGACAATAACTTACCCATAACCTTTCCTATAGGACTATAAAGTACGCATACCCTCCCAACTAGAAACTAACCAAGGCATAACCTCTCTATCAGACACTAACGTACGCATAACCTTCCCTATCAGACAATAACGTACGCATAACCCTCCTTACCAGAAAATAGCGTGGGCATAACCCTCCATATCCGACAATATCCCTACGCATAACCGTCCCTCTCAGACAATATCCAACGCATAATCCTCCCTCAGTAAGCATTTCTCTCCCTATGAGATAATAACGAACGCATGGCCCTCTTATTATTACCTACTTTAGTGGAGCTGCTAAGAGACCGGACCCCCAGATCGAAAGCTTCCTCCATAAACTCAGGTCACTCAGGTCGGTAATAGTTGATAAACGTTGAAGATAAAAGTTGTATTTAAATACAGATTGAATTGATTATAGTGACAATCATATAAAGAAATGTGCAGGACAGGAGGTGTTAAGAAGTACTCCGTATAGGATCTATAAACGTGCGTGCAAAACATTATCGAAGTATATTAGCTGGTAAATGTATAGTTTTTCTTTGGCAGAAACAGGTAAAGCGAATTGGATGACGTCAATGAGAAGCATCTGTTCAAATAAACGCATCTGTGTTTTTCGTCATTTCATTTTTATAATATTGGCGTTCCTACAGTAAAATAGGTTATTGTGTTTGTAAGGCCTCTATCGAAACGATAAATTTCATTTGTCATATCTCTCATTTCGTTTCGAATCATAATGTTATTTTTGGAGATGATGAGTGGCTTCGGGTTCAACAAAAAAAAAGTATTGGAAATGACCCATTCGTCTGTAAACTCTTAATTGATAAAGTGTTTTAATACAAATATATCTATCTGTATACACACACACACACACACACACACACACACACACACACACATATATATATATATATATATATATATATATATATATATATATATTTATTTATTTATATTTGCATACGTATTTTGTATCAAATTAGGTTTTTAGAGAAAAAAATATTTTTAATAAACCTGTTCATTGGGGTCAAATAATGAATAAAAGAAAGAAAAGAGGCCTTACAGATGGATTGTCTGGCTTCACACACAAACATACACACACACACACACACACTCAAGCAGACACACAAAGGTTTTCGAGGTATTTTGGGTGCTTGATATTCATAAATGTCAGTGATATGTCATTACTGAATACTAAATATTAGATGAAACATTGAAACATTCACAGCTTCCCTGAGGTGATTACAGTTAGGTTGTGCAAAGTTTGATTCCGCTTAACTTACCCCTTTTAGGCTCCTGAGTATTTTTAAGTTAATCTTTCCGTGGAACGGTTCCTTAGATTTTTTTAAAAACTAACTAACTCTCAGCTATACTTTTATTTATTAACTTATTATTTCTGAAACGTTACTTCCTATCGTTTCACATTTCGGCCTTTATTTATTAGTATTTACTAATATATAATTTAAAAAAAAAACCTAACGTTGATCTGGCATTTATTAAGTCTACTATAGAACAACAAAACATAATAAAAACGTATTCTTTTTTTACTGTATTGTTTTCTGCATTCTCTAATCAAACCAACAATCTTTAAAACATAATTTCAGCAATTGCCTTGTAGCATTTTATATTCTATTTAAAAACGTTTTGTATTATAACACCTTTTTGATATTATTCTTAATATTTTCACAATTTAAAATACTTATAAAAAAATTAAATTGGCGTATTTATTTTTTACTAATATGTGTATAATAAACTATGTCCTTTTAAATATGTTTACTTTTGTAAATATATATGTATTTATATTAAGACTTTTGACATTATTTATTCCTAATTAATTTCGACATTGTTGACTACTATTTCATAACATCCTCATTAACATTTATACTGTATCATTTAGGCTTTCATAAATTTACGTCATTAAAGATAACTTGAATTTGATCAGTACCATAAACTGATTTGGTTTTAATTGATTTGTAATAGTTTTACCATTACATAATTTCATTGTAATGAAACATATTTTCATATTTGAAAATAAAATTTACCTTTATTATATTGAAAAAATGAAATTTTGTTAGCTTCACTTTACATTTTTTTAATTGAATTGTTGTGTAACTTTAATAAATTTTTTGAACACTTTATCTTCATATTTTACATATTTACTTTCTTAGATTTCAAAAACAAAATATTATAGAATAAAGTCATGGTTTGTTAATTCTGCATTTTAAAACATACCTATTGTAATTGAATTTAATGAAATTAAATTAATAAAATTAACCTAAAAATGGCATACAAATACTTGTCACTGCCTTCGTTCTTCGTCTATTCCTGGACTCAAGACCTCTTTGGTAGCTGGAAATCTCTTCTTTCTGGATCCTTTACGCTCTTGGACAGAGGAACGTAAATATTATAAGTCGTAAATTAACTATCTAGATTATATAACTTGAAGTAACGAGGCCGATGTTGGACCTATAACTTACGGTATAAGTAGACGATAGAAACAAATTTGGTAGGCAACCATTATAGCCACTTGGACAGAGCTTCTACACACTAATCGTCATTACAACGTCCTGCAACTGTTAAGTATCTATTTTTCGTTACTTTCCCAGTCATGCGATCACTACGAATTTATGCACTCACCGCCTTCCACTCTTCCTTCTGCATCTTGTCTATTGGCTATCATTTGTTCACCGGCTTGTTGTACTGAGTTTTATGGGAACTGAAGCCATCAAAAATACACTGGATGTATCTGAGGGTGATAAGACCTATGATTACCTATGGTGTTCTGGTGTGGTGGACAAAGGCCAACCAGGCACAGACAAGAGCTCAACTGAGCTCTATCCAGAGATTGGCTTGTCTGTGCACACTGGGAGCGATGTCAACTACACCTGGTGCAGCAATGGAAGTAATGCTTAACTTCCCCCCCCCCTTGAGCTTGTCCTTAGGGGAGAGGCGAGGCTGGCGGCATGGAGATTGCGCAACTCGAACAACTGGGCTAGCCTTCCAGATGTTTCGGGACATGTGAGTATCGAGTGCGTGATCAAAGAACCCGTCTTGGAAATGGGCAGCGACCACATTACTCGAACGTTTGCACCTGACCAGGCCCACCAAACTATGATGGAATGGTCAGGGACATTAACATCGGGAGCTCATATCTGGTACACAGATGGCTCCAAGAGAGAGCGGGGGTGTATTGTAAAAACCCAAGGGTAAACTAGTTTTTTCATTGGGGACGCATACCTCTGTCTTCCAGGCCGAAATATATGCTATAAATGCCTGTCTGGGAGAGATAGCGAGAAGGGGAACACACAAGACCCTAATTGCTATTTTCTCCGACAGTCTGGCAGCAATTAAGGCATTAAACGGACATGTGGTCACCTCGGCCATAGTCAGGGAGTGCCTAAATAACCTACAAGCCCTGGCAAGGTACAATCAAATCAAGATAGGTTGGGTGCCAGGGCATAGGGGAATACTTGGAAATGAAGCCGCAGATCTTCGACTCCCCTGATTGGACCGGAGCCTACGGTACGTATTTCCAAATCCATGGTCAAGATGGCAGTGCGAAGGTGGATGGCTGAAAGACACTGGGAGCACTCGATCAGGGCTGAAGGGATGAGACACAGTAAGCTAACCCTTAGGAAACCTTCCTTGGGGCTGCAGAAGAGTCTCATCTATCTGTCTAGGCAGGAATTGAGGATAGCCACAGGTCTACTCACGGGACACGGTGGACTAAGGAAACATCTGCATAAAATGGGTATCTACAAAGATGAACCAGTGTGCAGATTATGCGGGCAGGAACTGGAGACTGCCACACACATTATTTACAGATGTGAAGCACTTGCCTAGAGGCGCTTCAACCTCTTTGGTGATGGAACAGCTCTGGTGGATGCTGAAGGTAAAACACTAATCAGGAAACTCCTAAACCTGGTAAGAGGGAAGGGGCTATTTGACTAGATCAGGGAGGTAAGTACAATTATACCTTAAGGTAGCAGTGCTTCGGGTAGTTTAAAACCCGCTCCCAAGTTAATAAAAAAAAACTGAGTTTTTTATTTCACTCTCTTGCTCGTTCGGCCATTATCGTACTTCTTTTTTAAATTCGTCCATGTTTATAATTTTCTGTGTGTTTTTTTTTTGTTAGAGGGATTTTATTCCTTGACTCACATTATAATATGTTAAAGGATGATTTAACAGTTAAAGGATGTCTGCTTAGTTCTTAAGTTAGTATTTTCTGTTAAATCCTTTATTTCTTTTGTCAAATGTTTTAACTAATTACAATTCTACTTACTTCATATGAAATAACTTTTCCCATTATTCCATATAATAATTATTTTATTTTGATTTTCATACCATATTTAAAAATAAAATTTATTCAACTAAAATTTGGAAATTAAAGGTTCTTTTAATGTCTTAGCCTTGTACTGGCAAAATTACAACACAAATACACCCAGGTACAGACATACATACACACACATTCACACTCACACACACACACACACACACACACACACACACACACACACACACACACACACACACACACACACACACACACACACACGACATACACAAACACACACATACACTCTTCAGTATAAATACAAATTCCCTATCTACAATCAGTTTGTCAACTAATACACACACACACACACACACACACACACACACACACACACACACACATCACACGCGGGCGCTCTCTTCAGTAAAAATACAAATTCCCTATCTACAATCGGTTTGTCAATTACTTCGCCAGTCTACAGAGCATTGAGTTTTTTGGCATGCAATCTCATAGACAAGGTAACCGTCTGAGAAAGTGGGCAGTAGATTAAAATAAATTGTGTTAATTAAATTTAAATAAAACAATTTATAATATTCATTGTGGTTTTACATACATTCAGTATGGATTAGAACAAAATAGTTACTAAATGTCATACAGACATATACTCTGAACATAATAACGTCCTAAACAGAATATACTAACATGTACAAACATTTTCCAAGACACTTTGAACGGTGTATTAAAGCTACTCAGAATTAAAGATGAACGAACTCGCAAGATCTTACTGTGTGAAACAATTAAAATTTAAACCACGTCAAGGCAAGATGATTTGTAACACGAATGTATGAATGTTTTTTATAAACTGTAGTTTCTTTAAAATTTAGACTTTATTTCAGAAACAGTATTAATAATTGAACATTAAAATACGTTTTTAGACTGTTTTTTTTTAAAGTTGACCTACCACACTATCGTTTGCTCAGTGGTGAAAAATAACTAATGATAACAGATATAAAATTTGAAATAAGCTATTAAATAAGTTCACATACATAAGTAAATTTGAATAATAAATTCAAAAGTTAAAAAAATGAATTATAATATTTATAACAATTATTTTAACCACTTTTTAGTTTGTAGCTTGAATATTAATCTTGATAAATCTGAGCTTCCAACACGAGCCACTAAATCGGTAACTATATTTTTTAATGCATAATATTCTTTAATAATTGTATATATGATATAAATATAATTCTTTTTATTTGTAAATTGTACAAGAAGAATAATTTGTAAATTTGAATTTTTACAATAATAATAACCATAATGGTAATAGTTGTACATGTACAGATGAATAATATAATTTGTAAACTCTTGAATTGTTCAAATATGTGAAAATAAGAAATAATGAATTCGTGAACTAAAATTAAACTGGGTTAGTCTTGTAATTGGGTAATTATTAACTACACGCTCAACAGATCAAGGTTGAGTATAAAATAAGTTAGGGGTTAGGTGATCAAATAGGGCAAACTTGTAGGATAATAGTATAGTTAATAAAAATTGAAGCAATCGATATTAATTTCAATAAAATAGAGAATAATGTACCTACAAATTTAATTAAATTGTTCTCGTAAATAGCTTTAAAACATGTACTTTTTAATAAAATTAAACCTAATTAAAAAATGGTTTATACATATAAAATTGTAAGTTCCTATACAGCACGTGTTATCTTTTTCATTAATATCAGGTTTTACAAGTGGGCATCGTTACATACATTGTAAATCTGAGTGTCTCTAAAAGAATCCGTGAACCCAATATAGCGTAATAGCCTTAAAAATAGCTAATTAGTTTTATTTGTAAATTTAGGAGTTTATTATTCTGAGATTTCTAGCTTCTCGGTGCACAGGTTTCGAACCAGATATCGAACCCGTAAAAAGGTCATTACTTTCTTATGGACAAGGTGTTGTGTAACATAATAGAGTTAGAAGATGATAATGAGTTGAGGTATGGGTTGAGGTTGATGGATTAAAGTTAGAATGAGGAAGAAAGGCCCGTAGGAGGCAATACAGAACTCCAGTATAGTTAATGTTCCAGGAACTACAGTTTATTCCATCATCGTATTAGATGAACGCAGTGAGTTTCTAGTGCGGTTATTATGACAAATATAAAAATTGCGTTACAAAACTGTATCTGTGAGCAACATTATCTGTACTCGGTAAATACATTTAATATTATGATATATTATACAATAAACAAAATCTCTAATAAACAAAACGTGCAAGGTAACTTCATAATTTTAAAAATAAAGACAACAAAAAATACACTAGATGTGTTTTCAAGGGTTTTATTGAGAAATAATTTTTTAATTTTGTTGTAAAGAGACACTTTATAAACCTGGTTTATTAAACATATGTATAAATAAATTAATATTGAATACACTTTCTTTATAAAAACACTTTGCTTTGCATTTTTTTTAAATTTTAAATTTGTTTGAAAGTAGATGGTTTTGTATTGATTGTTTACAGAAAAACAAACTTGTTTAATAAAAAATAATGATTTCCATTTCCTAAGACAGATTTCTCTATAGAACTTCCACTTTGTTTCTTTGTTCTCTGTTACAGCTATTTCATTCAAAATATTGTTATGTTCCAAATGATGGAACATATTTGCATCAAAGCATCTCAATACGATCCTTCGAATCCAAACTCCAAACCTCTGCATCACTGTAATATTTACAACTCGACAATCGCAGGAAACATACTAAGGTTAGTGTAATTTACAAAACGATTAGTGTAAACACTTTATCTAATAAATTCCTTAGGAAATGCCTAAAGAGTAGCTTGTTATATGTAAGCAGGGCACTTGGCTTACAAGCACAGTCAAAATTTTTTCCCTTTAGTTTAGCATAAAGTTTAAGACCTTATTTCAGATTAGAAGCACACACGGGTTAACATATCATATGAAATTGAATTTTAAAGATAGGCATAAAAAATCGACAACCTGGAATGTTACAAGAGCGATACACTCAATCAAGTGAAAAAAAAACCATAAATTAACCTTATTGTAATTATGATACATTTAAAATTAATATATATTTACAATAAACTGCTTGAGTAACAACTACAATTATTTTCAAGCTCTTAATAAAACTGTGTTAATATTTTGATGTTTTGTGTGGGCGTGTATATATACATGTGTGTGTGTGTGTCTGTCTGTATTTTTCCTCACACGAAACTCTACAATCCTACTTAGAAATAAATTTTAAATCACCAGTTTCTCTTACGTATGGAAACGTATGCGTTAGTAACCTCTAAATTTTGGACCGAGAGCCTAAGGATCACCAGTGGGAAACCCTTCTTGGATGCTGGACCGCTGTTAAGATACTATGACCCTCTCTACAAGTGGCTGGTTGAGGAAAACAAGAGAACGGGAGAATATATCGGGTGGGAGTAATTTAGGGGAGATGCATAGATTACATAGATATCTATTGAGGCCTAGTTATCTACATAGGAAACGGAATAGGTTTTAGAATATGTTTTTTAAAATTAAGACAGTTTTTATAAATTAAAAACAAGGTTTAAAATGTAGTAGATGAAAACAATATACTCGTAAAAAACTTGTAATATAGAAATTATATGAACTTTATATATTGCTTATTATATGTAATGCAGTCTTATAATAAAAGGATATAATTATGAGTTCTTTTATTTCAATTTGCTTCTGGATAAATTAATGTAATGGAAATAAACCAATATAATCTATTACATTCGTTTACTTTAATTTATTATTCCCAAACAAGAAACGCATAGTATTGAAACAAAATACTGTGATTGTATGAAGAGTATGGATATAATGTCAATATTTATTTTGTTACAGTAAAGATTCACTTGTGTTTTTTAAAAGGTTAGCCTTAAATTTAATTCTTGAGTGAGAGTAACAGATGACATGATTCGAGGAGATATGAAAATAATTAAAAAGATGTAAAATCAATGAAAATATATAACGAAATATTAGACATTTATCAACGTAATAATAAAAGTAAAGTATTGATAATCAGAGCAAGTTAGGAGTAAGTATGACGCAACATTTGGCGTAAGTAAGTAACAGTTTAGTAAAGGTGTAAAGTATTGTAAATATAGTTGCGAGTTTGGCTCTCCAGCTCAGCATTGTTGCCACTTTAGGTCAGGGCTTGATATATGTCATTCAGTATTGTAAGAGTTTTTAACCAGTTTGGCAACGCCGTAAATGTACTGTACATACAGATGTTCGGTAACCTCATGACTTGGATCAGTATTGTGATAACTTTTGACGTTTTAATATCGGTAGTACTGCAAAACAACGAAATTGTTCTAGTGGGTAACGGTACTTATTGCGGTTTCTAAATACGTTATCTAAATACGTTGCGGTAAATACGTTATCTAAATACGTTGCGGTAAATACGTTAAATACGTTATCTAAATACGTAGCGGTAAATACGTTATCTAAATACGTTGCGGTAAATACGTTAAAAATTGGCCCAATTTAAGAGATAAAGACTAGTATGTGAAAACAAACACGTAATATGTCGTTTTTGTTTTTTCCATAAACACATTCTCACTGAAGAGAAATGTGATATTATATTAAAGAAGGGAAAACCATTGAGTAATGTAATGATTCTACCGGTTAAGGAATACGTAAGTGTTTTTTAGTACAGATTAAGATTACTTTGGAAAAGTATGTAAGAAGAAGTATTAGACGACTCGGAACAATTTTTTCTGCCATAATTCTTCGTCTCTCTCACTTTGTTGGACGTTAATCATTTAATGTTCGAGAAGGTAAGTTGAGTTTAAATAACAATCAATTATTAAAAATGCATGGTAATTCCAATTAAATATATTATTTTTAATTCGATATTATTTTAATAACCATTTCCAAATTAAAATGTATCCAAAAAATTCAATTAAAACATTTTAAAAAAATGAAATAAAATTTAAAAACAGAGACATGTACCAGCATAATATTACTTTAATATCAAAACAATAGTAGGGATTTTGTTTCGAAAATAATTTAAATCAATAGCTTGTGATTAAAAAGTAATAAATATACTATAAATTAGGAATAATAAATACAATGCATAGGAAAAATTAATTATAAATGAAAAGATATAGTTTGGTGCTAAGTAGTTAAAATCTCTCCATATTATAGTGGGCCATTCGTAGCGTAAACCTAGTTGTGGTTTATTTATTCCTGCCTAGCAGTAGCATTACAGTCTAACACCAGGCTTCAAGTCTTCCGTATACACTGCCCAAATTAAAAATGTATCAACTTCCCTATACATTACGTGGAGTATAATAAAATATATTTTAAAGACTCAAATGTAATTGTGTGATATATTACTATTTCAAAGTTTATGAAACATTTACAAAATCTAACTAACGGTCAATTACAAACATTCCATAAAAATTAATGTTATTTTTATTTAGTCGAGAAATGTTTGGAGGGGAAACCGTCCCTGTACTGAAGAGTAAATATTAGCAATAATTAAACGACATTAACTCTAACAGAAACGATTTTAAAATGTAATAATATATAATAGATTTTGTTGTAAGTTAGTTTTGTTGCACATATAAATGCTACGATTATTAATATCAATATATGTGTAGAATATATGTGATGAGTCAAATATGCTATGTTGTAATAGGATCATTACGGATGGAATTTTAGTACAGTTGTAGGTCATCGTAAATCAACATTGAAGTTTGTGGACGAAGTATTTATTTTTGACAGGGTGTCAATAACTTCAGACTTATGACATTGGATTTAATATTTGGTTTGGGCCTTATATTATTCGATATATATATTTTCCATTTCCATTTATTTTTTAGTATAATGTCTGCATAGTGTATTATTTATTACCTAGTAACCTTTGAAAAGCTTCATAATTCGACGAAGAAATAGTTTCCGCAAGTATAAGGGACTCCTTGACTTAGATATAATTAATTATTACGATCCACCATACGAAGAGATTATTCAAGATTACCATTTGTTAGTTAGACAACAGAGGACGACTGAATACAAGTGTGACAGAGAAACTAACTCACAGCTTCCACATGTGTTACTGAATGCCCTACTTAATGTTCCCCCTTCAGATAGGAATTTACTTAAGGTTCTAATTTAAAAACAACAATTTCTTTACGAGGTTTTTTTTTATTTCCAAATAATAAAAAAAGACAAAATTTAAAAAGGGACTGCATAAACAAACAATTTGGAAACTGAATATTTCTTTAACATTAACTTGTAATAAACTAGTACAGAATTATTATCCAAGGTAAGAAATCATTTTAGAAGTAGGACCCTTCTTAAAACCCTCATACTAGGGTTAAGCGTTAAACCTTTAAAACCCTTCTTAAGACCCTATATTAACGCTAATATAATATGGGGATAAAATTACGCTTGAATAAAAAACATTGATTGTAACAAAAAAATTTGAATACGAATTATCCAATGATTCTTGTATTTGAATAATATATATATATATATATATATATATATATATATATATATATATATATGTATATATTATATGAATGTAAATATTATCATGTAAATATTTAATACATTTAAGTGTACTAAACAGAAAACCGAGATGTTTAGGGTTAAAAACATATCATTATTTTCTACTTAAATGAATAATTTTAAAAAGATTAGTCTAAAATTAGCTTTAAAAACATAATGTCTTAAGCAAATTGTGTTTTTATTTTAATATTTTTCAATTAATTGTCTCTAAGTCCGCTACTGAAACTCAATTCTCATTTTTAGAACCCAAGCTCTACACAGTTTATCTTAGTCCAAATTCGTTCTGACACAAAAAGGAACAATTGGAACCAAATTTAAAAGATATTAAAAATATCCTTAAATAAACCCATTTAGGATACATTCATATTAAATAAGAAACCTACACCAGTTTAAAACAGAACAATAAAATATTAAGTACTACACTGTAATAATTATTTTTTTGAAACATTATAATTTGTATTTGTAAGTATGTTTCCACAATATTAACAAGGAGATGGGACAGATAGGCCTGGAACAGGATGAGTGGTTAAACAAGAAAAACTGGAGAACGGGTGTCGGAAGACGTAGAAGACATTTTGAAAAGCGGTGTATATATATATATATATATATATATATATATATATATATATATATATATATATATATGTGTGTGTGTGTGTGTGTGTGTGTGTGTCTACATTTAGAATTTCGCTAGCAAAAGTTTCATTTCCTTGAATAGTTTTGAGCATGTAACTTTAATATCTTCCATTATTGTATAACAACATAATTTGGATTTGTTGTGGGTGATAACCTTGTCTTATTTTTTACCTTCTTTGCAAATTGTTTCCACCTCTAAATTCTTAAACAAATTAGGAAACCACAAACTTCACTAAGGGTTGCAAACCGTCTAAATGGATAAATACCTGTAGACGTTTCACAATACGGCCCCAGTTCCGCCATGACGCGCTGGCTTTGTCCAACTTTCAGCCGATTAGTTTCTACCCTCGCAATATTTTACAAAATATATTGCAATATGGGATGTAGGCGTACCTAAATACACTCAAGTTATTTCACATTCTTTAATCATGATGGAGCTTAATCTACCGCTCTAGGGAACCAAGTGCAATGAGGAAAAAATGGCAGCATGTCGTGAACATATGATTAATGTTGGAAAAAAACCTTGGGTTCGGTAAAAGTTTATAATTAATGATTCTCCTAAAACCGTCACGACTAAGTTAGTAATTCAGTTGTGTAGCTCCTAGAAAATATAAGAAAAAATATTTTGAGCATTATTAACGTTCTGGAAACTTTAGTTTGGAGCCGATATCGATTGTTCCTCTTTTAGTAGCACAAAAATGTTCATGGTTTACAGATATTAGAGCATGATTGAAGTAGGGTATTGCAGATGTATCTTTACTTCACATATGTGTATATTCAAAAAGTAGTGTATTTTGCTATATTGAGTTAGATGTGTGATATATCAATATTGTTAGGTTTTCGTATTCCTGTAATCATATGTAAAGGTTATTCCTTCAGGAGCAGATGTTGCATTATAATGTGCAAAGTAAGATTACTAATGCAAATCTGATTTACTGCACTGTTACCGTTTATGTGAACCTGTATTTTACAAATACGTGGTACAAGTTCACATTACCCTTATAGTATACTGTTGCAACATCACTATACACCAGTATCCATATTAGCATTACGTACTCGAATAATATATTTCTCATATTTACCATTGTAAAATGAAGTTTACTTCTAAAATGAAGTTAATAATTTTATAGCTTTACATCAGTTGTAGGTATTTAGGCTTGTTTATTTATAAAAATAATTCTGTAAATTAGGTTTAGTAATATGAATATTCTAATAACAAAACAACAATATTTGAATTCAAAGGTATTAGTTGATCTTGTCTGTTTTGATAAACTATTAGCTTTTTTGATGACTCGTTTCGAAATCGTCGTTTCGTTGACTTGTTACTCTGACGAACGTTGACGAGCAACAGGATTAGGCTTCGTCAGTGTAACGCGTCAGAAAGTTGGTTAATAGTTTTTAAATAACCATTTACTTATAATTTATTGAATTTTTAAATTGCTAGATACATGCCTAAGTAGTGACATTTCTTTGAAATGTATCCCTACCGATTACTTGTATGAAGACAAACACAGCCCTATGCATTAGGTCTGTTCCTACAACAATTAGGTAATACGCAACAATGAGAGTTGCTTACTATACCTACAACGTCATTGAAACGAAAGCCTAAATATTTTTAGGTTAGGCGTATGATTACATAATGCGCTCACAGAGGCCAGGTAGTTCTGCTCTTGGTAAATTGAGTGAAACTTAGACCAACGGTAGTTTATGTTTTGCAGAATCATAAGAAAATACGTTTAATGAAATATACTGTAAATTAAAGATCGTAGGTTAGTAACTTGAATACAGCATTTTATATTTACCTTGTAAAATACGTATATAGGAATCCCACTTCATAGAACATAGCCCTATATTTCTGCCTTTAAATAGTTCTACCAAGAGGTTTGTGTTGTTCTTACAAAGGATTCGTTCTACACTTATAAACCGTATACAAATAGTTATTGCTTCTGGTAATTGTTTTCTTTCCTTCCACAATTATTATTTTTACTGTTTACAACAGCAAGCCCTGGAGTACGAACGGAATTTACCTTGTGCAAAGTTTGAAGTTCAAAGTTAGCTGGACTTTAGAGACTTGAACTGGTTTTAAATCGAATATTTTTAAAATATATTGTCAAAAATCTGCAGATGAAAAAAACAAATTGTCAACGTTCAAAATAAGTATTAAAAGTTTTATTTCATGTTCTTTTTTATGATTATAGTTTTATTTGGATAAAATACATATAAATATAAATGTTTTTGTCCGTGAAATCAATATTTATTAATAAATAGTTAGTAATTATAATATTATAGTTTTTACACTGTTATTCTATTTTGTATATTATATTATAATTTGTAAACAAAATAAAGGCGTAATTTTATTTCTGAATTTCTTTTTCATATACAAACTTTAGTATTTACATCCTCAGTCTTGAAACATTTCATTTTTTTCAAGATATAAAATTATTTAACGGTTGAATAGATACGCGAAATGATTGGTTGGTCAGCAGATATTTCCCTGCTCACGTTCTTCCCATGTGACTGGCAGCTATTTACGCTCAGGTTGTTACCTAATTACCCTCATTAATATTAGATCCGTTAATTATAAAATGAGGGATTTTCATTGTTTTCAATTGGTTAGCTTCCATTGTTGATTATATTCCACATATGTGTTGCCTTTGGTCCAACGGTATAGACGTAACGCCCCAATACATACAAACAAACACACAGACGCACAGACACACGCACACACACACCCACGAACACACACAAATACACAGAATGTATGAGTTGGAATATATAATATAAAAGCAAACTGTAAGTTTTTATTTACCACAATATCAACACATTAACTATACAATAACACATATCAACACAACCAGTATAGACAAAGTTCGTGCATTCCAAAAACGTAATCCGATATGTAGAATTAATTATGAACTAGACGTTGAATTTTCAATAAATATTATGTAATTAATTGTCATAAATTGCCCTTGTTTTTATTTGAAAATCTCTTTTTTTAAATTTTGTCCTATCTCTCTGAAAAATGAGTAATTAAGAATAATAAATAACATACCAACTAATTAAAATAAAAAATATCTAAATAACTTATACGAAAATACAAATACATATAAGAATACTTGTTTCAGCCAATTCAAAGCCTGTCATTGGCAGTCGGTACTAACATCATCAGGATATATACAAAATTGTGATGATGGTGATAAAATCTTCATTATTCTGGATGATGGTGCTGTTTGACAAGCATTGAATTTTATGAAACAATTAGGTATTCTTGTATTTGTATTTTCTCATGTGTTTTAAATGTATATATATATACCTTGTAGTACTTGTGACTAGTCACGATCCATCTCGATTATTAGGTCCACTTATAAATAAATTCGTAAGTAATTACCAAATGTTGAAGAACGATGTACTTGGGGTAATTAAAGAACATTGATTTCAAGTAAATCACCGTCACGGATAGTAGAATTCCAACAGTGTTTTGTAAACGTTGCGTCAGCACGATCAACAAATCCTGAAGTAACACAGGAAAGCACTCTTTGTGATTACACATTCCCGCCATTCCTCGGCAAATAACGGAACCTACACACCAATTTTATTGGCGCTATGTATAGGGCCCTCTATTTATCTTTATCTTTGGCGTGATTTCCGTGAACGAAAAGATTTGTGAAGCGTTATTGAATACTCTATTAAAAAATAGACCCCCCAACACACTATATATACTCGTATATATATATATATATATATATATATATACATACTGTATATATATATATATATATATATATATACATACTGTATATATATATATATATATATATATATATATATACATACTGTATATATATATATATATATATATATATATATATGAAGTTATTATTATTATTTGTATATAATTTTAACACCACTAAGTGCAATAATTTTACCTTATATGATGAGGTTTTCGGTCACTTGATCATTGTCGAATCACTGAATACATTTTCTTTATTTTTCTGGTGTGATGGTTCAGTCCGTGATGTTGGTATTTGTAAAGAAAATAACAAAGGCCTGGGAATGAATATTTATGAGGCTTTAGAAATACATAAATATAATACGAATAATAAGCTAATAAATGAAGAAATACAAATAAAATCTAAATTTGATATTATATTCAGTGTTTGTAATGTTGGGGTAGCAAAGTAATAGTTTGAGAACATTGTAATAAATTTGGCAACGCTGTTTGTTGCATCTAGTTTGCAAATGTATGGTTGATGTTAAATTTCTGGTATTCTTGAGGATATTGGTACTGTTTGCCAACGAAAAGCTTTAAATTGTAAATTCAATAAATTATACTTGTATTTGTAAATTGTTTTATTTTTTTTATTAAAACACATATTATAGTATTTATATATATATATATATATATATATATATATATATATATATATATATATATATATATATATGTATATATATTATAACATAAAGTACGAGGCTTTAGAGTAAATTCAGTTATCTGTAAGATAATAACAGTTAGATAATTATCTGTAGGATTAGCAAAGAAAGACACAAATAATTTTGTAAAGTGCCGACAAAGCAGGTACCATATATTAACCTTTTCCGGGAAAGCTATAAGCTGCGTGCGGCAACAATAGACAATAGAGAGGGTCCAAAGTGGTTAAAACGAGTAATCCAGCGGCCGATATAGCATGGGAAAATAACCGTGTACCGTTAGTTTAAACTAATTGTAGAACTGTGGAAAACTTACAAAGAACCTATTGTGGTAGTAGTAAAGATTAGATTTTTCAATAAAAACTAAATGATCGAGGAAGTTGGGGAAACGTTTGAGGAGAGTCTCAGAGGAAGACAGGCGGATTGGTGAAGACAGGATGGAAGTGTTGTAAAGGGAGAAATTGAATAAATTAAGTAAAGAGTTTTTTTTTATAAGTAAGATCGGTAGAAGTTATGAAGTTTTTTGGAAGGGAACTCGGAAAGAGAGGAAGACCGGTTGGTGGGGACAAGGATGGAAGTGTTGTAAAGGGTGAATTTTGTTAAATTAAGTAAAGAGTTTTTTTGAAAAGTATATTTTAAAAAGTGCGACGTAAAACTTTTTTTTGAAAATATTAAGAAAGTAATCTTTTTTGTGTCAAGTGTAAGCGCTGAAGTGAACAAAGGCCATGATTCCAGGAGCTCTTCAGAACAATAAGTATTAATTGAATATAAGTGTAGCCAACAGTTATCTAAACTTTAGTAAAGTTCAGAAAAATTTTAATTTCATCAACATTTATAAATATTATTCTAGTTTCACCATTTCTAATTTAAAAAGCAAAGTTCCCGTAATAGCGACCTAGCAAGAATAAAATTATATTACTGTTTTTTTGTTATGATATTTTATTAGAAATCTAAAGCCTCAGTAGTCCACCTTTTATCATTGTAATATTAGTTAAGATATCAATCCTGTCACTGCAAAATAATAATATAAATTTGGAATAATGTGTAGAGTTAATTGAAGAGAATAAATGCACGTGATGTTTAAAAATTTATAAGATTGTTAGTTCTTTATAAAGATGGAGGTGGGACATTAAATAGGTAAGGTAAATAAATAACATTACAATATAAATTTAATTATAACAAAAGTTAAGTTATAATATATATATATATATATATATATATATATATATATATATATATATATATATATATGTATGTATATTTATATATATATAAATATAAAATACGTTTTCTTGTTTAATAATTTAAAACAACATAGGTTATTCAAATACAAGAATATTTACAAGGAATACAAAAAAAAAAATTTCATTCCTGATAATGTTGGTACTGTTTACCAACGACAAGCTTTGAATATAAATTAATAAATATTCTTGTATTTGAATAGCCTACGTTGTTTTAATATATATATATATATATATATATATATATATATATACTATAATTTGGTGGGTATTAGTGTCACCCGAAGTCCTATTTTCTTCATTGTTTGTCATTGGAATATGTTACTACTACTGTTTTGGGATTAAGCGATATGTTACGTAGCCACTACTCCAAGGGTTTACTCTTTGAGAAGACTCTTTTCTCTTTGGGATTTTTCTATTACTATAATAAAAGTAATTTGCATATTTGGGAATATATATTTTCAGTTATTCCTCTAACCTAGAAACTAAATCGATATTATTTATAAACAATAATTCATTTCCATTGAGTTTGCAACCAGATATTTCTATGACTAATATTAAGATGATTAAATCAAAAACATGTAATTTAGATACGTTTTGCCTAATGCACTCATTACCCAGTAAAACGATCACATTATTGTCCAGTCTTTCTTTCACAATCTTCTCATTACCTCTCTAATTGGCGCATTTATTCTTCATATATTAATTAAAAATACAATTAGTACCGTTATCAATTAATAATTAAAATAATATGGTTGATTATTTTCTCTGCCTCTCACTACTACCATTATAAAAATGGTAAAGGCAATTACATCAATAAGCAAGTAATTAGGTTGCCGCATTTCTCTATTTACGGCGTTGCCAAACTGTCAGTTGTTTAACAATGTTTGCAAAATATTCACTCGAAACTTGCACCTCTTATTCAATTATTTACTTTTATTACCATGCTTATGAACTTGAATTCCTTCTTTAAGATGTGTTTATTAAATTATTTATTGTTTTAATTATTTTCATACCTGCTGGAATTATATCATCTGTTACTCTTACTCAAGAATTACATTTAAGCCTAACCTTTTCACAAAACTGGAGGGAATTTTATACTGTAACAGATTGCATTTGAATAATAAATCAATATTTTTCGATGCAATCAAAATATTTTCTATAAATAATATTCATTTTTTATATGGGATTAATGAAAGCTAATAATTGATTATAGGATTATAAGGTTTTATTTTAATTACAGTCCACAAATACATTGAAATAATTAAACACACAAATTATATATTTGTTACAAAGCATAATTCATCATAATGTAAGTAGCATATAACAATCAAAAAATAATTTCAATATTACAATTTTATTTAATAATAAAAATTAACTTACTACGGTCAATTATTTATTTATTTTTTTAATTATAAAAAATGCCTTAATACCGTTATTTCAAAACTATTGGTATTTTACAGAGCTTTGTGCAGACACCCCTACATATGCATATTTATATATTATATTTAAAAACCCATTACGTTTCCTCTCCAACATCAGCTGATATCTACGTAATAAATTCCCCACATCTAAATTATTCCCACCCGATATGTTCTCCCGTTCTCTTGTTTTCCTCGACCAGCCACTTGTAGAGACGGTCAAAGAATCTTAATAGCGGTCCAGCATCCATAAGGTTTGTGCCACTGGCCAATCTCAGCGTCTAGGTCCAAGGCTTAGAACGCCCCAACGAATACGCATTCCTAAGTAAGAGAAATTGCAAAGCATAAATTTTATTTCAAAGCCAGTTGTTAGAGTTATGCGTGAGGAAAAAAACTCACTCACACACACACACACACTCACAAACATACTTACATACACCCTCACAACACATCGGAACACATTACCTCATTTGGGTTGAAGTACTACAAAATAAATTTAACTCCTAATAAAGTAATTTATGGTAGATATGTAATCATTTGTAATACATCCTAATTACTATATTCTGTAATTTTGTAGTTATTTTATTTGATAAAGTACTTCGCTGTTATAACTTCCAGGCTTTTTTCAGGTCATGTTTATGCTAATTAAAAATCCATAATTTTTATGCTAAACTAAAGGCCAAATGTCCGTCAGTGCCTGTAACCTAATTTCCTTGCTTGCATATAATAGTTACTCACTGAGTTTTCCCTAAGGATTTTAATAGATAAAGTATTTATTTAGCAAATTACACTAACCTCAGTATATCTCCTGCAATTGTCGAATTGTAAAAATTACAGTGATGCAGACGTTTGGAGTTTGGATTCGAAGGATCGTATTGAGATGCTTTGATGCAAATATGTTCGATCATTTGGTACATAACGATATTTTCAATGAAGTAACTGTAATGAACAACATAAATATAAGGTGGTAATACATTATATAAATTATTTTTCAAAAAGGGAAAATAATTAATTGTCATTATAAAAGTCTATTATTCTGGTAAATGAAATACACAAAATATATTTACTTTAAAATAAAATTTCAAAACGAAGTTAAAATGCACAGCTGTTTTTTTTAATATTAATTATTTAAAGATAATTAATACATAAATATGTCTTATAGACGGATATTAGATAATATATCTCCTTACGACAAAATTCAAACTTATCTCTCAATAAAATTCTTGAAAAGCATTGAAATTCTTAAAATATACAATTTGTAACACATTTTATACTTCATAAAATAATCGCACTAATGGCCCTCGTTCCTTCAGTTTGATATGCAGTTCCCGTTTAAGCTGATTTCGTCTTATGTATTATGTGGAGTTGGAATAAACTCTGTGTGTGTGTGTGTGTGTGTGTGTGTGTGTGAGTGAATGTTTATATATATATATATATATATATATATATATATATATATATATATATGTAGGTTTGAATAAATATAGTATTAAACTCAACGCTTTTTTTTCTGTTTCATTGTTAACTTTAGTTAAAATCTTTTCTTTTGAGAATTTACATACCATACGTATTCATAGTTATTTGCCACATGTGCCACCTCACCAGCGTCTAAATATTATTCCCCTCGTGGATAAGGAGGGACAACTCCTTGAAGTTTTAATCTGTGTAAAATAATATATCAGATAAACCATAGTTTAAATACAGAAACAGTAACAGTGTTATATATTATAAATCAGAAATAATAGACTTTATTATATAATAGAATTTAGTATGATTTCAACTACAGTAAATAAAATTTTACATTTAACTGGAAACAAGTTTCAATCTTTTCTTCGTTTGCGTATTATCTGATCTTATAGATAGTCTCTGCTAATTAAATGTACAAAACACATAGGCTATCTAATGTAAATTTACTCAACAAGGTATGTACGCATGGACTTAAGAATGTTATAAATAAGAATATCATAAGGTAGATTTAGGTAATGTGTTGTGAACAAATTATAGATTATTACAATTTTAAACTAATTATATATGTTACATTATAAATACAAATCTAGTATTTTTCCTATTATAATCAGAGTACTATATGGGGTTATTCTTAATACATCTCACTCTCTTTCTCTCCCCCCTCTCTCTGTCGTTTCTTTATTATGGTTCAGAAGTTACGACCCTATTCTAAATTAATGCCCTTAACCTCACGTCTGTCTTATCTTGTCGTTGGTTAACGCTATTACTTATTTTATTTAGTTGGTGATCTTCCACTGGTTTGATGCCTTCTACACTTCCTTGATGTATTAACTTGGAACTATTCTTCATCTCTGGTTATCTTCGTCTTCTCTAACTGTGACTAAGCTATCCTTCATTCCTGTTTCGTTTAGAGCAAATACGTCGGAGTGTCTTTCTATTATCGCCCCTCCCACATATTCATCGCCTTATTTTGGAAGCCCCTATTCGGACGCTGCCCATTGCTTGTCATCTGTTCCGAAAGATTGGATCCCAAAGTGATAAACTGGTGAAAGCATATCCACGAGTTACTCTTTTATAGCTCACACACCAGATTAAGTATTTATATCGCGTTATCGTTCTGTTATGTGTAATTTATGTTTAACTTACTTTTTTATTAGCAATCAGTAAAGGAAACAATTAAAAAAATCTAATTAACCTTATTGTTCTATTTATATGAGTAAACTATGTTGTCCAGTATAATATAATCGAATACGATAACAGACAATAAATATATGTGTCTCCAAATATTCTTTTAGGAAATCAATAAAAATAAATTATTAGAGGAAGCATGGGAAAATTAGGCTCTATTTATTTATAATGTAATGTATACGTTTTTAAGATATGTTCCTATGAGACAATAATGTTTTATATAATGAATTTGTTTTTCCTAAAATTACTTAAAACGTATTACAATCAATCTTTAAAAAAGGTAATCCATATTTAACAAGATATATTTTCAATTTTAGATTATATCACCTATAAGTAACTATTTACTATTAATATCAAGTGTTCCTGAATTTAAATGAGTCAGTATTGTTTTATACATGAATTTTTTTCATTTAAAAAACTCTTACAAATCTATTTCAATATATTGTTAAAAAAGGTAATACAAAATTAACAATTTATATAGTCTATAGAAACCTATATTACCTATAGATAAATTTTACTAAAATACAAGAGTTTGTGATTTTTTAAAAAAAGTAATAAATTATAATAAACTAATTTAATGGTGGTAATAGTTTATTTTTAATAAACATTTGTTTTTATACCAAAATAAAAAATGTTTAAATCTGTTTTAAGATGTGTGTGAAAGGCAACAATAAATAAACAAAAACAATTTCATTTAAATATTTAACAATTCTAGGGTTATCGCACTAACCTTAAAACCCAGTACGCCTTGTTGTAGTTTTCAGGGGATATGTTGTTCCTATAAATGTTGAATCTCCAAAGATCAACGAGTAATACATATGGCATGGAGGATATACCATCCCCAGCCAAATCAAACAAGTCATTTATCTCTGTCTCTGGTTCAGGTTTATAATTTTTAGGTACTAGGTTTACTGCTTCCAGGTTTCCATAAGTCATGAATAACGCCATCATCATCTCTGCTAATCCTTCAGCGAGACCTGTGTTAAAGAAAATTCAAAGTATTTTATGATTTAATGGGGCTTGTTTGTTTCTTTATTTTAAAGCTTTAAAAATGTATTAATGTAATTAAAAAAGTCGGCTCCACCAGAGACGTTTCTATGACAAATACAAACAGATAAAACATTTAATTAATTTTATTAAATTTTCGTTAAAACAAATAGATTTGTTTAGTCTTATAATTAAAGATTAGAAACATAATTATAGTGAAATGGTTCTCACTTTTTAAGGAGTATTTACTCTTATTTTTGTAACATTTAGACGAACGGAAATTTAGTTTAACTTATGCCACTAAATAATCTTACTTTTCTTTAAATGCTACCTATGTTTATAGTAAATATATTGGACACCATTTCTTGCTAATAAAAACAATTTCACATAAAATTAATTTTAAATATTGCCTTTTTCAAATCTTAGTCGTAGCAAATGTCACTGTAATAGCCTTCAAGTAATACTGAAGATATTTAAACGAATATATAAGCATCAACAAAGTATTTTCCACAAGACACGTCTAAAGTACAAGTCGAATCAAAAAACATTAAGAAATTGAATCAGTCATAGTTTACATGAGTAACTTAAAAACAAAACAAGCGCGATATTAGCATCGATTCAAGATGTTATCAGATTCTGATAAAGTGCTAAATACAAACTCGTCCACATCCCTGATTGTAATGATTATAAAATGTTATAACCCTAATAATCCTTAAAACAGGAAATGATATAATATTAAAGAAATATCATAGGTGTGTTTTAAACATTTGTTTGCACGAGTAGAGTGTAATAAATAGGAAGGATTTTAACGAGACATTAGCCTTGAGACATAGTCTGCGTTCGATAGTGAAACGGCACAGAAATAACTGTGAGTAGCAAGAAATATGGACAAGTAAAGAGTTAAGTTTAGCTTACTAGTTATACATTCAGAAATATAATGTATTGCAATAAAACATTAACACCCTACAATTTTTTCAGAAAAAGTGAAAGAAACGAAACAACATTTTAAAAAGAAAAACATATAGAGTGAATGAACGAAGCATTACTAGAAAAGAATCGCAGTAAAGTAAAATACTGTAGTTTGCCACGACAAAAACAAACTTGGTAATAAAAATTTAAACGTAATTCAGGAAAACAAAATTGATAAATTATTTCTTTTACTTACTACTAATAAAAAACAAAAATAAAATTATTAATAAAAATTAAGACTATAAACAAAATGAATAATTTACCAATACTGCCTTCGTGTCGGAAACAGCAGGGCTGGATCTGATATCCCATGAAAGAATATATATGTCCCATCTCGTGCGTAATGGTTTTCAACTCTTCTTGGTCTACTTTCCCACAGGCTTTTATCCTAAAACAAAATAAAAAACGTGTTACATATTGTTCACGTTCTTTTTTATAGGAACATACATTTTTCAATGATTTATACTGAACATGCATGCTTCCTACTTTTCAAACATCTTCGGATTTTTCAAATACATTATATCGTTGTGGGTAAATTATATACTGATTATTTTTCTACAAGAAAAAATATATCAAAGTAATGTTGTAAGAAGTACATCTCAATCGCACATTTATTACAACTGGTTCAGTGAAGTCACGTGGTTTATATAAATTCTATGTTTGTTTCTTTGTTACCGCCAAACTGCCGATAAAATTAAATAAGGCAAACTAGTTGCTAATTTCAATAGCCGCCACGTGAGAACAGCAAGCTGCATTCCCGCATTTATGAACGGCTGATTATCACAAACCTGATTTTCCGGACCTTTTTAAAATAATATATAAAGT
This sequence comes from Prosapia bicincta, assembly GCA_036971475.1. Taxonomy (NCBI): domain Eukaryota; kingdom Metazoa; phylum Arthropoda; class Insecta; order Hemiptera; family Cercopidae; genus Prosapia; species Prosapia bicincta. The sequence goes on along the minus strand of JBAIZL010000008.1, from coordinate 47,643,311 downwards.
TAAGTAGAATCGAATATGAAGTGTCGTAAAGGTAAAAGGCAAGGACAAACTGTTAAGCCTGTGACTGCGGGGATTGGTCTGACGCTTTTCAAGGAAGCCAGCAAATACTACAAAAGACCACGATATATATATATATATATATATATATATAAATCTTTTAATTTTATATATTGTAAGTGTGCACACCTCCCATGGTTCGGCGAGGGTAATTAGTCAAATTCAATTTAAAAAGGGGAACATTCTAAATGCCATTTTGAGGAATTAATTAAGTATTCAATCATCCTACTGTGGTACGTAACAAGATACAATGCTTCTATAGAAGTTCTGGAGGTGAGATAATATCTTATTTGCAGTATTAAACATTTGATACGTATTACCAAATACAATAAACACTTATCCCAAAGATTATATAAGTTTTGTTACCTATAATCCTTCCCGTTACTGAAATCATAAGACGTTGAGATATCACAGTTAACTTCTCTATCTTTTGGCTCATCGAACACCGATCCCTTCCAGAAGCTGTCGGGCAAGTTTCCTAAACCCAAGGAGTGGTAGAATCTTTCTACTAATTTTGCCATGTCGTACGTAGTGTTGCACTGAAACATAAATCGATGTAGGCCTTATAAATTTTACTGCGAATCCCTCTTGCAATTATATTTACATTTTAAAAGTCGACGGAGTTGAATTAGACCCACGAGATTAGAAGAAGGCTGAAATAGGTATGTACACGTTTTTTTTACAATTATATGGATAATTCAGTATTAACAAATCTCAATTTTCAAATTGACTCAAAAAAGGAAATGCTTTTTAAAACAAATATAAAGATATTGTCTTACAAAGGGTAGTTTTGGAAAATAATAATATTGTATTAAATGACACACTTCAGTTTGTTATAGAATGAATAAATAACAAAATGAAACTTTTCTAAGGAATTTAAAAAATTATGATACATTGGATTCATATCCAAACAAGTAAGTACTTTGTATTACTTTAATATTTCTAACACTTCAATTGTATTCTGACATACTTTGATGTATATTTAATGCTCTGAAAAGCACCATTTATTTAAAAATAATGTTTAAACTGTGAAAGTTTTCAAGATTTGAAAAATAGTTTACTTTTTACAATACAATTAGATTATTATTTTTAAGTTTCTTTGATTATAGAAAAGAGAACCAATACACATCGTTTGAAAGATATATAAAAGCAAAATGTATAAAACAAGAATTACTTTAAAAAGCTATAAAGAATTGGTATAAAAGTTCAAGAATTATATAGTAATAAATAACGAATGAGCTTTTAATAGTGTTGATAGCATTTTCATTGTTAAGAATATAACTTATAAAGATCTATAGAATTGTTTATAAGATCAATCAATGATATATTTTCCTTCTCCCGTAATAGCATTAATATAATAATAATAATGAAAATTATTGAATAATAAATAATTATGATCATTAATTCACATTATACAAATATAAGTTTAATATTTCTGTGTAAATACGCAAAATATTTTACCAGATTTTGGAGTTGTTGAGTGACGTTAGTGAACGGTTTGTTAGGATAAGGTTTTTCATCGTTGACAACAGTACCTACTGCCCCACCATAATACACAGCTGGAAAAAAATACCAACTAAAGAAAACTATTTGAATTACACAACATTTATTTTCTACATCCTCATTATCTTCCTATAGCTAAATAAGTCAGATCAGGTTAAACAAAAAAAAAAAATGACAAAATTATTCGAAAGGATGATCAGAATCGATTGGGAAGAGATGCTTCCCTGCATGGAGACAATTTTCCTTAAGGGCATAGTCAGTTGTCTATCCCCTACCAGTTCCTTTTCCGTCTAAATCGTTCTGTATGTTGATAGTCGGCCATTTATAAGTGGTTCGTGAGTGGTGACTGTATTGGTATTTAATTGCATCACAAACGTTTGGATATGCTTCGGCTTATGTCGGAGAGACCCTTTCACTATGTGTGTCTAGATATTTCTAGTTCTGATTCTGTCAATTGACAGTCTTGCATTGATCTTAATGCGGTTGGGAAGCCGCTTTTATATTGAAGTTTGTGTATATCCTAAACGTGTAGATATTTTACTGCTGTTGTAAGAAATATTTCTATATAGGGTGTCCATATAGTTCTGTTACTTAAAAGTCTTCCATTAATCATATTGCATTTGGCGAACCGCTAATATATTGGAATTTCCGTATATCCTAAAAGTGTAGATAATATTCTGGTGTTGTAAGTAAGATTTCTTTAGAGTCTCCATATAGATCTGTCTGTTGAAAGTCTTCCATTGTTTTTAATGTGGTTGGTGAACCGCTGATATATTGGAATTTGTATATAACCTAAATGTGTAGATACTATTTTGCTGTTGTATGTAAGGTTCTTTACAGTGTGTCCATATAGTTCTGTCTATAGATAGTCTTCCATTGATCCTAATACGGTTGGTGAAGCACTAATATATTGGAATTAGAATATATCCTAAATGCGTAGATACTTTTCTGCTGTTGTAAGTGAGGTTCCTTTACAGTGTGCCCATATAGTTCTGTCTATTGATAGTCTTCCATTGATCTTAATGCTGTTGGTGAGACGCTAATATACTAGAATTTGTCAATATCTTAAACGTGTAGATACTATTCTGCTGTTGTAAGATTTTTTTACAGTGTGTCCATATAGTTCTGTCTATTTAAAGTGTTCCATTTAACCTAATGCGGTTGGTCAACCGCTAATATATTGGAATTTGTATATTTCCTAAGTGTGTAAATAGTATTATCCTGTTGTAAGTAAGGTTTCTTTACAGTGTGTCCACATAGTTCTGTCTATTAAAGTGTTCCATTGATCTTAATGCGGTTGGTGAACCGATAATATATTGGAATTTGTATATATCCTAAATGTGTAGCTGCTATTCTGCTGTTGTAATTAAGGATTGTTTAAGGTGTGTCAATATAGTTCTGTCTATTGAAAGTGTTCCATTGATCATAATGCGGTTGTTGAACCGCAAATATATTTGAATTTGTATATATCCTAAATATGTAGATACTATTCTGCTGTTGTAAGTAAGGATTCTTTACATTGTAACCATATAGTTCTGTCTATTGGTAGTCTTCCACTCATCTTAATGCCGTTCGTGAACCGCTGATATATTGGAATTTGTATATATCCTAAATGTGTAGATGCTATTCTGCTGTTGTATGTAAGGTTTCTTTACAGTGTGTCCATATAGTTCTGTCTATTGAAAGTGTTCCATTGATCATAATGCGGTTGGTGAACCGCTCATATATTGGAATTTGTATATATCATAAATGTGTACATAATATTCTGCTGTTGTATTTAAGGTGTGTCTGTATGGTTCTTTCTATTGATATTAGTCTTTGTTGATAAGGCTGATGTTGAACCGGTAAAATAAAGGAATTCGTATTAATCCTAAATGTGTAGAAATTGTACTCCTGATGTAGAAAAAAGATTTCATTACAGTGTGACGATGCAGTTCTGTCAAATGATAATCTTCTATTGATCTTAATGCAGATGGTGAGCCGCTGATATATCAGCATAGATATGGTAGAGATGCTTCCCTGCATGGAGACCATTTTCTTTAAAGACATAGACAGGTGTCTATCCCCTACCAGTTCATTGTAAGTCTATTATAATGGAAGTTTTTAATAACGTAAAAGAGTAGATATTGTTCTGGTGTTGCAATAAGATTTCATTTTAGAGTGTCCATATACTTCTGTCTATTGATAGTAGACATTGAACTAAATGCGGTTGGTGAACCGCTATTATATTGGAATTTGTATATATCCTCAAAGTGTAGATATTGTTCTGTTGGTGTAAGAAAGATTTTCGTACAGTTTGTCCATATAGTTCTGTCTGTTCATACTCTTTCATTGAACTAAATGCGGTTGGTGAACCTTTAACTTATTGGAATTTGTATTAATCCTAAAAGTGTAGATATTGTTCTGCTGTTGTAAGAAAGATTTCATTGCAGTGTGTCCTTATAGTTCTGTCTATTGATAGTCTTCCATTGAACTAAATGCTGTTGGTGAGCCGCTATTATATTGGAATTTGTATATATCCTAAAAGTGTAGTTATTGTTCTGCTGGTGTATGAAAGATTTATTTTTACATTGTGTCCACATAGTTCTGCCTATTGATAGTCTTCCATTGAACTAAATGCGATTGTTGTGCCGCTATTATATTGGAATTTGTATATATCCTAAACAAGTAGAATTTGTTCTGCTGTTGTAAAATAGATGTATGTACAGTTTGTCCATATACGTCTGCTTATTGATAGACTTCCATTGAACTAAATGCGGTTGGTGAACCGCTGATATATTGGAGTTTATATATATCCTAAACAAGTAGAAGTTGTTCTGCTGTTGTAAAATAGATGTATGTACAGTGTGTCCATATAGTTCTGCCTATTGATAGTCTTCCATTGAACTAAATGCGGTTGGTGAACCGCTGATATATTGGAGTTTATATATATCCTAAACAAGTAGAAGTTGCTCTGCTGTAGTAAAATAGATGTATGTACAGTTTGTCCATATACTTCTGCCTATTGATAGTCTTCCATTGAACTAAATGCGGTTGGTGAACCGCTGATATATTGGAGTTTATATATATCCTAAACAAGTAGAAGTTGTTCTGCTGTTGTAAAATAGATGTATGTACAGTTTGTCCATATACTTCTGCCTATTGATAGTCTTCCATTGAACTAAATGCGGTTGGTGAACCGCTGATATATTGGAGTTTATATATATCCTAAACAAGTAGAAATTGTTCTGCTGTTGTAAAATAGATGTATGTACAGTGTGTCCATATAGTTCTGCCTATTGAGTCTTCCATTGAAATAAATGCGGTTGGTGAACCGCTGATATATTGGAGTTTATATATATCCTAAACAAGTAGAAGTTGTTCTGCTGTTGTAAAATAGACGTATGTACAGTGTGTCCATATAGTTCTGCCTATTGATAGTCTTCCATTGAAATAAATGCGGTTGGTGAACCGCTGATATATTGGAGTTTATATATATCCTAAACAAGAAGAAGTTGTTCTGCTGTTGTAAAATAGATGTATGTACAGTTTGTCCATATACTTCTGCCTATTGATAGTCTTCCATTGAACTAAATGCGGTTGGTGAACCGCTGATATATTGGAGTTTATATACATCCTAAGCAAGTAGAAGTTGTTCTGCTGTTGTAAAATAGATGTATGTACAGTTTGTCCATATACTTCTGCCTATTGATAGTCTTCCATTGAACTAAATGCGGTTGGTGAGCCGCTGATATATTGGAGTTTATATATATCCTAAACAAGTAGAAGTTGTTCAGCTGTTGTAAAATAGATGTATGTACAGTTTGTCCATATACTTCTGCCTATTGATAGTCTTCCATTGAACTAAATGCGGTTGGTGAACCGCTGATATATTGGAGTTTATATATATCCTAAACAAGTAGAAGTTGTTCTGCTTTTGTAAAATAGATGTATGGTTAGTTTGTCCATATACTTCTGCCTATTGATAGTCTTCCATTGAACTAAATGCGGTTGGTGAACCGCTGATATATTGGAGTTTATATATATCCTAAACAAGTAGAAGTTGTTCTGCTTTTGTAAAATACATGTATGTACAGTGTGTCCATATAGTTCTGGCTATTGATAGTCTTCCATTGAACTAAAAGCGGTTTTTTAACCGCATATATATGAGTTTATATATATCCTAAACAAGTAGAATTTGTTCTGCTGTTGTAAAATAGATGTATGTGCAGTTTGTCCATATACTTCTGCCTATTGATAGTCTTCCATTGAACTAAATGCGGTTGGTGAACCGCTGATATATTGGAGTTTATATATATCCTAAACAAGTAGAAGTTGTTCTGCTGTTGTAAAATAGATGTATGTACAGTGTGTCCATATACTTCTGCCTATTGATAGTCTTCCATTGAACTAAATGCGGTTGGTGAACCGCTGATATATTGGAGTTTATATATATCCTAAACAAGTAGAAGTTGTTCTGCTGTTGTAAAATAGATGTATGTACAGTTTGTCCATATACTTCTGCCTATTGATAGTCTTCCATTGAACTAAATGCGGTTGGTGAACCGCTGATATATTGGAGTTTATATATATCCTAAACAAGTAGAAGTTGTTCTGCTGTTGTAAAATAGATGTATGTACAGTTTGTCCATATACTTCTGCCTATTGATAGTCTTCCATTGAACTAAATGCGGTTGGTGAACCGCTGATATATTGGAGTTTATATATATCCTAAACAAGTAGAAGTTGTTCTGCTGTTGTAAAATAGATGTATGTACAGTTTGTCCATATACTTCTGCCTATTGATAGTCTTCCATTGAACTAAATCCGGTTGGTGAATCGCTGATATATTGGAGTTTATATATATCCTAAACAAGTAGAAGTTGTTCTGCTGTTGTAAAATAGATGTATGTACAGTGTGTCCATATAGTTCTGCCTATTGATAGTCTTCCATTGAACTAAAAGCGGTTGGTGAACCGCTGATATATTGGAGTTTATATATATCCTAAACAAGTAGATGTTATTGTGCTGTTGTAAAATAGATGTATGTACAGTTTGTCCATATGGTTCTGCCTATTGATAGTCTTTCATTGAACTAAATGCGGTTGGTGAACCGTAAACTTATTGGAATTTGTATATATCCTAAAAGAGTAGATATTGTTCTGCAGTTGTAATCAGATTTCATTTTAGTGTGTTTATATACTTCTGTCTATTGATAGTTTTCCATTGAATTAAATGCGGTTGGTGAGCCGCTCTTATATTTTAATATGTACATATCCTCAAAGAGTAGGTATGGTTCTGTTTGTGTAAGAAAGATTTTTTTACAGTGTGTCCATATAGTTCTGCTATTTATATTCTTCCATTGATCTTAATACGGTTGGTGAACCGCTGATATATTGGAATTTGTATATATCCAAAATGTGTAGATACTATTCTGCTGTTGTAAGTAAGAATTATTTACAGTGTGTCCATATAGTTCTGTCTATTGATAGTCTTCCATTGATCTTAATGCGGTTGGTGAACCGCTGATATATTGGAATTTGTATAAATCCTAAATGTGTAGATATTGTTGTGCTGTTGTAAGTAAGAATTATTTACAGTGTTTCCATATAGTTCTGTCTATTGATAGTCTTCCATTGATCTTAATACGGTTGGTGAACCGCTGATATATTGGAATTTGTATGTATCCAAAATGTGTAGATACTATTCTGCTGTTGTAAGTAAGAATTATTTACAGTGTGTCCATATAGTTCTGTCTATTGATAGTCTTCCATTGATCTTAATGCGGTTGGTGAACCGCTGATATATTGGAATTTGTATATATCCAAAATGTGTAGATACTATTCTGCTGTTGTAAGTAGGGATTATTTACAGTGTGTCCATATAGTTCTGTCTATTGATAGTCTTCCATTGATCTTAATGCGGTTGGTGAACCGCTGATATATTGGAATTTGTATATATCCAAAATGTGTAGATACTATTCTGCTGTTGTAAGTAGGGATTATTTACAGTGTGTCCATATAGTTCTGTCTATTGATAGTCTTCCATTGATCTTAATGCGGTTGGTGAACCGCTGATATATTGGAATTTGTATATATCCAAAATGTGTAGATACTATTCTGCTGTTGTAAGTAGGGATTATTTACAGTGTGTCCATATAGTTCTGTCTATTGATAGTCTTCCATTGATCTTAATACGGTTGGTGAACCGCTGATATATTGGAATTTGTATATATCCAAAATGTGTAGATACTATTCTGCTGTTGTAAGTAGGGATTATTTACAGTGTGTCCATATAGTTCTGCTATTTATATTCTTCCATTGATCTTAATACGGTTGGTGAACCGCTGATATATTGGAATTTGTATATATCCAAAATGTGTAGATACTATTCTGCTGTTGTAAGTAAGAATTATTTACAGTGTGTCCATATAGTTCTGTCTATTGATAGTCTTCCATTGATCTTAATGCGGTTGGTGAACCGCTGATATATTGGAATTTGTATATATCCAAAATGTGTAGATACTATTCTGCTGTTGTAAGTAAGAATTATTTACAGTGTGTCCATATAGTTCTGTCTATTGATAGTCTTCCATTGATCTTAATGCGGTTGGTGAACCGCTGATATATTGGAATTTGTATAAATCCTAAATGTGTAGATATTGTTGTGCTGTTGTAAGTAAGAATTATTTACAGTGTTTCCATATAGTTCTGTCTATTGATAGTCTTCCATTGATCTTAATACGGTTGGTGAACCGCTGATATATTGGAATTTGTATGTATCCAAAATGTGTAGATACTATTCTGCTGTTGTAAGTAAGAATTATTTACAGTGTGTCCATATAGTTCTGTCTATTGATAGTCTTCCATTGATCTTAATGCGGTTGGTGAACCGCTGATATATTGGAATTTGTATATATCCAAAATGTGTAGATACTATTCTGCTGTTGTAAGTAGGGATTATTTACAGTGTGTCCATATAGTTCTGTCTATTGATAGTCTTCCATTGATCTTAATGCGGTTGGTGAACCGCTGATATATTGGAATTTGTATATATCCAAAATGTGTAGATACTATTCTGCTGTTGTAAGTAGGGATTATTTACAGTGTGTCCATATAGTTCTGTCTATTGATAGTCTTCCATTGATCTTAATGCGGTTGGTGAACCGCTGATATATTGGAATTTGTATATATCCAAAATGTGTAGATACTATTCTGCTGTTGTAAGTAGGGATTATTTACAGTGTGTCCATATAGTTCTGTCTATTGATAGTCTTCCATTGATCTTAATGCGGTTGGTGAACCGCTGATACATTGGAATTTGTATATATCCAAAATGTGTAGATACTATTCTGCTGTTGTA